>NNCF01127774.1:482911-601652 GCA_002313205.1 Laupala kohalensis | reverse complement strand
CACACGCCCACACACACGCCCACACACACGCCCACACACACGCCCACACACACGCCCACACACACGCCCACACACACGCCCACACACACACACACACGTGTACAATACTGAAAATATTTGCGAATACACATAAAATACACATATAATTGCGAATTATTTTAAATGCAGGAAGAAGGAAAATACAATTTACACCGAAAACTTAATAAACAAAATGCAAAGTTAAGACTTTTGAGTTCTTTTGTTCCCGTACGAACTCTAGGAAAGTAATGCTCGTTTCAATGTTTATACGAAAAACCACGATTTCCAAACCAATTGAGCCTCGACGCAAAAATGAATAAAACTTGCGAGTGAGTGAAACGCAACAATGGATTCTTACAAAATACGCACCAACATGAAAACGATTCTACCCCCTACACCCACTTTACAGTAAAACATCGAAAAATCCAAAATCCTGTTTTGCATTTTAAATTAGCAATGTTGAGGTATAAAAATCAAGTTGATATCTCAATTAGTACGAGAGATGTACTGGAAAAATAAAATAACAATAAAAAGTAATAAACTGGGGGTTGGAAGCGGGCTATCGTAATCTCAAGTGGACAGTGATCGTAAGTGTTTTGAAGGTAATGTGTGTAAATTTCAATCATGCTCGCATTAAAACTGTAAATTTGTATATAAGACGTACAACATACATACGCCGCTCGAGATGCTCTACTTTGTTACGGATATATTGAAAATGAAGAGACACTACTGTCTACTATAAAATAAAAAGTTTTAAAATTAATGAAAAATAAAAAATAAAACACACAAAAATCACTCACAAATTGGACGAAACAATTTCGGCGTCCAACCTTCCTCAGTCACGTAGAGTTTGTTTCATGCCGAAACTGTTTCGTCCAATACGTGAGTGACATATAGAGGCATAGTGTGAGTTAACTTTCGGTCAGGTGAAAACAGCGATGAGCCTGGAATCGAATCCGGGACTCTCGCATTGATCGCAGGGGTGTTAACCACTACAACACCCGTTCATCTTCCACAACCATGCACTATTTCCACCCAGACCTAAACCCTGGAAGACCTGAGACACATAACCAAGGTGGTCAACACCCCTGCGATCAAAGCAGGAGTCCCGGATTCGATTCCGGGCTCATGGTTATTTTCACCTGACCGAAAGTTATCATATATCTTCTCCACGTGCAGGGTACAAGGAAGAAATGTATGTATAGAGGTATATTATGTACCTTAGGATCTTTTGAACGCTTGATAGTGTTAATGAGATCAGCCCGTAGAGATTCCAACTGATGCAGGCCAATCCGTGGAACTACGTCCTTCCCCAGCACTACAGATGTGATGAACGACTTCGTGTACTCCACAGCTGGCATGCTGAGGAAAGAATTCATTTCATAATAAATTTATAGTAAAAAAACAGTACAAACTGCGTATGACCACGTGGAGGACAAGAAATTAATTTACTCTCTGGAAGCAAGCTAGGGACCATACTATCAATTCTAATCAAGGGTCCTAAGGCAAAGGCGGATTGAAAATTTCAGCAAACTCATAGCGAAGATAAAAAGTTAGCTACGTGTTATAATATTAATAGAATATCAACAAATTTGTAATGTATCAGAAAAAATTTATTTCATAAGTACGTATTATTATCGAACTATAGATTATTCGGAAAATAGTGGTTATAAATCTTAAGTATTAAAATAATACTAAATTCAAAATTGATTGTTTCAATGACGCCACCCCTAGACAAGAGCCTAGAGAACCTACATAAAAAATCCGCTTCTACCTGAAGGAAAACCGCATAAAAACCCGGGCCAGGATGGGGCAACAGAATTAATGTACACAACCGTGCCACGGTTGAGTACACATATAAAAATTATTGTCAAAATATGTCAACGAGAGAACACTGCCAATTAAATGAACTGTAGCTAAACCAGGATAGTATAGTAATATTCTTCATTATTGCGTTATATTTATTATTAGTCTTCTCATCCTCTTAGAACATTCTGCCTTATCTTAAATACTGGTGTCTTACGACACATCTTTCCAGAAGGGTGACGTCATAAAATTACTCGATCTCACCCGAGGAAGAGAAAATTCCAACTATAGAAGCGATCTATCGATCGAGATATTGGAGAGGCCGTCAAACTACGAGTTAAAGTCGCGAGTCAAGTTTGCCACGTCATAACATGTACGCTCTGCTAACTTCGAATTACGTCCACTACATTAAATTTCTCAAGTTCCTGACAAGTCTCAAAAACCCTCGCAAGAAAGATCGACACACTGCTCTCGAGTCTGGCAACTCGAAAGGTCAACTGACAGCGATATTTACTTCCCCGTTTAACGTTTTCATCCCTTCAAACCCGAGCCACATGGCAATTTTTAAATTAAAAATAAGCTGAGTGTTCTCGTAGAATTTTGTGCAGTTAATCCTTGAATCTTCATAGATTTCTGTGGGAAATGTTGCATTGCTCAAATAATCAATTTGGTGACATTGCATTGTCTTTACTGGAAACTTTTACATTACTTTGTTCAATAACACAATTGATGAGTTCTTCTTTATAGAATCACATTTTTCATTTATTGTAGTATCTGTAAATGGGAAATGTTGCGTGCTGTTGAAGCTTATCTACGTGGAGCGATGGGAGGTAGGAGTTGGGTGGTAGGTCATTGTTAGGTGGGCCGAGTGGCCCACGTGGAAGGGTTAGTATGAGTGGTTAGTAATAGTTAAGAGTTACTGATACTAGAATGAGCTGGATAGAGAAAGGAGAGTTCGCTTTTCAATAGTCACAGCTACATGAACTGGGACATTAATGTGAAAAGCTACATATTTTTTTCTGGCCCCATCGGGAATTGAACCCAGGATGACTTGATGAACTAGAGCTCTACCACCAGTCACGGAGGCCAAATGGAATTATATAAGTACAAGATAAACTGGTAACTTTGCGGCATCGTTTTAGAGTGTGTAATAGATTTAGATACAATGAAAACAGTTTTATTTAGTAACTTTTGACACAAATTTCAGTCAAAATCACAACGTAGGTAAAGTGCGTCGTATAGCAATTAACGTAACATCTTTGTGGACTCTGGGAGACGTCCACGCATGGAGTCTGGCAAGGATGATAGATCGGGACGAGAGAAATGAATTGATTGTACGAGCGAAGTCGCAGGAAAACAATCTATAGAAATGTATGATCGAATAAATATATCAAGTTAAGAAATATAAAAACTAAAAGAAACGCAATTTATAAGAACTGCACCTAAAATTATTTGTTTTTAGTTATTATTAAAAAAAACAACTCTACATAAAGAATATTCGACAGTTAGGTAATGTCTTAAGATATAATAAATGAAAAATGCTCCTTCTCGTAAGAACAATTTATATAGGACTGGATAAAACGTTTCTTATCGTCAAACGTAATAATATTCCGGGACGTTTTTGCTTTTTAGCGAGTGTAAGGAAAGATCATTTTCATGAGAACACGGGATAGAAAACCTTTAATGTCAATTTTCGTACAGTAAATATAGCACTTTTTTAAAACTTATAATTAAAAATAATGCAACACAACAACGTGTTTCGTAAATATTTTTAGTTAAAATAGAAAAATGGTTCTTCTTCGTGTGTCATACAGACGATTACATTAGCAACGTACAGATGTGAAAAGGATGTTTTTAGGACTAAGTTTGAAGGCCATTATTTAACAACAAATCTTTGAAATATTTTAAACATCCTGGGAAGTAGCTCTTTTATTTGCATAAACAACGTTTTGCTTATGATAGTAGACGATAATATTTGTCAACACAATCTTTTTTACTTTGGTCCGTGCCACCAATTATCTGCAATCTAGATATGTCCCATTAATAAAAATATTGGAGCGTTTATCTTGTTTTCACGTTTGGTGTTGGAGCGCGCTGACGTAAAATTTACTCGCGATCAGTGACGACGAAGGGGTCTTGTATTTTCTCCCCGAAATTTCAAATTTCAAAAAAATTGAACGGAACACGAGAACCGAGAGCGGTGGTCCAGTGGTAGAGTGTTCGCTTCCGATTTTGAGCGATAGAGGTTCAAACCCTGCTCGGCCGAAGTAGGTGAGGTTTTCAGCTGGGGTTTCCCTCACCTACTCGGTTCGGTACCATGAGTCCCCTGGCAACCCAACATCTCTCGTTCACAATTCCCTTACCCAAGTCCAAAGATTAGGTGGCAGAGCAGGCCTCATGGCCTTAACCTCGCCAAAAGGCATAAAATAAATAAATAATTAAATGCAGGGGATGACATGTACTGGACCATTTCGGTATTTCCACGCGACGTAGACAAGTACACGTCTGCACAAGACTTATTGGTCTGGTCCTAGGAAGTGGTGTCATGGGTATCACGTTGGACCGACTGCGCGCGTTTACCCCTCTAGCTCCGTTTACAAGCCGCGTGTAATCATAGACCTTGTTCTCGATTTCATTTAGTTTTAACGGTACCTGAGCGTGCCACCTGGAGGCGAGTAGGCGAAGCATTGCAACGCAGGTTGCTCTGGTCTCAAGAGGATGGCGAGGATCGTGGCGGTGCCAGCTCCCAAGGAGTGTCCCACCAGCACAAGCTCGAAGGAACACGTGTCCCGTGCAGTGTCACGTTCGAATGCTCGCTCCAGAATGCGCTCTTGCCGCAGCTTGTCACGGATGTATACGGCAGCTTGCACCATGCCCTGAGCACAGACAATTCGAACACGATTGGAAAACAGGTTAACTCTGACATTAAAATATTTTTGAGGGCTAATTAATGAAAAGGTGAGACTTACATCATGGACTGAATATATCAGGAAGAAGGTAATAAAAATACAGTATCAATTGATGCATAAACAAATTTACACTAGGCAATCGAGATGCAAGGAATCTTTATGAGACGGTCATAGGACCAATTATTAAGTACTGTTAAAGTGTATGAGGAAGAACTGTGTGCCTAGCATATACAGAATGTTTCTCATTAATTGGAACAGATGTTATCAAACTGTATCAACGAAAACTATGTTGGTGATTCTGGGCATAATGCGCGCAGTTCTGGCTACATAAGATGTTTCGCTACACGATAAGGAGATGGAGAAAACTGAAGTTAAATGGAGCAGAGATTGTTAGAAGAAAAATGGTGTAAGTCCAAGAACGAGGAAATTGATGGAGAGTTAGCAGATGGGTTGGAATAATCATGTTACGTCAAATGAAAATGGGAGACGGGACCGGGATTCGAACCCGGGACCTTGAGCCCGGGGTTCTCAAGGTCCCGGGTTCGAATCCCGGTCCCGTCTCCCATTTTCATTTGACGTAACATGATTAATCTGTTACCTGGCGGTGAGGTTCACCGCAATCTAAGAGATTTCTATGTTTGAGTTGGAATAAACGAAAAAAGGAGAATAACGTATTGCTTTATACCAAGAGAGACATTTTTTCATGAAAATAAGAAATGGTTTCATCCCCCAAGTCAGTTGATAGAAATACAAACCGGATAAGGTCGATTTCCATCTTCTTTTTTGTTAAGGATGAAGAACTTAAGGAAGGATATTGCATATATTACTATAAGAGAAGTTTAATAAATTCTACGACTGTGTGAGTAAATATATGTATTTACGGAATGTGTTTTATATAGAAAAATAGTAGGAAGAAGATAATAACAAAGGAAACAAATCGATGGGTAAGAGACGAAGGAAAGAATATAGGAAGGGAGAAGAAGATTGAGAAAAAAATAGCCTGGTTTTGAACATGGAGGGAACGGTGAAATACAGTGTCTTAAGTAATATATAATATTTTTCTGAAGTTGTTATAAATGTTTTATTAAAGAAAATAAATAAGCAGCATTGCTCTTTCGACATTTCTAGATGTCATTTGACTAATTCAGAGCAACCACTTGGAACTTGATAGGTATTTTGGTTCAGACCGGGTCCACCAATGCATAATTTTTGGGATATTGTATTTCTTAGCTCACCTTGTGTCCTAGCCAATCCTCCCTCGGGGGAGTGACGGGTAGCGGTTCGCCTTCCGCGTTGAGATCCGTAATGACGTCTTGGAGAGACAGAGTGCCTCGGATGCTCACCACCACTTTGCGTCGACTGTAATCGACTGCGACGAAGAATGGTGTCTCACCCACGTCCACGTGGTACGTGGCGTACACTACTTCTACTTCACCCACCTAAAACACAAAATCATATACAGGACATCATTAACAGATGTAGAAACGAAAGAACATAAAATTTTAAATATTGATTAAGAAGAAATATAAATTTCATGTGTGAACGTTGGCTTCCGCGGCTGGAGATAGTATAAACTTGTTTTTCCGGGACAAATCGCTTCTCAGTAGACAGAACAACCAATGTCATCTTGCAGCGGTCTTGTCAGGACAATGTCAGAACTAGGGGAAGGCAGCGACAGCGACTTAGGTCTGTACGACTCGGATATTCTCCTGAAGAAGGACACAACAAGATGACCGAAACGTTGGTAGTTCTATCTACTGAGTCGCGGTTTATAAAGTTCATGCGTTTGAAAACTGTGTAAAAAGAAATGTAGGAGCAAAAGTGCTTTATAATGGACTTACAAAGGAAACTTAATATAACTGTAGATGATGTTCCGAATAAAATCTATAAAAAATAATCTGACAAAAATACAACGCGACAGAAAGAATGAAACAATGAAAATGCCACAAAAAAACCTTGCATGTTCGAGAGATTGGAACAAGATATAAGTTATTGAATATAAGTTAATATCTTGCTCTGTCCAGCTTTGGAACGGTCGAGCACTGCTTCGATCTCAAACAATCAGGTCGATGACGTATTCAGCAAGGTACACATCTATCTATTCTAGACAAATAATACCTCTACCTCATATTCCTTGGTAATCCAAAATATCTATATCAATATGTCCTTCGTCAAAAGTGTCTTCATACAAAATACTTCATCGATAGAGTGATTGTTTAATGTTCTGGTTGACACAAAAGCTTACCTTGAAGGAAACAGTATTTATCCACAAATTAATTTATCTATTTACTTGGCTTTACGTATTATCTGTAATTTTTTTTGGGAACGATCGACAATTTTCAGTATTTATTGTTTTTATGAGAGTTGTTAGAAATTCGTTTGAATCCGACTAATTATATTCTTTATTTCAAGTTAATGTGTTTAAAGAAGTTTTCGTAATTATAAAAGTGCTCTTTGACACTACTAGCAATAGAAAAGTACATTTGGTCACAATTTCCCGTGATATAGGGGTCATTGAGAGCATTGAAGATGATAAACTGCGGTTCCCTTCGCACATCAACACTGAGTAAAATGAACCTGGAAAGGAATTGCGCCGTTCCTCGATCCTCTCAAGCAGAAACGCACACACCATTTCACTTCTACAACTCAATTTTCAACAGCTTTGAAGCCGCTCTTCTTTTCAAAAGACGGAGAGCTAGTTTAGAAAGCAATCCGCAAATGCTTACTAAAAGTAGTCCCTCGACACCCCGTAAGGATGGGCTTCGTCAACACTATGTAGAGATGAATGTTTGTACGTTTGCATGTTTGAATGGTTGTCTAGTACACAATAATAAAATTCCTCATAACATTATTTACAATAATTTAATGACATCTTTGTAGACAAATTCGTTACGTTTATTGCATAACACATTACTTCGACCCCTTATATTTCCCATCATCAGGTATTATTACTTATATTACATCTTAGCAGCACAACTTTAAATTATTTTTTTGAAGGATGGCCATAAAGTTATCGAAAATAATTAACAATAGCGAAAATATGATGATAACCCCTTAAAATTGTGTAAAGTTTCCAGAAACGTTTTAGACGAGACTGTAGGCTATTTAAAAATTTTTACCTCCCTCTCTCAAAAGGAAATGAATGTTTTTTACGTAAAATCCTTATAATTATAGTAAGCAAATTATAGAGCTTAGGCTTTCGCCAATGTGGAGAAGGTAGGTATAAACGCAACTTGCTTGACATAAATCTGTCTTAACTAAACATATACTCGATCTAAAACGGAATGGATCGTAAAAAAATGGAGTGGATTGTAGTATGCTCTAATTAGCTATCTATATAGGGTGAGGTAGGAACATGTTTCTTTCCCTTCGTGATCCTTTTATAACTTTTTCAAGACTCACTGCGTCCCCGACTGATTGAGATGATTTTGGGGCGTAGGTTTACTGACTGACCGAATCTCTTATTTCTCACCAGTTCCTTCGCTTCTCCGTAGAGAAATCGCAACAATCTTCTGAATGAATCGGAGGTGCCTCCGACTGACCAGCGCTGGTTCACGAGAGATGAAAATTGGTTATGGAGAGACGCGTTCACATATGACTAGACGATGTGTCAACGAACCAACTAACCCGGACACCTGCTGAATCGCAATCTTCAGTAGTTTTTACAACTCAATAGTAGTCAGTATTGGCGTAAATCAGGTTGTGTACAAGCTTCACTAGTTTAATTCAAACAAACATTTTTATTTCATTGTATTATTTATAAATGGGAAATGTAGCGTGCTATTGAATCTTATCTACATGGTGTGGTAGGAGGTAGGAGTTGGGTGGCAGGCTATTATTAGTTGATGGGATGGTCAACAGGGTTTACCAACAACTTGGCAACACATGGAGATATTCGTAGGAGTAGTTAGTAATAGCAAGAGTCAGTGATACTAGGAGGAGGTGGATAGAGGGAGGACGGTTCGCTTTATGAACTGGGACATTAATGTGAAAAGCCATAGGTCCCGCCGGAATTGAACCAGGAGTGACTCAGTTCGCTAGCCCAGAACTAGAAGAGAAGTTAAAATTGACTTAAAAACAAATCATTTAAAAATCTTACAAATAGGAATTAAGCGATAAATAATTGATAATTTGAAAACGGCTGTATTGAAAAAGTAACCACATAGCTTGTGTTACCTCTACACACAATAAAACTAGACACATCGTGAAGCACGTCTGAATGATAATAACTTCAGAGAAAACACGGGACATTGCACGTATGTTGTATCTATTCCTCTGAATATTTCGTAGCCATCTGACACGCAATAATCTGAGCGTCAAAATATTCTTGATTGAAAATTCCATTAAATAATTTTATAGTTCATCTGTATTAAAGTAAGATAGTAAAATCGTTCCCCAAATTTTAGAAGCATCTGAAATATATGTGATACAATTAAACTATGCTTTTTTAGTACTTACACTTTCTCATTTCCGGTTCAGTGCTCCTAGATGTCACCACGTTGGCGCACCTTACACCCAATCCTTGGGTCATCGTTTTTTTTTCTTCACAAAAATTACAACGGATGGAATATTTTTATTCACTCATTCTTGGGTGAAAGTTTAAGAGTATTTGGATATTTTTTATGAATTACTATGTTTAATACTTGATAATATGTTTTGTGTGCGTGTGTAAGAGGGAGAGACTCAAGATTTGAAGAGGACAGACCGTCCTCTTTAACAAGTTGGAACGGAACTTTTAACATTCGCAGAGGATAAAGCTCTGTGATTTCGTGACCTTCGTCTCAGGGAGGAAGGGATGTGGGAAAATCACGCTCGCAAATCGAAAAAAAAAAATAATTCAATGTGCAATGACAAACTGCATCTAAATATTTAGACAGAATAAATCACTTCGAGTTCCAGAAAAATCGAAACATGAGATTCCAGGAAAGTATTTTTTTTATCGGAAAGTCTTCAGGGTGATTCTTCACATTCTTTTTAGTACAACAGACTTTCTCAGCAAAATTTCATCAGTTGTGAAAATAAAAAATAAATAAAAACGTTGACCACGAAAAAGGGAAGATGTAGACGGATGGTTTGTTCTGAGCAGAATGCATTCATGGTTATCATGAGAAGTTTATGAAGTGGGTATGCAGACGAGGGATAACCAGGGGGAGAAGGGTGAGAGAGTTTAGTGGTTGAGAAGCCGGTAATTTCTCCAACGACCCCGATGGCAAGTTTCGACTGCGGCATTTACAGCGTCTGTGACGACGACGACGTGGTGTGGGGACAGAGGCTTGTATATGTAGCGGAAGGGAAGAGAAAGGCGCATGGTATGTAATAGGTGACGGAGCCTTAGGCAACCGCTTTGTGGCGGTTAAGCGCATACGTTTTAACAGCCTGCGGGTGCGCTCTTTCAAAGGCGCTGTTAAGTCTCGCTAACGCTACGCATGCGCTGACTGGCTGAGAATGATGCGTTGATTTATTAAGTGATGTTCAGACTTCGATGTGCTTCAACTCTTTAACTTAGTTCGGAGGTGTACACGTAGGTTTTGAGCGATGATTACGCATCAAAACTCATTGGTACCTCAAACAAATATAAATAAAAATATTAATTTTTTATATTCATAAGAGGCAGTGACGTCACTTCTGGCCACTGAAAATATTCATATAAGGCTTAAGAAAAAACGAATTAAAAATTCATGTGTCGCAAACAAAACCACAAAACCCACTCAACTTTCCAATTATTATTCATACCAAAAAGGCAAGAGAACTAAAAAACCCATTTCGCAATAAAAGTATAGAACTAGTGGTGCAAAACCATTGCACATGCTTTCTCATATACGTTTATCCGTCCGCAGCATCGAGATAAAATTCTATTGTGAAAGAATCATTTCTGGTGTCGACCTCTATATTTTGATCGTCTTCTAGTGCTCTATTCATGCTCAAAGTCGCTGGATAAACTTTAATTTGAAATTGGAAAGTAAAGTAAACATTCCGAATGTTATTTCAAAACATTTAGCGACATATCAGTCTAATAAATATCGTAAAAGTATTATGTAAGTGTAATTTCGTTGTAGACAGAAATTGCAGTATTTTCGTATCTGCAGTGCGTTTACTGTCCTCAGAAGTATTTTACCCTTATCATATCTTTCATTTCAGTTTCAGAAAAGTGTATTTTACGTCTGTTTGGTCCATTTACGCCGCTAAATATTATTCAAGCTTCTTGAAACAGTAAACTAATGTGTATGCGTAGCAGACGAATTATTTTCCTGCGTCTGTACCAAACTTTCAAGCGAAATACCGCTAAAGCGCATGTAATGCACTCCAATTACACTATGCGTACAGAAAATTTAAGCAAAATCGTTGGACCAGTTTTTGAGAAACATTCAAACGAGTTCATTGACCTTCATGTGAAGTACCCTTTGTTTTAAAGTAAAAAAAAACAAAACAATTAGAGCAGTGTATCGACTACAAGTAAATTTAACCGTAAATACGAATTAAATTGATTCTTCCATTTACTCAGAATCGCTGTGCAAAGACGGACAGAAGGATGGGCGTCCTGCCAAAAACAACTTTTTCAGAATCGGGGATCGCCAAAACGGATACTTCCGCCGAAATCTGGCTTTCGAGTTTTCTCTTACGATTACAATACTTTCTCCATGTGAGAAAGGAAAGACAGAAAAACACTTCCAGAAAAGGTTTTATAATGTAAAATAATTATCAAACCAGTGTAATATTTAAAAGCTCAATCGCTTCAAACAAGTTTATTTTCACAACCTTACATAGTACACTCCTCAACAACATACATGCATATTCAGGTACAGTATTATCTTCTGCATTAAACTTTTTGCACTTGCCTTATAGGCTGATCTAAATAAGACTCCTAAAAGCGTCGTGAGTTATCGGGAGAACAAATTTTTAACATACGTACACTCATATGACATTAAACGTCATCGCCAAAAATTTGAAAATTGACTCCTGGAGCCAATTCGTAAAGATCCGAAGATCTCAAAACTTTCTTTCCGACCGATTATGTATTCTGAAAGTAGAAAGAAGCGCCAAATAAGGTTTTATTGCCATTTTCCATGCGGGGAGAATTTCTCGATAACTCATTTTCTCTCCTTTCCAATTTCATCACTAAAATCATAATCACACAGAAGAACCATTCTCCTGGCCTGATTTCTTACTGTATTAGTAAGTCAGAACAAAATAAAGTAAATATAAAGGTATGAAAGAGAGAGAGAACGTAATTCCACTTCTTAATCAGTCTGACATTTAAAATGTACGTGAAAATTGAATGTAAAATCTTTCGGAGATTTTTATAGCTCTTTAGATGTAAATATAAACTTTGTCAAAAAAGGAGTTGCAAACTGCGTATAACCACGCCGGGGGGAGGATAATAAACTACGTTACTCTCCGGAAACAAGCAAGGGACCATCCCATCAATTTCGATCAAGGGCCCAAGGGCAGTGGGGGATTTAGTACTTACAGAAAAATATCTAATAAAATACGTAGTTATCTATTTATTAGTCGAAAATGAGTTGTGAAAATTCGAGATTAATAATAAAAAAAGTTTTAAATGACATTCCCACCTATGTAAAATTTGCCACTGGAGGAAAACCGGACACAAACCTGGGTCAGGAAGGGGTTACGGAGATAATGCATACGACCGTGCAAATGTTGCTTCAAGTTACAAACTATGAATTCAACGTGCATGGGGAAAAGGAATTCATCTGTGTTTAGAGTACCATAACACAGTATAAGAGAAACTAACATCACTTACTTTATCCGAAAACAATATTTATTGATAAATTGAATCTTTCATGAAATTTTTTTACTAAAATCAGCAAATTCTTTAACATTATAGAAGTAATAGTAAATTAGAAAACTTAACGGCAGATTTGAAGGGATTCTATTTATTAGTATATTTTATAATTTTTGGAAGGGAATTATATAAGATTATTCCTGAATAATATGGCCCGTTTTTTTTGGCAAAGAGTGGTTGACACATCAGTACGACAAAAAAAATCTGTATAGTTATTTAAGACATATTTTGATCAATTAAAGTGAGCTAACATTCGAAAAATTGAAAAACCATACACTTTTTGTTGAAAGTGTCATTGATATTAATCGAAAAAGTGAATGAGCAATATATGCGTTTTCTCCCCTCTCCGAACACTCCTGCAATGTCTTTCAGCGCCGCTCCTGGAGCTAATGCCCCGGCACGCTTTGCGTGACTCTCCTCCATCACATGAATGGGATGCCAAGGGGCGGCAATCACAGCAGTAATCATGATCTACGCGAAGCAGTTTTATTTTTATATTCCTGCAAAGCGTCGTGAGTAGTAGTAGTAGTAGGAGGAGGAGGAGGAGAAACTGTCTGAAGTAACAAATAGTGCGCACCGTTTCGTGAGATTTGGTCATAGGAAAGAAGCCACGTGTTTTAGTCCTTCATTACTTTAATTAAATTTAAGACAAAATGTTGTTGTTTATCCAGTACTGCAATTTCTCTAGAAATGAAATATTTTTTCTGAGGATACAGTTTTTTGCGTGAAGAAATTTGACAATTAAAATTCTTCACTCGTCTTTTCATTGTAACTTGAAATTATTTTACTGTTACTGAAATAGTTATTACATAACGGAGAGATTCAATACACCAGACGGCTTCACCTTGTCATGTTTTAAGGGAAAGAATGGACTAAGACTGATGTTGGTTTGACGAGGAGCTTTAGGTTCCAAATATTGGTTGGAATAGACGAGGAAAACCCCGAATGAAAACCTCACCCGATTCGGTCGAGAGGGGTATCCAACATTTCTCTTGTGTTCGGCAGAGTGCGTTGGGTACGAACCAATACCACTACACTATTTCGGTTCAAAATCATACAATGATACACCAAATTAATGTGTTATGCTTCTTTATGGGAAACCCCAGGGGATAAAAGTAGGCAAATACAATTTGTGAGTTAAGTTATATTTCTTTTAAACTACCTGAAACAGCAGAAAATCGTAATAACTTCCTTTGTAATGGAAGAACTCAGCGGTTGCGTATTTTCTCAAGGAATTAAATTTCACGTATCCTGCAAGCGTCTACAATATACTATTTAGCTTTTTATAAACAAACGGATTCTCATAAATAATGTGATTAAGGTTTTCCAGTCTACAACATTATCGTGTAGTAGACAACACACAACAGTATTTCGATTGGAAAACATGGCAAAGCTCTGGAGAGATTGCGCGCTCGGAGACATTGAACACTAAGAGGATGGGGGAGGGGGCAGTAGAGTAAACGTTCAGCGACTCCAAGTTGTTGCAAAACGGCTGTTGCGGGGTGTTCACTTGAATGTTCACGTTGATTGTTTTGAGTGCCTAGGATAAAGCATTGCTGTATTGTTTGTTTTTCTAAAGTAAGTACTTGATTTTTTCTAAATCGTCCTCTGAATTTCTATAGAATAACAGTGATACAAAATATTTTAAACATTTTCATAAGCTACTAACATAGACGAACACCAACGATTATTTCTAGAAGCGTCTATGTTTACATAAAAGGTCACACAATCTCTCCTACCAAAACGGAGGAGTTTACACATCTGCAGGAGGAGAGATGGCGCGTTGTTCCCATTGGTTTTCATGATGGGAGAAATTACGTACTGAAGGAAAGAAAGTGAAGGGCAATGAGGAAGGACCAATTTTGAGTTAAACGTGTTATCACGTAAGTTAATGTTATTTTGTAATCTTATCTGGGCTTGCTCCTTCAGATTCTTTTAATTTTTTGTCTTTAATTAAAAATACTTCCAAAAATTATTTCATTTTTCTGATTCTTCAATTATTAGATTGAAATATTCACTTCCAATACAAAAATATTTTTTTACAAAAACTTTACAACAATTACAATTAAGTGTGATCAACATTGTTAACAATTAATTGTCTTTAATAGTAATAACAATCTCTCCTACCCATGTGTGCAATCACACTAACCCTGTAAGGAGAGATTGCGCCAAATAGCTTGTTTGCTTTTATTACAGCTGTGGCATGAAATTAAAGCATTACAACCAAATAATAATGAAGTTTTTAGAAAATAAGTAGTCAAAATTATTATTGGGTAGTTTCGCAAAAAATATTTATATTAAAAAAAAATTATTTTATCGAATTGTATGCTCTCTTTGGAGAAACATAGCAGAAGTATGGGCAACTTGACCACGTTAATACATCGTGAAACTTTTAAGGTACTTTGAAACTTAACATTAACTCCATTACCGCAGTTGCGTACGTTTACAAGATCACGGAAAAAGTCTTCATACCACGCTCCAAATTACCGTTACTAGCACTCTCCTTGATGACTTCCGTCAACACCAGTATATGGCGAACCCTAAAGCCCCAATTAAAAAAAAAAAGCCAGTATATCCTATCGCATATATCATACTCCAACGTCATCGCACAGACTTTGTGTTCAATCCCTAAGGGGTTCCCTCCTTTCACTGGTCATTGTGATTGTGACTGCTGATTTAAACACACCTCTTACGATGGTTCACGCCTTCCAACCCCTCCCTTTTGCGTTACATGTAGATAAACTGTAATGCAGCAATTAGGGCATTATGTCCGCTTTCACTGAAGTCACGTTGTCAGCTATTCACGAAACTTGGAAATATACACCAAAGGAGTTCTGATTAATTTTCCGCAGATTTTGGCGAATTATTCTTGCAAATGTCCAGTAAGGTATGAAAATCTTAAAGTCATTGCGTTCCTAGTAATACATTTGCTTGTTACTATTTATTTTTGTAGTTTCTTTTCACTATGTTAAGCCGATACTTTGATCACGATATCCGAAAATCATAGGCTCGCGAAAGTTCTCCATATAAGCTCATACCAATTAAAAGTCAATTAATTCAAAATTTCTGGATAGGGAACGGTTCATACTATCATTTGAAAATTTTTAGGGGGTACTTTGGCCTAGTCGGTCTTACGGATATAATACCTTAAGTTCTCTCACTTCCAGTTGCAAATCCTGAGAGAACATTTGTAGACCCCTAGAGATCAACCAACTGAAGACAACAGCTCTAATATTACGTCGAACTACGTATGATTTTAAAAACAATTAACATCACATTACATAACGATAGGAATAGTCGCAAGCAGAGTTTAGAAAGATATACCAGAGAAATAGATAAAACTTGAAGAGAAAATCTGATTCCTTCCAGTTTGGAAGAAATTTTTCTTAAAAAAAAAGAACCTTTTTAAATTTTGTTTTTTATTCTATATTCTCAACAGGACTCATATTTTACGTGAATATACATGATTTCATAATATACCACTTTATACATTATATTCTAAGTTCAGTTCTGAGACTGGGTAACCAATCCCGATCTACTAAACGATTAAGGATTGAAAAAAAAGTACACATTCAATTTCAAATTTCTTTCAGATAAAGGAACAAAGAATAGAAAATAAATGTGACAAGGGAAACATGTTTTATATATTTTTTAAAGTCATAGTTTACTTGTAATACGTAAAAAAAAATTTTGAAGACAGAGCAATATCAAGATCTTAACTTAGAAGGAAACCCGATTGAACCTGCAATAAAATACATGAATGGTGCATTCTGGGTATGCGTTTCGGAGCAGTAGGTTCCCTTCCTTACCTCCACCATCTTGCGTAGCGCTGCATAATTGCATTGACAGCAATTGTCCTTGACGATGACGGAAGGCTCCTCGTCTCGCCGCCTGCAAGGCAAGCACGCGCAACGCAACCGCGCGCACAGTTGGCACAAACCGGTGCCACTGTGCGTCATGAGGAACATAGGCCAACCGTAAGCACCCAGAGCGAAGTGCATGTAGTGGATCACTGCCTGTGGACACAAAAAATACATCGTTCATACGTTGTTCTTCTACATCAGCGCTGTCCAATTCATCTTAGCCCGCGTGCCACTTTCCATTAACTTTCGATCTATCGGGCAAGCACGGAATGGAGTTTGTCAAAATGTTGCCCGACGAATAAAAGAAATGGGTCACATTTATGTTTTTGTATTGTGATATTTTAATTCCCATCAAAAAATTTATATCATTTCAAGCTGGAAAAATTAAATAGTGTATTTCTTTATTTTTGAAAAGTATTTTTAATATTCAGTATTATAACAATAAAATGCTTTTTATTGCAACATATGACGGGTCAATTCAAAACCCAATTTTTTATTTTCTCTCACAGGACATGTCACGTCAAATATTTATTCTGACAGCATAATGAATAACACAAAGTTGTGCCCTCCAATGCTTGGTAAAAATGTTTGACACAAAATGTTCAATAACTCGCGGGTCACAAGTTGGACAGCACTGTTCTGTATTATGTAAGTTCTTACATGTAACTGACTGACTGGCTGACTGACTGACTGACTGACTGACTGACTGACTGACTGACTGACGTATCTGAAATTTACCCCACTTCTACGAGTTGTACAGACTTGAAAATTGACACTTACATACATTCATACATACATGCATATAGCAGTATAATGGATGAGAAAATACAAAAATTTGAAAATTTTAACTTCAAGTACAATTTTCAAATATGTTAAGTCTGCCACAGAAGAAAGCTTTGAAATGTGTCCATTAAGAAGACACGGAATAACATCATATCAAGGAGGATTGATGTGACTAATGTTAAAGCGCAAATAATTACATACGTGAAACTACTACGCTTAAAACTTGACAAAAGCGTACCCCCAAAGAGGAGGAGAGGTGTCAACTCCTAGCGAGCGCAAGCAATGTAACAGAACGGTAAACATACCATTTTCGACTAGTTGATACATACAAACAAATAAAAATTGCCTCTCCGTATAGCTTTTGAATCTAACGTGTGCACTAGCACAGTTTTATTTACACAAAACAATATTTGTGATAATAATATATATTTTATATTAATACTGAAGAACGCGCGCCTCTTCCAAACGGCGGTGTGATGCAATAGAAGCGAGCTGGGTCCATAACCTCTGCGCCATCACTCCTCGCTATTTTTTGCCTCGTATTCAGGAAATTATGCCGGAATAATAAAGATTTATGCTTGAAAAACAATTAAATCTCCAAATTCACGCGAACAAAACCGTGCAAACTCAACTAGTAATAATAAAAAAGGAAGAATGAATATCTAAAAAGGGATACCCTTTCATCTCCCAAAATCCCAAACCCAGGATTGCAAATATACAATTTATATATTGATACAATTTCTTTTGTAGTACGATCATACTCTAATATTATAGTTACATTTCATGTGGTAACGAGTTATGGAAACTAGATTTTATAATAATTTATGTTTCAAATCCACTGTAAACCAAATAAATGAAACTTAATGATGCAAAGAAACTGGTGAAAATACAGTCTCTTAAATGATAATTGGTGATGGATCTATAGGATCGACACTGCCAGTGGCGAATTTAAGATATTAGTCTTGGGGAGACTTATTCTCCAAGGGGTCTGAGTGTATGGAACAACTGGAAAGTTTGGTGCGAAATAATGCGATTCTACAAGAAAATTTTATTTTTTCTCCTTAATCGGGGGACGGGAGTTCAGACCAATATGCGACCTCCTCCCAAATCCGCAATTGTATAGATTTCTTTACAAGTATTTTTCTAGTTCAGTATTTTTCAATGTTGTTTCTTTCATTTTATCCTATTTTACTACCTCATGCGTCTTAAACCAACCATTTTTTTTAAAACAAACACCAAAATTACCTACAGTCGTCCATCACGGCTTGTCTCTCCATCTGCCAAAGTAAAACGTTCAGAAAGACCTCCCCTTTCAATTAACAATATCTGCATGTGAATTTTCCAACTTCCGCAAACAAGGACGCAATCAGAAACTCGCGGAGTGTTTGCGAAATCGACTTGGGGTAGTTGCGCGTCGCAGCCGCTACTTGTTCTCCTTTGAGCCTTCAATTCTCGACAAGAGACACACAAAATCCGAGTTTAGTCCCTTGACAGTGAATGGAACTTAGTTACACAAACTGTCCTCAGAAGTGACCCAGACCAGATGTATTTGCCCAAACTTCAGAACTCCATCTCCAAGGAAAATGAACGAGTACTCCAAAATCAGATATGAATACAAGTATAAATAAATGTAAACTTTATAGTAAAAGGGGTAATTGCAAACTGCGTATGACCACGTAAGGATAATAAACCAAGTTACTCTCAGGAACAAACAAGGCACCACCTCATCAATTCCGATCAAGGATCCAAGGGCAGTGGTGGATTTAATATTTATAAAAGAAATTGTTTAATAAATACATAGTCACCCATTTATTATTCCGAAATGAATCGTAGATATTATGTGCAATAAACACTTGAAATTAATAATAACAAAAGTGTAAATGACATTGACACATTCGGAAAATCCATCAATTACCCGAAGGCAAACAGGAGAAAACCCCGGGCCAGAATGGAGGTACAGAGATAATGTACACATCCGTGCCAAAGTTTCGTAGTTAGAAATAAATGAGCAAACCATATGCGCAAAGAAGTATAAAATAAGAATATTTTATTGATAAATCATAAAGTATTGTTGGGGTGAAGTATCTTCTGGAACTGAAGCACAGTTAAAGATGAATTTATTTTTACTCGCAGAACCTAGCCCCTATCGAAATTCCAGTGCAATTTTTAAATTATTTTTTTATTTAAATCTAAAAATATTTGTCAGTACATTTAATTTTTCGAAATCAATAAAACTAACTAATTTTAGTTGTTTTTTGAAAGATTGATTATTATCACTGTAATGTTTTAATTTTTATTTTTTTATGATATTAAATAAATAACAATCCATTGTAATTACTCTCCAAATATTCAAAATATGATTTTACTAAAAAGATAATATGACGTCTAAATTGGTTGATTAAATAAAACACTCTTCGAAAACTTTGTTAACAAATTGTTTATTAAACTTTGTTAACAAATTGTTTATTAATAAAGTACATCACAATTAGTGATGCGACTGATGTATCGTCTGGTACTTTGTTAATAAACTATTTTGTCTGACGTTGACAAAGTTTGTGTTTTATTTAATTTTTCAAAACCGTTGCCTTCAAAATCCATTTCAAGAACAACCAGATATAAGTTTATATATGAGTTGCTTTCTTAACGATTTTTTGTTACAAATTATGTATGTATGTATTTTCGTTTCGGCCAACTAAGGACCACGATGACGAGTGTGAGGAAGGCACAGTTTTTGTGTGTTTACTCCCTTGACCCATCGTGAATTTTTCGGAGGAACAGCGTCTAGATAGAATCCAGATTGCTGTATCCGAGTATTACAACTGCGGTTGTTAGCTGCAGAGGGTGAACTTTTCATACATCACAGCTATTTAAACTGAGACATGGAAACGAAAAGCTATACATTTTTCTGGCCCCACCGGGAATTGAACCCGGGATGACTTGGTGAACAAGCGAACACGATAACACCGTAACAACGGAGGGGATTATATTACAAATTATTATATTGATTATTGTATTATTATTATTATTATTATTATTTTCCTGGCATATTGGTCAGGTACGGGAATGACATTCCAAGCAGCTGTCCCCTCTATAGTTATTTTAGGAAATTTCTGGCTTCGTTGCATGTATTAAGAATAATGGATTTCTGCATGACAATTATGTTTTTTTAGCTGATACCTTGTCTCAGCTTCTCTGAAGTAGTTTGCGTTCAAATTCTGTACTTGAAATAATTATGGGAAGAATTTGTAAGATTTTCATTGCTGTTGAATTTGGGTAGAAAGGTTGCTGTATTTCCTGATTTTCTTTGGATAGGTCTTTTGTATGTTGGCATTATTGTGGATGGTTACAACAATGATGAGGTTATTTGATTTATTTTGTCTGTGAGAATAGGGTCAGTTCTGTTGTGTACTGTTGCATTGGCATTTAGTATGATTCTGTTGTAGTAAAGTCTGCAGTTGTCATTCTCCAGTAATGGTTTGGGGGAATTATTATGTTATTGAATTTCTTATCTCAGCAAATGCTGATTTATGAAATGGCACGGGCCGAGTTGTTAAGAGTTTATTCCTTTTCTAAACAAGATAAGATCTTCCTAGCTACGTGGGATGTTGCAATAATGATGACTGTCTGAAGAGATATGTGGATGGTTACATGTATTTAAGTAAATATGTTTCTAAACTAGAGTGTAGAGTTTTTAGAATTCCTCTTGTTTTTAGAATTCAAAAAATTACTATTAGGACTTTCATCCCCCAAGTTATTTGAACTTCCCGAGAGAGAGGAGTGTATTTTTAAATTTTCTCACCAATTGTTATCTGTAAGTTATATGCTTTTGACACAGCAATATCTTTGAGGAATGTGATCATATTACTTTGGACAATGAACGTTATATCTGGACGGTGATGGATTTGTCTCTGAGGATGGCTCGATCAAAATATAATTTATAGATTTTGTTCTAACACTTGTTTAATACTTGTAAATGGAGTTTTATCTTCATTGTTTGTATTATTATTAGTAGTACTGATTAATTTTTTTTATTAATTTATTCTTATTATTCATAAACCTAACTTAAAAATGATTTTATTATAAACAAGTAAGATAATTGAATTTGTGAATGATTTTAAATACATAATCCGGAAGAAAAGAAATAAAGCTTTCGCAACTAGCATCTCAGAATATTCCCAAAATCTCCTTCTCAGTATATCGTCTTTAAGGACATCGCTAAGCACAATTTCGAAAGGCAGCCTAGCGTGACGTGACGCTGGGCAAACCCCATCGAAGCGTGACTGCTTCAAACTTCGATAAGAGTACAGTAGAGCGGGACGGAGGCGACGCACAACATATCCTGGCCTGAGTTTTGCTCCGGTTTTCCTTCGGGTAGAGGTGGATTTCTTATTCAGGTTCTCTAGGCTTTGTCTAGGGGTCTGTTTATTGTAATAATAAATCGTGAATTTAATGTTATTTCAATTCTTATGATTTTTAAACACTACACTCAGAATAATCTATAGTTCGATAATAATTTGTACATGTACATTTTTTGCGTTAAATTACAAACATATTGACATTCTATTAGTATTATAACTCGCAGCTAACTTTTTATCTTTTCTAGGCATTTTTGCTGAAATTTTTGAATCCGCCTCTGCCAAAGGGTTCTTGATCGGAATTGATGGGGTGGTCCCTTGCTTGCTTCCGGTGAGTAAATTAGTTTATTGTTCTCCACGTGGTCATACACAGTTGTATTGCTTTTTTTACAATAAATTTATTGATTTAAAATTTATTTTTGTATCGCCCAAGAAACCAGAAATTATCACTCTTCCGAAACACTACCTTACTGAATTTCAATATCAAAATTAGAACTAGGTTACTATGGTTTACATTAATCAAGTTACCAATTATTAAGTGCAGCTTAATTTGGACTTTCCTGGACAGTTTACTCAATTATTCATTGTACTACAACGCATCGAGAGTTACCAGTTTTGCATGGAGATCTCATAAATTATTTTAGTACTAAATATCAAAACATTAACAAGTACGTAAAATTTCTTAATAAATATGTAAAATACTTTAATAACTATGTAATACATGTCGAGTGATTTCCAGTGATAAAGTATACATTTTTGATTCGATTCTTGCCACTAATGTCATCAATGTATAAACAACATGATCGTACTTCGTTGTAACACACAATCTCTTTCGAATTAAATGATTAAATGTATTGATATAAAGAGTACACTTTTCTTAACGCACTCAATACATAAGAATATTTTCTAAATAAAGAACTCCAGTTATTTCAAGATAAAATACAACTTAAAAAGTATCATAAATGATATCATCGTTCATCCTGCCTTATTACTGTCCGGCGCAATTTCTCGATTTCTCTGATAACATACTTTTTAATATTATGAAATTTATCATAAAGCTATAATTAAGTGAGTTTTTAATTTTTTGAAATAGTTTAAAATCTTAAACCATTTTAACTAAATTATAAATTATAATTCAAAACCTTTTAATACTTTGAAAATTTGCAACAACCCGCTCCCTCTAGCAAAAAAGAAATAAATAAATTAATCACATCTTTTCATCGGTCAATTAAATTCTTAGATTTTAAAACACGTATTCAATAACAGTATCTATTTCTTATTATGTCTATTACGTTTTCCATCTGCCACAGAGCATTGCTCACTTTCAGATTAATAAATTATTATTATTATTATTATTATTATTATTATACGTGTATAACATAGTATAGCACAAATATTCCTATAGAAATTATGACATTATCCTCACTAGAAGAAAATTAATTTTCAAACAATTCAAGTAACAATTATCTGGGACTAATTGATTTAAATTATATACCACAGTTTTAACCATTTCATAGATCAACATAAAAACAACAAAAATACTGTGCCTTTCAGAGAAGCGTCAATGAAATTCAGCGTACGAAAAGTTACCAGCGAAACTCGTTCTCGTGAATTAGTAGGAAATTCAGTTTCGTGACCGGGGAACCGAGCCCAGAGAGGCATTGATAGAACTTACCTGGAAGTGAGCCAAGTGTTCGGGGTCATTAAGTGCCAGGAACTGAGTCTGTGACGTCACTGGCACACCTGACAGGTACTCATACGTGTCGTTTTTGCGCTGCAAATAATTACATGCTCTATAGCAAATGGTTGATTAACTCAAAATAATTTATTATAGTGAAATATATGGATCTAAAAGAATATGAGAGGAATACATTTTTTATGTGGACCATTCAAAATTTTCAAATTAATAATAAATACCTTAGAAATTTTTTTTTTGCATAAAATATTTAATTTTTTCAGATTAAATGAATTCCCGGTGCATATTTTAAAATAGTACGAAAATGAAAGGAGACGAATTTTACTAAAAAAACGTATTTTATTCAAAAATGTGAATAGCACGCTTGAACTTGGGATTAGCATAAAGTAATTTGTTTTAAATTACTGATTTGAATTGCATGTGGGTTTTACTAAAACGTAATTATTTCTTTTCAGAAATTTGAGAGAGGAAATGATGTGAAAGAGAAGAACCAACCTCCTTGACGATGGCAGCGCGCTCTATCTTCTGGAACTTTCGAAGCAGCACGAGGCCTGCCACAACGTCTGACGGCACCACGTCCAAGTCCCGGAAGAAGTCGGACAGAAGACGAGCGATGTCCGCAAAAGAGTTGCGATTGCGATCGCTGTTCCCCATGCAGCAAAACAGGAGACGGCAGCGATGGTTCCAGCTGTCCTGATACGCACGGATCACTTTCCTGGCAAAAGAATACACTCGCATAAGGAAACACTACGAAATTCAAGTTACATTCTGGAATTTGTTCGTTGGAACTCGGGCACTTTCAGACGCGTGATGGTCGTTATGCATTATGCAAAATTAGTCATGAAAGAAGATAATTCGGTACATTAGTATATTCAATATAAAATTAAATTAAAAGAGAATTGGAATTAAATATAGATCAAAAATTAAGAAATGATGAACAGAAATTGAAAAAAAAATAACAATTTTATATTTAAGTTCCAACTTAAATTTTACCCTAATTTTTATATTTTTTTCTTTCATTATATTTTATTTATTCAGTGTTTTATTTTTATTCTTTTTATACACAAATATTACATCATACAAAATCGTTTACAATGAATGTTTAGTATTGATGTGACGAATAATGCAGAGTTCAATATGTGGAAAAAGTGACAAAAATATAGAATTTTATTAGAAATTCATTTCTTGATCAATAATACCAAAAATAATTTTCAAAATAACCTTATGTTCTTGAACTGAAGTGAAAAACATTGAAGGAACGTGAAACAAAAAGTGAACCACAACTTAGTTCTTAAGAGAAAAACGCTACTCTCATAACTTGTGTTCCTGGTTGGCGCGCTCAAAACAACCCCAATGAACGACTGCCCGCGTCGTCATAAACTGTAACTCGTAGCGAGATAAACGCTGGTGATAAACTTAAGCCAAGATCCGCATTTCTCCCATGGAGCAGATGAACTTCATTATCCCAAACGATACAAAGCTCCGTTTCACCCTACGACCAACGATATTTCACTTCATTTGGAGTCCAAGCAAGAGAGGTCGCTGCCCCTTGCGATGTTCCACGTCCCGTAAAACAGAAGTACGACGCAGGGTAGACTACACGCCAGGGGCAAAATGGAAGATACGTGAATTCCTCAAGAACTTTTAGCTAGCTTCAATTTTGCAGCAACAGCCAGAGAAAAAAACATAAGAAACAATGAAAATAATTATTTCATCAAATTATTAAGTATATGAGGTATATTTATACCAATTTCGACCCTCTAAGAGGATCTGCAATGCAAAACTCGAAACAAATATTAGGTATGTAATTATATTGTATGATAAACAAAATATCAACAAGTTAGCGATGTCAATATTCTCATGATTACATAAATAAGTAAATCCATTTGATTTATGGTTTAAATACGAACATTATTATGTGGTTATCTTGACTCTGTGTTTCTATTGGATTCTTTTACCACTAGTTTTCAATTGTTAATTTTGACAGTTTTTTATTATCTTTACCACTTTTAATCATAATAAATTTGCGTTTTCAATTATTTTTACATTTATCCATTTTATCACTAATTATTCTGTTTTATTTGTGCTGTGAAAAACTCAAGAATTGAAAATTTATGAAATAAGCCGTACGATTTTGTCACATAACATACCCTCTTTAGCGTGTTACATGATATCTCAAAAATGTATTAATAATAAATTCAAAAACACTCTGATTCCATTTGTAAAAGTCGGCCGCGATTGTATTATCAATTTTCATGACATTTCAGAGTGTAATATCTTCTTGAACTCAATATACTGATTCTAGAACCAAAGAACCAAGATACCTTTTTATAGATTCCGGTTTGGGTATGTTTTGAAAATACTTAAATGTAATATTTCTGGTATGGGTTCGGTACAGCAAAATGGGTTCTGTATCGACTCTCCAGGTTTATGAAAGTTGCCCAACACGAACTAATTAATCCAAAAATGACGATGGGTCATAAAAAAAACAGGTCACGTGACCTTTCACCCGATGGCACCATCACAGAATAAAAATACGTGTCAAAAGTTTACTCAGAAATATTCATTGTTTTACCATTTTCATTTACTTTCATCGTGGGTGCACTCTAGATAATTACTAGAGCTATGTTTGAACCAAAAAGTCTTGTCAATTCAATTTATCAAATGTTCCACAATAACGAGATGCATCCCTAAATATGATAATTAAAAGATGAAACTCAAATGATCAAAATAAAATATTTATGAGGAAATACTCATTTATGTTAGCTCGTAAATTAATGTCGGTATGTTCATAATGTCACAAGTGGTTACAGTAGAAAATATAGAGGAATTGATTATTTTGGAATTAATTGAAATACATCATTTAGAATAATATTGTCAATATTAAATATTATTTCTGTACAGAAATTATGGATACATTTTGTAAAATATTTAATTAATTTTGCGTAAATTTTGAATATCATTACATAAACGCGTCATTAAATAAAAAATATTTTAGAAAAGAGTTAAATTATTCCATCTGTTAGAGATAGAATATCGTCATCCACCGAATGAAAGGAACAGAAAAGCTTTTAACGCGAACATTTTATTCAACGTACGACGTCCTGAATGGGATTTTGCTTTATTGACTGAGTGAGAGCGTTCTGCATTTTAGCTGCGCCTCGTGCTCAGTCACGACTGCCAATAGAGCAACGACGTGAAAGCGGGTCGAATAAAGGGCGCATCGAGCATTGAGGCTGCAAAGCGACCGACGCCCTTTGCTCGACCCTTGCTTCTATCCCAACCCCTTGCATAAACTCTGGGGGTTTTCTCCGATATTATAAGGACACAGATATTATGGTTCTATCAACTAAATATTCTACGTGGTAGCGTTGTTGACAGTTTTGCGAACAGAAAATATAAATCACACTAACATATAAAACAAGTGGTGCGAGACCATTGCACATACTTTTCATACTGATTTCTCCATCTACAGCATAGTGACAAAAAATATCGTAAAAGTGTTGCGTAAATGTAATTTCGTTGTAGACAGAAATTTATGTATTTTCGTATTTGCAGTGCGTTTTCTGACCTCCTATGTATTTTATCATTATAATATCTTTCATTTCAGTTTACGAAAAGTGTATTCTACGTCTGCATGGTCCACTTACACTGCTAAATATTATTCAAGCTTCTTGAAACAGTAAAATAATGTGTAAGTGTAGCAGACATAAATTATTTTACTGCGTCTATACCAAACTTTCAAGCGAAATACCGCTAATGCGGATGTAATGCTTACTAACTGTACAAAAAATTTATGCAAAATCGTTGGAACAGTTTTTGAGAAACATTCGAAAGAGTACTTTGACCTTCATGTGAAGAACCCTTTGTTTTATAGTATAAAAATAGAGCATGTGCATCGACAACAAATAAATTCTACCGCAAATACGAAATATGAATGAAATATATTCATCCATTTGCTCGGAATCGCTGTGGACGGACGGACGGACGGACGGTATGCCAAAAACCACTTTCTCAGAATCAGGGATACCCAAAACGAATATTTCCTTCGAAATCTCGTTTCGAATTTTTTCACGATTACAAAACTTTCTATACACTATATGAGAAAGTAAAATATAAGAATTTTCTAAAGAGGTAAACGTCAAAATTTCAGCACTCGAAACAAACAATATATATGATGAAACCCTGCAAATTGTTGTGTATGAATATAATCTATTGTTTTTTCATTTTATTTCAGTATTAAACCCTGTATCTTGGACTGCTGGCTATTACAAGGAGTTTGCTTTCTCGTCCTTAATATCTTTTTTAATCAGTTCTACTCTCTTTGATTTGGCGTCTATATCCATATACCATGTTATACGCATATATGTCCCCTTATCCTTACACCAAATTTTTATTCTCCCGTTAAGTATTGCGCGTTGCTAATTCCGTCACAGATCTCAAGTGTCTAGTATTTAGTAGATGTTGCAACTCCTCCAATTAGCCTTCGTTGTTCGGAGACTGGGTAGTTCCCATCTACGGTCTAGACTAGGGTATTTCTTTTCTTATTGACACTTCTTTGATGAGTTATTTCACAAATAATTTAATCTTTCGTGTTTATTAACGCACCCCAATCATGACCCAAATAATGTCATTTCTTTCGAATGCTCACAGGTCATTCTCTTCGTTCTTCATCATTACCAGTGTATTCAAAAATTATATCCTCGCATCCTCTCCAAAAACACTATATCCATGGTACTGAAATATTGGGTACATTATTAAATAATATTTTGAAATAGCATTGATTAGACTCGCGGCAAATGTAACTGCCAACTGCCTGTCTTCATTTTTCCGATTCATTTGTAAGCCCTGATAGGGATTTACTGCTGGACAGTCTGTTTCTAAGTTTGATTTAAAACCATTTTGACAATCGAATGTAATATTTTCAATAGATATCAATGGGGATTCAAGTTTCATTATTTTTGAATTTTATACAGCTCGAGCTTTATTATTTTTATATTTTCAATATTAGTGATTCCACTAAAGATACACCATCTTTAACTTAAAGAAATAAAACTGAACTAATAAAAGATCCATAAGTCATGTGCAAAATAAAATGTATTTTGACTAAAAGAAATAGTTGTATTTTTTAGTACACGAAGTAATAACGTTGAATACGAAAAATTATGTTGATACGACGCATGCATCATTAACCATAAACAATAAGGGATGTTTTGTCAAAAACCTTAATAGAATGAAGTTATTACACAAAAGAGAATTTTTCTTTGCTTAAAACACAAAATTTACCATCATTTCGGAAGAGCAAATTCCATTATGTATTTGTGATAAAGTAGATCGCAACGTATTTATAAAGTGAGGTTATGTTGTCTATCTGAAATAGGGAACTCTACACAGCAAGTTAGAGAACATATCTCGGTTCACAGACGTGCAGACCAGTCATCATCTCTCTCTTCTGTATACTCCTCTGTTATGTGCAGAGCAATATACCTCAAATAAATCCCCTTCCACGGACGCCGCCGCCGCCGCCACCACCGCGAGGTCTCCAGCCCCATTGAAAGTTTACACCAGCAACCACCCCCACCACCCTTGCCGTCAGGGCTGCATTAATCTTCGTGGAAGAGTCTGCGGCACGAACACCACCCTTCTGCCCCTGCCTCCACCCCTCCCCCACCCGGACAGGATTGCGAGATGGAACGCGCGAGAAGGGGATGAGGTGCGGAAGAACGACCGGAGATGAGGCAGTGACGCGAGAGCGATAGGGTTGGGCCAAGGACAGGGGTGGTGGGGGGGGGGGAAGGAAGTGATCGCATAATGGAGGACTTATGTGTCAACGAGGGAGGGAAGTGCAGATGACGAAGAGTCGGAAAGGGTTGTGGGCGAATGTTGGTAAGACTTCTTCTTGTGCTTTCAGTTGAGGTGGGTCGCGAGAGAAGGCGATTGTCCCAATTTCCTAGACGAAAAAATTAGTTCCAAATCAATTGATACTACTGAATGTATTAAAACGAGACTTCTTCAGACATATTGCTTAGGTTTAGGGATAGGCACTGAGCTAGGGTTGTTTTCTTTTTGTCGTTCGCGCTACCGGTGTATTTTCACCATATATTTGGAGCACGCATCCCAAGAAACCCGAACACTAAAGGTCGTCGTTTTTCATTGGTATGAAGGAGATACGTTTAATACACGATGAGATGTAAGATTGAGCACAATTTTACAAATGAATGGCATAACTTAATTTATTCTCATACTTGTGAGTTTGAAGCAGAAAATGGCATAAACGATTGAATGCTATTAAACATAAATCACATATTTCAGTTCCCCAGGAAGATAAAAACCCTGAATTGTACTATAAATTTAAGACTCTTCAGTTTCACGAGCAGTCTGAAAATGGAAACTTGGTGAAAATATATTACAGCCAATCATACCACTCTTTTGTAAGCTCCTAAAAACATTGTATATTATCAGTTGAGTAGTAGTTGAACGAAGTCCACAAGATCCAAATTCCTCTCGAAGGTTTTCGAACTTGATCGGAATAACACGCACAAGCAAGAAGTTCGCTAATAAAACAGAACAATAAGATAAGAGCATAATACATGAAAGGATAAAATAATTTTTTTTTCTAAGGACTATAACAATCTCGATTTTCAATTCTGAAATGTGTGTAGTATTGAGAACGACAATAACAAATTTCACGAATATACAAACAATTTAAAAGAGTAGGCGTATAGAATGCAAAGGGGAAGTCGAGAAAAGAGTTAACACTTTTAACAAAAACAATACAAAAACATGCAATGCTGAAGCAAGGATTTGTATAAATGATGAGAATGTGCGTCAACTAAATAATGGAAGAAAAATAATTCCCAGCAAAGAAATGTAAAAATGTGACTAATGACACGGTTCGAATTGATTCAAAAAAATTCATACATATCAAGGAATCACCAAACATATAAATATAACTTTATTTCATTTGTCTTATACGGATACATAGAAATATAATCTAAATTCTGTGGACAGATATTTGCAAGTGATGATAATAAAAGGATTTAAAAATCAATAACAATTTTATTGCAAATATCGTAAAATTATTTTCAATTTCCAATTACACCACATTCATTCGCACTCGAGGCCATTAACCGCAAATCAATGGGAATTAATTAGTCATCGAGATAATTATAACATTCCAAACCCTTCGCGGCGGTCTCTACTTTTTTTCTCGCGCCCGTTTTACGTCAAGCTCTCACCCTTTTGAAACTCTCTTTCACAGAGATATAACACGTGATATTCAAGCACCGTAATCACCACCTTTCAATGCTATTTCTCCAGAGTATACTACTACTGCTACGCTTCCGAACCAGGCGTAAAAACGCACGCACATATCTTTTTTCAGAAACAATTTCCCTACCGTCCCGTCGGGAAAGGGAGCGAACGATCCACGAAGGGAAACGCGGGAAAGGAAGTTGTGGGGTTGCGAGGGATGACGCAATCGGTAGAGTGGTAGCGGAACGGAAAGAAGTGTTGGGAGTGGGGGTAAAGAAACAACCGCGAGGGAGCACCGGGGAATTCCCCGGCGAACAACAGCGCAACGAAAATACGGAGGTGAAACTTATTTGAATTTTTGGCGGGAAATTTGAACTGCTACATATTTAAAATCTAACAATACCTAAAAATATATTTTTATTTCACTTTATTTTACGTCTCATGGCGAGGTTTAAGTAAGGAAGCCTGCAATTTTCCCTAACTATGACTTGGGAAGGAGAGATGTTGGGTTAACCGGGACCTTATGGTACTGAACTGGAGTAAGTGAGGGAAACCCCAGCTGAAAACCTGACCTACGCTCAGCGACATCATAAAGGCGAAGATGCTACCACAAGACCACCGCTGTTGGTAACTATACAACTATAATATATTATTGAAGAAAACAATCTTTATATTATATTCTAAACTTTTCTACTATTTGTCCCCTAAGTCATAAATTCTCTCTTAGTCATTTTACGCAATGATTCAAGAGCTACATAATGAAACTATTTCTATTACAGTTAGCGTGTATTGTGTAATTTTTTTCTAAAAAAATATGAAAAAGAGAATAGAAATTTTAAGAATGGAGATACTGGTAATATGCACAAATACTTTATTAGATATTTCGATTTGTTTTAGATATCTATGAGTTTCCGTAACTTTACTTTGGCGTGTAACGTATTTGCAGCAATCGGTTCTAGTGCTTTTGTGACGGTAACTTGGAATGACTCCGTCATCTTCCCTTTTTCTGAGGCGAATTAGAGTAATTTTAGAGACGAGGAATGTATTATCGAACGAAACCACGTGAAGCGAAATTAACTTCACATACGAATGTGAATGGTTAACTTCCAAAACTAAACTCAGTACTAGAACTTGTGACATCAGAAAAAAAATCTATCTAATTCTAACGGTACTTCATTCTAAATTGCACAACATAAAATCTTGCATAAGAAAAAAAAGAATCAAAAATTAAATTCCCACTAGCTTGAAGCAAAATCACAGTGAAATCACAAAATCAGTGACCGACATTTAAGTGGGATAAAATTTGTGAAAAGCCTTTCAAAATGGTAATAAATACAATAAAATTTTAAGTGTGAAGACTCCTTAGCGCTGTGGCGAAGACTTTTCAGTAAATTTTCGTCAAAATAATTTGGTTACTACGTAATTTTTTGTTTTAACAAAAAATTCGGAAGTACAAGTTGCCATACAAATGCGCATGATTTTAAAGATTTAAACATGTTTAAAAAAGCATAAACAACTGTAAGCTTTTTTTAAAATCCAAGTTTTGAAAAAATTCCTGACATAGCAGTACATTTCACAGGGTCCTTAACGTTTACCAGAATTTGTAATATCAGTTCAAAATTGTGTGTGTTCTACAGTAGTGTTGGATGTGACACCAGTTAATTCAAATTTTCCTTACAAAGTTCGCTAATTATCGTATTTTATTTTTTGGATAATCACTATATTTTTCAGATGAGTAAATGTATATGATAACAAATGCTTTGCATAACTATGAAAATAACAATGAACATCAAGATAGTTTATAAGACAACTTAATAAATCAGGATAGTTCATAAAGTAACGAATATTTTGACATAGTATTAAAGAAAATGAAAAACTTGACGCAAATACAAAAGAAAGGTTGAAAATGAAAAAAAAAAAAAAAAGACAGATGAAAGGAACGCAATGGTGCGAAGAAAGATAGAAAGCAAGGAAAGGGCAAAAACAGAGACCCGAGTACATAGTAAAATACAAAGCGTGAATCGAGGTTAATTGAGGATGCATGCTATTACACGATGGGGCAGGAAGCTTTCCATAGTCCTCATAAAGTATGGATGGAAGGAGTGAGAAGCAATTTAAGAGATGCGATAGCGAAGTAATTTCGGAGTTAATTAATCCCGTTACTTGGGATAAGGAGATGGAACGGACACAAGAGAACATTGATGAATACGGAACGAGAGAATTAACGAAACACCTGAATCATAAAAAGCAAACTTAAGAGGCTAAACGTTAAGTTGGATATTTACATAGAGTGACGAGATTAACGAAAGCATAAAAGGAAGACATAAATATAAAAGATGGATACGCAAATATAAAAGAATTGATGCGGACACGAAAATAATAATAATAGACCTTGGAAAGAGCACGAATTATAAATTATAAATTTTATAAATTTATTGTCAAAAAGAGCAGTACAAACTGCTATGACCACTTGGAAGGCAATAAACTAATGTACTCTTCTGAAGCAAGCAAGGGACCATCCCATCAACTCCGATCAAGGGTCCTAAGGTGGATTTAACGTTCCTGCACACTCCTAACAATAAAAAGAGTTCGGTATGTGTTATAAAATTAACATAAAACCAACAAATTTGTACTTAACAAAATTTTATTTCGCAAGTACGTATTTTTATCAAAGATAGATTATTTGGAAGGTATCATTTATAAATCGTAACTATGAAATAACAATAAGTTACGGATTTATTATTTCAATACATGCCGCTCCTAGGAAAGAGCCTAGCGAATCTGTACAAAAAAATCAGCTTCTACCCGAAGGAAAATCAGAGAAAACACGAGCCGGGATGGTGTTACAGAATTAATGTACACAACTGTGCCAAGATTGTGTACATATAAAACTAACTTATATGAATAATACGACAATACAAGCATGCAGGAAAAGTTAGGAAATTATCAGTTTTTTGAAAATACTACAGCAATAGTGTGATAAATTGCAAGATGACATTAACTTTCATTAAAATCAATAAGTTCTTTCACATTGTAGAAGCAACATTTTTCGAAAATGTGATGTTCTTGAATTAAAATGTTGTAATTGCAACCAACTATAATAACTTACGAAGTTAGGCTCTATTAAATAACACTTAGCCAAAGCAGGATTGATTTACACGGTCGTACAGAAAACGAAACGCTACTGCGATGGATAAATCTAAGGAAATGATTCCAATACGTATATGCTTAGTAAGATCCATTTCAACTTTTAAATAAAAAACTTCATTATTCTTTAGAATTTATAATAAGTAGCTATTATATTGAGCTATTTTTGTTGAGTGCCAATTTTAAATCCGCCACTGCCTTTGGGCCCTTAGGTCGGAATTGCATCACAAGTAAAATGCATTACGCTCATTCGCATTTTTTAACCAGTGGTGTATTGCTAAATAAAAATGTACCGGTACGCCGATCTTTCAAATACTTAAAATTGGTATATAGGAATCATTGAATGAAAAATGGATAAATATAAACAATATTAAACAATGTAGCTGATAGTAGAAACATCATATCATATCACTTTTATTGTAGTGACTAACTCCTACCGTGGCAAAAGAACAATTTCAAAAAAAAAGAAAAAAAAAGTGTTACTAAAGAAACGAAAGAAGAGGATAAGTAAAAGCTCTGTGATATCTGTAAAAAAGGTTAATGCGCTAAGTATGATACGTATATACAAATTTCCTTGTCTCTCCGTCAATAGAATCTCAGATTCAGGTATTTTTGAAAGCAAATTTATTGATTACATATTAAACTACAGATTCTCAAGGCAAACCAAACAAAGTGAGTTCAGTGATATGTATGATGTCAATGTTTACAAAATGTTAAGCTAATATGGTAATGTTTCGTCCTCACCGTACAATTTTTCTTATACATTTTTTACTGATGGTGTTGCTTTTGGAAAGTCATCTACCAAGACAATTCGGCCTACTTACTTAATTATCAATGAATTGCCTTACAAAGAAATTGTCACACTTCCAACAAGCTCAAATTTCTGATTCGAAACAATTAAAATCTGGTAATATGCACAATTATGGTACAACTTACTCAATAATCCATCAAGTTAGCGCAAAATGTTTTATTCCAAGCAGCAGAGACTTGTCAAGGTATAGCCTGATTGATGAAAATTATTTGTCATTAAATAAAGGAATAAACTTAATGGTCAAGAATACAGTTTCAAACTACGTATGACCACGTGGGGGCAATAAACTATGTTACTCCCGGGGACCATCGCACCAATTACGATCAAGAACTCATGGGCCCTGGCGGATTTAATCTTTATAAAAGAAATAATTTAATTACTACGTATTGTTATACATTTATTATTCCAGAGTAAATTGTAGATAATAGTGCAGTAAAAATTCGAGATTAATAGAACAAAGATCTTAATGAAATTCCCGCCCGAGGAAAACCCGCCTCTACCCAGAGGAGAACCGGAGAAAAACCCGGCGTTATGATAGGGCTACAGAGATAATGTTCACAACCGTGCCAAGGTTGGGTACAGTTAGAAATGAACTATTAAAACAAAAAAGGTGCAAAAACAACAATCATGAAAAAAAAGAAGAATTTAATCAGTATCTAGAGTACTATAACAATGCCGAGAAAAAATATGATAGATATTAACATCACTAACATCATCCGAAGTCTTGTGGAAAGCAATACTTATTGGAAAATTGAAACGCTCATAAACTTCTTTTAATAAAATCTGTAAATTATTTCACATTATAGAAACAATAGCACATTAGAAAACTTTTAACAGCGGATTTAGAAAAATTCAATTTATTTATATCTTTCATATTTTTGGGAAGGGTATTATACAAAATTATTCCTCAATGCATTGATGCACTTGTTCTTTAACATCTCTTCTATTGAAAATGACAATTTATAAACTTTTTAAAATGTTTACCTCCAACTGATGCGTGCCTTTGAGTCTGTGTCCCAGGCATGCACCTTAGTATGTCACACGTTAAAAGGTGTGACAAGCGCGTTTCGAAACGTGAAATAAACAAAGTTAAGCATGTGAAAATATTGTTTCAAGCGTGTTTCAATCTCTACGATAAAGCTTGTTTCGGGCGTGAAACGAAACTGAATATTAATGCACTAAAACGCGTTCCAACCACGTGTAAATTACGTTTCAATACCGTTCCACCCACCAGGGGACTAACATCTAGTAAGTACGTGTTTGGCAAACACGGGACCCCGAGCTGAGTCTAGCAATACTTCCACTTACTTGTGCGAGGCTCCTTCCTTTCTCTTTCCTGACCTCCCTTGGTCACCTCTTGTTCTTTTCGATCCCGACGCTATTAAGGCTAGGGTATCTTTCCTTTTCCTCATTCCTCTCATTTTTTGTCCTACCTCTAATTTTTTGTCCCCCCTCATTTTAGCCCCCCCTCCATTTGATGTATGTTGTGAGATATGTTTTGGTGTGTTGCAGATCAGGAGGGTTTTTAGTGGGTAGGGTTGAATCATTCGACGAGTCCCACACGCGGGGAGAGTCATGTTGGCTCTCCCTAGTGCGTAACTGCATTTTCCCTACCTGCACAAGTTTTTCGGGCTCCAATGACCTTTGATGTCGATATGAGCCGTAAAGCCCCACAAAAAAAAATACCGTTCCAGAAAGTAGAAGCAAACAGTGTTTCGAAACACGCTTTAAACGTGGAAAAGTGCAGCAAAAGCATGTTTCAAGTCCGTTTTCTCAGGGAAACGTGCTTGAAACGCACTGTTCCGTGGTAAACTTCTTTTAATATTAGTTAATTCTAACTTCATTCTAAATTACAAAGCAGTTACTGCAGGAATCATATAGTCGAAGAAAGTCGAAAGTATTATCGCATTTAAAAGTCCAATATATAAAAATGCGAAGAAAAAATATGAAAACAAATTATTTATTTGTGTTTATTTTCATTCAAATTTTGTTATTCTTTCTTCATTTTCTGGGAATTACTAGTAATTTATGAATAGAGAGCCTGAAATACAAACGATGGCAGAAATTTTAAATTTAACATCATTAAAGATCTTTGTATTTACATATTACTTTTTGTTAATTTCACGAAGAAGTCATTAGTTAAAATTAATGTTTACAGTTATGAATGATCTTTCGGTACGACATTTTGAAGCTTATTTTTCTCGTGACACGTATTATTAGGCAAATATCTTCGAATGTAGCAAGTTGGTGGAAACCTAATAAAAATATTTAGTTGTTCCCCACTCTCAAATTCAAGGAATTCAGGAAAAATTTGTACGGATTGTCATCGGTGAAATTGAAAGAATAAGAGAGAAGGAAAATAAAACGTGAGCACGTAGGAACAGAGGCACGACGATCCTGTTGAGTCAGCACCCGCCGGGAAGATCACACTGATACAGCATGCACAATATATGAACTTGGACGCCGCGCAGAGTGCGTTACCGACGCGCGTAGCGTCACCGAAAAAAGAATGTTCTGAAAATAAGAGCAAATTTACCTGGCTCACATTTACAAATATGAGGGTAAATTTATTGTAAGGTGGGTTGCGTTTTTTATTTACTGTATTCCCATTTCCCGTTATCGAAACACAAGGTTGATAACAAATCATGTGCATTCTCATAAAGATTTTAGACACACAGAAAGGAAAACTAAAAGGAGTAACATTTTTTCTGGTCTATTATACACTACCCCCAAAAAGCGAAATTTTGACAAATTCATTCACTGATTAACATCAGCAAAATCTTATAGGCTAAATTAACAACAAATTTTGAGTAGACATATTTCTTACGACTCAAACTCTACAAAGGAAAAAAAAGAACGTAAAATCAACGTAGTTATGTGGATAAAATAATCTGATGATTTGATGTAAATTTACTCTCCGGTTATTACTAGCCTTATTTAACTTGCTTCGTTCGCATGTTGTTCTCCCGTTCCAAAATTGGTCATTGATTTTTCGGTCACACACAACTTTCCAATCGAACTGAAATTTTACAGATATGGTATACATAGCAATATATGGTTTTAATACCATTGAACGAACAAATACCATTGTGTGAAATGGGGCTACGAGTGAAAATACCATACAAGAACTCATGAATGACTGAAGTAATTTCAACCAAAAATTGTATACAGATGTCTATCTGACAACAAGCACTGTGTGGATAAGACAACCCTGATACCCCAAGAGACGAGTTGGAAAGGGGATGACGCGTAAAATAATGGTGAATGCAAGGACAGACGTGTTTGCAGTGTTCCTGACACATAAACTAATTATAATATTAAATAAATACTAAAAGGTATAAAATAAAAGAAACGTTAAGTTAAAAAACAACTTTTATTTTAAAATGTGCTGTACTGAAAAGTAAAAAATAATGTTCAATAAAACAGAAAATTAAGAACATTGATAACAAAAAAGAAAATTTTAATCATAAAATTTATCTCTTTTTGTGACAGGAAAGTCGCATTTAATTTAAAGCAGGTACAAAATAGTAAATTCCAGAAACCTACGAGAGAGGTTGAACCTATCCTTTGCGAATACACAAGCGTGTGCGCCCCGCGTAACTCCTGGCAGCTGCTGTTCAGTGATTGAGGTAACGTTCTGCAGCACTCCGAAGGGCCAACGAAACGACCAGCGGGGAGGGTTGGGGGGAAGGACAACGGTCACGTCCCTCTCATATTTCCTTGTTCCACGGAACTCACGCGAACGCGAAACACTCGAAGACTGCACTTGTAACACTTGCGACTGACTGGCTTTGATAGGGTTGAAAGAAATACCATGTCTTTGAATAAACTTAAAATTATTTAGTATTCATTATATATAATATATAGCTTTATAATAATACGAACTTGTAAAATTACTTTCTTGTGTTTTATTAAATACAAATTTGTTTGTATTATGTTAATATTACAACACGTACCGAAGTATGTTTATTACTAGGAGTGTGTTGAAATGTTAAATCCGCCTCTACCTTAGGTCCTATGATCGAATTGACGGGATGGTCCCTTGCTCGCTTCCGGGGAGTTAATTAGTTTATTGTCCTGAACGTGGTCATACGCAGTTCGTAACTGCTTTTTTTACAATAAAATTTAAAGTTTTTTATATTGATGACGAATCTAGAACTACCCACTGAAAAAAATATTTGATGCTATTTATCAGTGAACGCATTTTATTGAAATAGCTTCCTTGTGTAACAACGCGTGAGATAGAGACAGTTAAAAACTATAAAATAACACGCTCTCCTTACAATCTCAAAACGTATATTGAAGAGGGTTGAAAATATTTATGTATGTTTCATTTTCTAATTATACTGAATTTTAAAGATCGTTAGAATTTGACAGAAATCATTCACAGAAAATATTTGCATATGAATGCACTAAAACATTGTAAGACATTGGCGTTGTTCGCCTTCATATGAATTAAAACCTATATTTCTTTAGTAGCTTTGAATAACTTCTCCGTTGTTACATAATAGTATTGCTATAAATGAAATGAATATATATTCCTGGTTATGAGTATTAAGAGCAGAGTTATGTTGCTCAACAGTTCTTTCCCAAATAAAATAAAGTTGGAATTTCTACGAAGGAGGTGTAGCTGAGCTGAAGTGTGAAAGTGCGAACATACCTTCACTTGTTGCTCGAGCTGTCAGAGAATACAACGAACTTTGCTGATGAAGTCTGACAGGAACAGAAAGTCAGAAGGACGCAATAGAAGAATCTAATAGTGATTATTCTGTATACCTACAGGTTAATCATTATATATCTTGTTTACTGCCTTAAAAATACCTTATATACATCGAGTTTTAGACAAAATGAAAATGAGAGAACCATCAGTTTAAAATATATACAGAGATCTGCAGAGAAATTCATCAGTCTTAAAGATACCTTCACACACTTCGCCTATAGACGAAATGAAAGTCATAAGGCGTTTCAAAACGGTAATGTGACTTGAATTAAGCTCTGTTGAATTTAAATGGACCACACACTTCATGGAAATCAATTGTTCGTAAACAAGCCGTTTCCACCAGTTGCCCTTTTAGCATCTCTTCCCTTGTGAACTAATCAGTAACGGAAATTACCTGTCTTGGTACTTCCAGTTATCTTAGATAACGAGAAAAGTTGGTTCGTATTCTCAAGTACCATTGAACAAGCGCTAAAAGACTGACTGAAGAATGACGTAAAAGGAATGGGTTGCAACCCACTCTCAAGTTCTGGAAACTGCTCTAAGGTCACTTCTGTTTAAACGTGAAGTTATAAAACTTCTAAAGGAAGAGATTTTATACGAACAAAACTTTGAAGTTTCGTATTACATTCTACTCTAAAGAAATATAAATAAATTAAAGTAACTCTCGAAGAAAAATAATTAATTAATAATTAAAATTATATCACTTAAATATTTCAAAAATATATTATAAATTCATATTCTGCTCATATTTCTTAGGAAATGATATCTTAGGCAAGGATATGGTTGTTTATCTCACCGATCACCGACATATGAACCTTTAATTGCCGGATCGTTATCCGCGATCCTCGCGAGTGTGAAAACATTTACCCCCGAGCAACCCAACGAACTCGGCTACTTTTGGTCTGGACAAACTGGGAGGATACAAAGTCACGTGAGTCTTGAATGAGATGTCGGTGTGGGTCCACTGAAATGGTTTTACAAAATACGCATGCTATTCTAATCTCCATATCTCGACTTCATATCGCGATCTCTAGTGAATAATATTACCAACCTTTGCCTCCAGTTGCGATGTCTGCTGCCCGAGCGTTTGTATTGATAGCGACCGTGAGCCTCCGCTTCACGTTGGCTGCGCTGGTACTCCTTCATCTTGACCCAGGAGCGACCAGCGGCGTCGAATGTACACCACATGGACAGTAGCACGGACAGAACGACACTCCAACTGCAGATCACTAGTCCTGCAGAGTACCACACAAGTCCGTGAGTCTATCAAGAAACAATATAGACTTCGGCAGAGAAAATAATCTACCACTAAGGTAGGTGGCCCAAGAACATTGATAGATAAGGTTCGGCCAACCTTTGAAGAACGCTTTGACGACAAATCACCTGACTTAAAGCGTCCATATTGATGCTAGTTCCCATTTCTAATCATAGTAATTCGACATTTCGTTCACCCCAAAGAACGAATCGTCCTTCGTTCAATCCCTCATTGTTAACTGGCTAAGGCCCAATTTCACAGAGTTCCTTTAATGCCTTAAGCGAGATATTCTGTGGAGTAAATCGTGATTATCGAAATGCGCGTTCCACCAACTTCGATTTACGTGAAAATCGCGATTTAGGTTTAAACGTTCGGGGACCCTTCCATTACCAGCGCAAATCGCGATTTTCTTCAGTACTGCAAGAAAAACGGCGTCCATTTTTTTAAATTTGCTATGACTCGATTTATAGGTTATGTTCAGTGTCAAAAGGGAGGTCCGCTGCTACGTCCGATGCCCGTTAGTGGCGATGTAAGAGCATCAAGTTGCGGTTTTCGCCCGTCATTTGTCTTGAAGTTACCCACAATGCACTGCAAAACTACAGCAAACCTAGAGAATTCTTCAGAAACATTGATTAAAATAATCGACGATTAGTTTTGCTTGGTGAAACGCATAAGATGTAATAGCGATTCCATTTACATAATCACGTTTAAGGAGATCGCGATTATTCTACATTTGGTGAAATTGGGCCTAAGAGCATTAACATGGCCGCCGTTGTCAGAACCTTATATATCTATGGTCATGAATCGGCCTATCCTAATCTGTTCTTGAAGATCGAAGTTGAACCGGATAATAGCTGTGATCGATACCTGTAATGAAAAGAAATCCTCTTTGCTTGTTTGTAATACAATGAAATTGATTACTTATCTTACTTTATTTAACGACGGTTTATTTTTATGTGACAGGGAAATAAAGTAAAATTTGAAACCCTGTTATACAACGTTCCGTTACCATGATAGTAACTCACCAACATGATAGGCGCTCTGTCCTATTCTCTCCTCAGATTTCAATCATGTTCTTTGATGAACTATCGTAATAGCTGGACGTGGTAGAAGCGTCATTCAAATTTTCTTTTATCGTCTACCCCAGACGAGAAAAATGAGTCGCTGTTAATAATGTTAGATTAGTTGTTAAATTTGTCGTAATATGCGCTCGAGTTTGGGATTCGAGGGATAACGGTTGGTTACAGGTGTGCTTCCAGTTTAGCGCTGAAAAATTGGAGTTTGTCCTCAACACGAAATTAGGACAGGTTGACTATCTAGTCAGTTTTCCTCTCTTGAGCGAAGGTTTCACATCACGTAGCATAGTGTGAAGCTCTACACAGGTGTCCTGTGACACACGGAGAAAACAGGACACCTAATGCGAAAATAGTAAAAACATTTCATTAGTTAAAAATTTCATTAACATAACATTTTATAAAATGTGTGATATTAATAACTTCTTGTTAATCTTATATTGTAAATTGTATTCGGTAACTATGCCACTCTGATGTAGTGAGTATCTTTAACATTTGAGGTCGGGAATCGAACTAAACATATGAATAAAAGCGTTTACATCATTTTATAGTTATTTCATGTCTTACAGCATTTTCCACAAACTACACTCTGTATAATAATAGTGTTCCTTTTCATAGTAGTGGTACTTATAAAATTATGATGGTTTTAAAGAACGGGACGCACTTACAGCAACATTTACCCCAATGGTGACTACTAAGATTGCTCTGTCGTCTTAGTTATATTAGAGGTTAGGAGAGAATGGAATAGTGTCTCACCAAGGAGTTAGATAAGTATGTCCGCGCACGGATGCTGCCTATTGCTACGTCACTCGTTTCGTATTTAAAACGCCGTACGTAATGTCCATTTTTTAAGATGAGATATGACTGGGGGCGTGCCCATGATTTTATTTCGGGGTGGGGGTGGGGGGCGATATCACCCATACATACTATATACGTGTGTATGTATACTATGTGTTTATATTTTATACATGTATGTACTGTGTAGTATTACATATAATAATAATAATAATAATAATAATAATAATAATAATAAAATATTAATCAGCAAGTGGGCAATGCTCGGTGGCAAATAGAAAACAAAACATAATAACAGTACACATTATACAATAAGAAGTTAATTTACAAATCATCGCCCCATTATCATAAACACACACGGCATAAAATTGTTTAAAAATCAGTACACAACGAGAAGGAAATTAGATTTAAGAAATTAATTATATACATGAGGCCCATTATGTGTGTATATTCACAAACATACAAAACACATTTTCGCTTATAAAGAGATACAGAAACACACTCATATGTTCAAACATGCTCAATATACACTCATACCTTTAACGTAAGAGTAGTTGCAATAATATAATGAAAAGAAATTAATCATGAAAAGAAATTAACCATAAAAAATAAAACCAAAACCGGGTTGCTGTGAACAATCATGCACACTTCACTGTACATGACTACACTTCTCTACGACTAATCACTCTGAGCATTTTTATACCCTTAATCTCCAATTATCTCACTACACTGCACTTCACATGTGTTCTTATTTCGAAGAAGCACGAAGACGGTTACGGAATCTTTTTACTCCTTTTGGAATTACATATACCTTTGTTTGCGTCTATGTGCACATACAAATATTAGAAGAAATACAAAAATTATTTTTTAAATTTTGCAGCCGTGGAGATTGAGCCCCCTATAAATATACCCCTGCTTTAGATATTCTCATTCGGTTTGGAAGTGAACCCACGCGGAACCCGTCCTGACAGATCAGGCGATTCTTTTACGAAAAATGGATAGTTCTCTGCTCTACAACGTTGTGCTACGGATGTGATGAGGTAAAACCGGCCGAGTGCGTTGGAGGTTGCAGATTCGAGTTCCTATTCGGCAAACTGAAGAAAGTCCATCGCTCTTCTCAATTCGTAACGACTGTTATCAAATATCGTAATTTTAAGACATTTCGCCACGATAGATTTTTGTATACTTTGCACACATACCAATTATTAATCAATGAAAGAATTAATCAATGAAAGAATCAATCAATGAAAGAATCAATCAATGAAATAATTGAATTTAATTAATTATATTTGGGTAGTTTATATCGCAATATGAGATATAGACATAAACAAATTTTGTTTTAAAGTAAAGCGCGTTACACATGCCATACTCGATACCGGGTTTAAATTAAGAAAAGTGGTGTTGTGTCAATTATGCTACTTGAATTAATTCTGAATTTATGCGGAAGGCAAACAAATCACATACTAGCAATTATAGTTATTATTTAAAAAATTACATGAGTTCGTAAATCAAGATACAAAGTAAATAACAAAATTCCACTTTTTATAAAATACTTGAAAATATCATAAAATTTTGTAACAACGACGGGGTTTTAAGATGTGTTTTTATAGTCTACCTTCTATTCTTCAGGAGTGATTTCATGATAGTTATTTATTGAAATATAAATGTAAATATTTTCTTCACTTTTTTATCTTGAATTAGTGCAGTATTTTTTCATTGTGAGTAAGCGCGTACCATTAGTTAATATTTAATGATAAGTATTAATTTAGAAGTTCACCTAATATATAAAAACAACCTTTACATTTTCAAATACAAAAATTACAGTACCTAGCGTCGCGTCCTTGGCACTCTCCGCAGGGCAGTCGGCGTAGTGGTGAAACAACCAGAGGACGCCCAGCACCAGCCAAACCACTTCCACGGCCATCACAGCTGCAAACATTATGTTTCACCTTAAGCAGATATTTCTTCTGTGTACCTACAGTTGGATAAGTTCCATGGTAACTTTCAACCAGGTCCAAATGGCGATGAGCCGGGAATAGAATTCTGGTATCCTACTTTGATCGCGGCGATGTTAACCGCTACACCACCCGTTCGCCTTCCACAACTGTACACCATTTCTTCCCATGCCTAGTTATCATATTTCACGTTTCATTTATCTTTTGGATTTTTATAACTGTTTTTACAGAAAATAATACATTTGTATAATAGAAGTGTCTTAAGGGACCGACAAAATTTCCTTTTGCGTCAAGAAAATCTTCACATGATCATGCATGATTCTTGGAAATATTGACGAACGAGTTGAAAGTACTATGAAAGTACAAAAAGTTATTTGTATAAGCACATTAATAAAAGACGTGAATATATTGTTTTTCAAAGGGTATCATAAAATATTTTAATACCTTAACATAATTTGTCATTTAAAATTTTGTACTCTATAATTAAATAGGGTACATTGTCTCGGATTCTCCTCAGGTGGTAGCGTTCTTGCTCATCATCAAGTCATCTTGGATTCAGTTCCCGTTGGGGACAGAAAAATTGTAACTTTTGACATTAATATCCCAGTTCATATAGCTGTAACTTCTGAAAAGCGGACCCCCCTTCCTCTAACCACTCCTCCTACTATCAATAACTCTTACTATTACTATTACTAACTACCCCTACTAACCCCTCCACGTGGACCAAGTTGTTGGTAAACCCAGTTAACCGGTCCACCTTCTAACAATAGCCTACCACCCAAATCCTACCTTCTATCGTTCCATGTAGATAAGCTACAATAGCACGCTACATTTCCCATTTACAAATACTACAATTCAGAAAATTATCTTGGTAGATGAATCTCAGTCATTGCTTCACGTTCATCGTTAGTAAGGAGTAGCATGTCACGATCATTACTACAGGTTACGAATGTTGTATCTTCCAGTCATTCTCTGCTCAAAACACCCGGAAATTCGTTATCAGCACCTCAAAATACAAACAGGAGCAAAAATTAAGAAATTTTCCAACAATTAAGGATATCTTGCATTTAGGCCAAGTGAAACAACTAGTCCAACTAAATCTTGTGAAACAACTAGTCCAACTAAAGGAAGTGTGCAGATGTGAACAAATGGAGTGAATTGGTTGTGTGATTTAGAGGAGGATGAGCGCAGGATTGACGTTGTGATTGTCGTAGGACGATATGAAGAGAGTAATCACGCATCAGAATTGTTAGCCCTGAAGAAGATATAAAACACATCGAAGCGTTGGCATGACAGAAAAAAATTGTTTCACTTGGCCTGAACGCCAGGTATTNGCTTGAAGCTGGCCGCCACGCGTGGCTTCGGGCAGAGAGAAATAGGTGGTTTTCAACCAGAAATCGCCTAGGATCGGAATTGTATTGGATCCAAGGAGAACTTTCCGCATCTCTCCATGCTGCCGAATGGGACGTCGTACAAGATACAATCATCAACCGGGTCTTCAAACTCAGCTGTCAACAAAAACAAAGGCAGGTGAGAAAGCTGACAAAGTTGCGTACCACCGTACTCGCACAACCCACTAAATGCAACATTCTACCTATCATAAACTTTCATCCAAGACTAAAAAATCTTTCTACAACTTCACTGTCTCACGATGAAATATCTTTATTAGAAAAAGGTTTAAAGTATTCCCTTCCCTGCAATCCCAACAGTTCTTCCATAAAACAAGTTTGTATTTACACTGATAACGTTTTAACTAAATTAAAATCCTCTGATCTACAAAAACAAATTATCACTAACACCATACAACAACATTTACAAAAGCCTTCCACTCAACACAATCATTCTGAACTGATCATTGCTAACAATCTCAAAGAAAAAACTTTAAATCAGGGTTTAATCATAACTAAAGCAGACAAGGGCAACACTACTGTCATTTTGGACCACAATGATTACTCGAACAAAATGTACGATTTCATTAAGTCCAATGACATCACACTCCTAAACAAAGACCCCACCAACAAATTTATTAGGCAATTAAAACACGAAATTTCAGAATCACAAGGCCTTTTTCCTAACACACTGAATATTCTTCCTTCTAACGCAACCCCTCCACGGCTGTATGGTTTACCTAAGATCCATAAGGCTTCCATACCCATAAGACCCATTGTCTCCTACACCAACACAATCACACACAGACTAGCATACCAACTAAACAAACACTTTCACCAACACACCAATTTCTGTCCATCACACACAGTTAAGAATAGCACGGACCTGGCAAACAAAATTAAAAACATTCCTGTTCCTCCTAAAGCTAAATTAATCTCTTTCGATGTCAAAAATCTTTTTCCCAGTATCCCTCCATCTGATTGTAAAACTCTTTTACGTGACACCCTAGACTCCGCGTCTTGCCCCCTCTTTGCAAAAACAGAACTTTTCAACCTCATTTCTCTTTGCTTAGATGTTAATTATTTTAAATTTGATAATAAATTCTACCAACAGAACTCAGGTCTACCCATGGGTTCCCCCCTCTCCCCATTACTTGCAGACTTATTTATGGACAATCTTGAAAAACAAATTTTTGACTCAGGACATTTCCTTCTACCCAACATTATCTATTGGTACCGCTACGTAGATGACGTAATCACTCTTTGGACGGGAACTCACAGACAACTTGACATTTTTACTCAATTTCTCAATTCACTTCACCCTAACATAACCTTCACCACAGAAATTGAAAATGACAATAGAACACTCAATTTCCTAGACCTCTCTATTTCTCTAGTAAACAACCGCCACCAGTTTGACATATTCAGGAAAGACACATTTTCAGACACTACCATACACAATTCTTCACAACACCCTCCATCACACAAACACGCTGCCTTCCACTCCATGGTCCATCGTCTGTTCACCATTCCACTCTCACCAGAAAAAAAATAAATAAATATAGACACTATAAAACTTATAGCAGAAAACAATGGCTACAATACCTTTCTCATTGATAATATAATCACTAAGAAAGTTAGATTATATCACACGAAGAACCTCACATCACTTACTCCAAACAATAATATTCAAACCAGACATGCAATCCTTTTCATAGGCCCTCTCTCACTTAAAACATTTAAACATTCACACTACCTTCTTCTCTCCACAAACACTTAACACAACCTTATCATAAACTAAGGATCCCACTCCCCATCTCCTCCGAAGTGGAGTCTATGCTCTCAAATGTAGTGATTGTCCCTCCGTGTATGTCGGGCAGTCTGGACGAACATTCAAACAAAGGATACAGGAACACGTAAATGCATGGAAAAATAACACAACAGTCTCACACTTCGCCAACCACCTAGTAAAAAACACACACACATTTAACATTGAAATTTTTTTAAATATTTTAGAAGTAGAAAATAGATTTTGGCCCCGGATCAAATTAGAAATTTTACATATCCATAGTATTCTAAAACACAACAACATTTCCCTATTAAATGAACAAATCCCTGAATTTCATTCCCCTCTCATGAAACTAGCCTTCAAATTCCTTCCCTCTCACCCCCAACTCTTCAGGACACTGCACCCCATTCCCAACAGTTAAAACCCTTGGAAATTCTTTCCGTCTTCTGCCGCCAGTTCCTGGAAAACTCCGACAGCCCCTTTCCCCCCGCCCTCACCGCAACACCTCATCACTTTCCATATAATGACCTCCGTTGGCGTACTCTGCTCACTCGCCAAAAATATTCCTCAATACTCAGGTACGTAATTTTGTCGGTTTGCTCACTCTGTATTTGTTTTCTTTTATTCACTTTTCATTGTTCTTTCCTTTCTTTATTTCAACAACAACCAAAAATACACTTCTTTCGATACTGTTTCACCCAATTATTATATACTTTCATATTATGTATCTATTTTTATTTTTTATTTTTTTTATTGTCATTTTATGTACATTTATATTTTTCAGTGTATGTTACTGACGATGGTTGCTATGCAGCCGAAAAAGCTTTATACCAATAAAACAATGAGCAACATAGAAACGCCATTTAATTTATCATGCTTTGATAATGTTGCTAAAGCTCCACAATTACCAAGTTCACCCGGAAAGTTTTGGAGAAGTATTTATTTTTGCTCTTGTGGGTATTTGAAGGCGCTAATTACGATTTTCGATTGTCTCCTCAGAAGAGTTCGGAAAACATTTAAACAAAATCAGAATACTAAAAAAAAATCGCACCCTATTTTGGATTTTCATTTGTTACATGAAAACGTATCCTCTACGAAAGAAATATGTATCTTTGTAAAAATAAACTAAACAAAATGCCCCCCTACGATCATTCATTTGTTTCTCTTTCTCGTGTAAATAACTAACTCACTAGAATGCGCTTTTTCGTAACTCATTTTTCATAATAAATTATTTATTCATTCTCGAGCATTTTGGAGGTTTTAGTCCAAAAGACGTTAAGTTTTGAAACTTTTCTTTTTAAGTTTTTTAAAATGCTGAATACGATTTTTAACTTTTCCATTTCAAACATCAGCACATATGAAAAACGATCGAAGAACTACAAAATAATTTCATCTTCTTTTAAGCTTTTGCTTCTTTCACGAAATACGTTCGTCTCAAAAAAAAAATAATAATGTTTACAGCAAGAGGATAAGTAAATTTTCCTATACTACATCTTCGTACGAGTTTTAAGTCGGGTAATAATTTTCCTGCTGTAAAGTATTGAATTTATATTCCAGCACGTTTTGGAAAATTTCTTTGATCATATTTTCAGCAACAATTAAGAATACCTGGCGTTCAGGCCAAGTGAAACAATTTTTTTCTGTCATGCCAACGCTTCGATGTGTTTTATATCTTCTTCAGGGCTAACAATTCTGATGCGTGATTACTCTCTTCATATCGTCCTACGACAATCACAACGTCAATCCTGCGCTCATCCTCCTCTAAATCACACAACCAATTCACTCCATTTGTTCACATCTGCACACTTCCTTTAGTTGGACTAGTTGTTTCACAAGATTTAGTTGGACTAGTTGTTTCACTTGGCCTAAATGCAAGATATCCTTAATTGTTGGAAAATTTCTTAATTTTTGCTCCTGTTTGTATTTTGAGGTGCTGATAACGAATTTCCGGGTGTTTTGAGCAGAGAATGACTGGAAGATACAACATTCGTAACCTGTAGTAATGATCGTGACATGCTACTCCTTACTAACGATGAACGTGAAGCAATGACTGAGATTCATCTACCAAGATAATTTTCTGAATTGTAGTATTTGTAAATGGGAAATGTAGCGTGCTATTGTAGCTTATCTACATGGAACGATAGAAGGTAGGATTTGGGTGGTAGGCTATTGTTAGAAGGTGGACCGGTTAACTGGGTTTACCAACAACTTGGCCCACGTGGATGATCGAGTTAGCAGCTTTTGTTTGAAGCACCGGTCGAACGCGTCGAAATGAATGGATACCGCGCACCCATGCCAATGAAAATTGTGTTTATACGTCACCGAACACATCCCCCAACCCAAGCCGCTTTATTTTATGTTGACGGAAATGTTGCCCAGTGAATGACGAGCGAAGGGACACAGGAACAGAGCAGCGTTGTAAGATTGTCAAAACCCCAAGTGCATTGTTTTTCAGAGACACCAGTAAATTAAATATAGTAATTATGTTATCCCTACCCAGCCTGGAGTACAGCAAGTACTGCATGGACGCGCGAGACCCCGTGTCCAAGATGGAGCCCCGCATTGCCACCGCTGAGATGGTGATCTCCAGAATCAGCGACGCAGCCAGCAACCCCATGTACACCAGCAGCATGACCCATAGCTGGTGCGCGCATGGCGGTCCTTGCGCCAGCGGAGTGAGTCCCAACACGCAGCCCAGCACCACTGCCCTGCACACACACAAAAAGAGGCATACATTATGATAAAATATTAATATAATTCATACATTAATCTAAACGGAATCCTTATTCTTTAATACATGATTCTAGTGGAAGGGAAACTGCCCCAAAGATGCTTAAGACGTTCTCAACTTCTTCTAGGTCTCGATACAACCCTGGCAGAATCCTACCACGGAATGGTACGTTTCAAGTCTCTGAAAAGTCCGTTTCAAGCATGTTTCCCTGAGATAAAGGACTTGAAACATGCTTTTGCAGCACTTTTCCACGTTTAAAGCGTGTTTCGAAACACGGTTTGCTACTACTTTCTGAAACGGTATCGAAACGTACTTTACACGTGGTTGGAACGCGTTTTAGTGCGTTAATAATCAGTTTCGTTACACACCCGAAACATAATTTCATGTAGAGAGTGAAACACGCTTGAAACAATCTTTTCTCACACTTTACTTTGTTTGTTTCCTGTTTCGAAATGCGCTTGTCACATGCTTTTCCTGGTGCCATCAAAACGGAATAGTGCGTTTCAAACATGTTTACTGATGGACTTTCCCGGTCAGTGCTCTAACCCCTCTCCCGCCACTACTTACCTGTAGTTCTTAAATAGTGCCCCTTCCAACCTTTCGCCACATTTGCCCTTTGATACTAGGCATTGTCAGGTACATTCGACTCATTTATATTTTCATTTAGTTGCAGTTTTTATCTCTTATTCACAGATTCATTCCACATTAAACTTTATTCTACTTAAAAATACTTATATTACACTTAAAATCTTTATTGTATTATAATTAATTTCAAATTTCTTTATAATTTTAACAATTTTCAAATAATTTTAAATTTTAACAAATTTCAAATGTTTATAAACTTAACAAAAATTCTTGTACTTGGCATTCTTGCATATTGTTTATATTTTTGTATTTCGATTTATTTTAGACTTAAGATGCTAACTAAGCTGGCGACAGTACTATTTGAATAACTATTTTACTAGTAGACACATCTGTCATTTACTCTTAAAAATGAGTATATTGAGAAAAATTAATATATCCAAAACTAGTAAGACACGCAATTTCTGAAAATATGTCAGTAATTTGTATTTTTGTCATTTTCTTACATAATTTCCAACCAATGTTTTAGCTACTATTTTTTACTTTCATCGACTATTGGAAAGTTTTTGCGTTTTCTTTCATTAGCTACAAATTTGGAGCTCGTGCCTGAACAATAACATTATAGCAATGCTTAGGGATTGAGTGAGCTGTATTCTACATACACAAAATCCAATGAAGTGTGTAATATTTGAAGAGGCTAATAGTTTAAGACAGAATATCATACATGAGAATGATTGATTATTTTCTTTGCTGCAATACTGGGAATGCTGCAATATCTGAAGGTATTATAAGCGTTAAGATTCTAATGAAATCTGCAACCATATAAGAGATTTTTTTTGTGGGGCTTTAGGGCTCGTCAACAGCGAGGTCATTAGAGACCTTAAAACTTGTACAGGTAGGGAAAATGCAGTTACGCACTAGTGAGAGCCAACATGACTCTCCCCGCGTGTGGGACTCGCCGATAGACTCAGCCATACCCACTAAAAACCCTCCTGCATTACAACTCAAAACACAAATCCCAACATATCGCAAGACTTTACTAAAAACATTTTTTTAAAAAAGAAGAGGAAAGAGGAAAATGAAAGATACCCTAGCCCTAATAGCGTCGGGATCGAAAAGAACAAGAGGTGACCAAGGTAGGCCAGAAAAGAGAAAGGAAGCAGCATGGCACAAGTAAGTGGAAGTAATGCCAGACTCAGCTCGGGGCCCTGTGTTCGCCAAACACGTACTTAGTAGATGTAAGTCCCCTGGGGGGCATATAAGAGACATTGAAATATAATCGTAAATGGTTTTAATTCATTTCAATAATGTATACATATTTTTCTAATTTGTTTATCCATTCTTAGGTTATATAAATTAGAAATTTTTTCCCTCAACAAATGTTGAATTTTAATTGCCACACTAATAGAATTGTTATAAGTAAAGTAACTAATTATGCAGGAGTAAATCCAGTAGTTATTCATTAAGTGAATATCATTAAATTTTAAAAACTTTATGAATGTCTTATTTGTTAAGTTACAAAAGAAATTAATATGTTAAATGATGAATTCGACACATATCTTGCAATGCTCTAAAACAATTTTAGAATAATGGTTCTCAAATTATAGCAAACAATTTTTTCCCAATAAATATAGTTTTTTAATGGAAAACCAATTTTATGCTGTTCCAATGATGTGTAGAATTCTTGCCTGTAAGCGACATTTCTGAATTAATTTTATATTACCAGTATTTCAATACGCGAGTATAAATATGCATAATACAAAGTTAAAGTAAGTGTTGGGCATAGATCTGTATTTGGTAATAATAATAAATTTATTGTCAAAAACAGTACAAACTGCGTATTACCACGAGGACAATAAACTAATTTACTCTCCGGAAGCAAGCAAGGGACCATCCCATCAATTCCGAACAAGGGCCCTAAGGCAGAGGCGGATTCAAAAATTTCAGGAAAAGTTCCTAGATAAGATAAAAAGTTAGCTGCGAGTTATAATACTAATAGTAGCGGGCTGGTTTTGACAGTTATGTAAACTAATTTTAGCAAAGTCTATATTACTGTGTTATTTAATAAATAACTAATAGACGAAAGCATCCAAGCCAGATCAACATGGATATACCGAACAGCTGATTAACTGCCTCAATGAGAAGAACCAATGTCGTCAGAATATTTCCCCTGCAGAAATATTCCACGTGAACGCACATTTTCCATTCACCGAAGAGAGATTTTTACGTCATCGTTTTGTCTGACAAACTCTGTACGTCTCTGAAGATAACAATTTATTGTGATCATAAAATACGCTCCATTAAATTTCAAGCATAAAATTTACTCACGTTCCGAGATTTACGATCTTAATATAAATTATTTTGAAATAATCCTATACTATATTACCTCGAATCATATACATAGAAGACCCTCACAAAGTGACGGTAGTCAAGTATCGTAAGTGCCTTAAAAGTAATGTACGAATGATGGTCGCGATAAATACCGGAGGTCCAGAAATTGGCCATTGCGACTCAAAGTTTAGAAGGTTTGTCCTATGCTGTTACTTTGAGTCATGCTGTTATTTACATGTTCATTTATTCTGTATATTCCTATAAGCTACATATTAGTACTGCGAAATCTAATATGACTAGAAAAATTAAAACGAAGCAATAATACCGTAAATTTTATCATATACCTAATAATAATATAATCAAATGAGATCCAAATATGGCGAGAATAGTGCAAATAAGACGTTATTTAAATTATGTTATTAAAAAACTAATATATTTTGTATTCACTACTTCCACAGAGTATTACTGTTGAAGAATGTAGATGAGCGTACATCTCCTTGAGGAAAGACGATACCAGATACAAGAAGTCGTGATAATATCATATTCGACAACTTAGAGATGTATAAACACGATGGGAAAAAAGTCGAACGAGCGAAGAGTCTTTGCAATGACAAACGTTACAGCCAAGACACGGACACCAAAACGAATTAAAAAAAGTATTACTGTTGAACCAAATACTATAGGAGAAAAAAAAGAAGATTTATAGCTCTTCACCTATATTTTTTAAGAGAAATTATTCTTTATAACTGCTCGTTATATTTATTTTAATGTACATATCAGTTCCTAATTTCTCATTTATGATGCGTGAGGTTTTTTGAGTTACGTAACAAAGATTACAATAATTGTTTTTGTCAACATTAGTCGGTAGACGAACTGAAAAGACTTCTCAACATTATTTACCTCCCTTAACCGCCATTCAATGTATATTCTTTATCTGTCTCTGGGGTAGTACTGAAGTTGTTGATTGTAGCCAATCTCCATGAATCAAGAGACATAAAACCACGCGATCGTTACAAAATAATCCATATTTTGATCATAAAATGAGGGTTGTGTATGACTGGTATTTTATAGGGGATTGCTATCTAGGAAACACTGCGCAGTTTATTTCTTCTCCGAAGGAATTCTTTGCACCATAAAAGTGTTCACCAATACTCTTCTCATGATACATTAAATAGAATATGAAATCTCCATTCCGTTCTAAAGCTTCAAAATTTTTAATAAAAAAAATCCTGTGCTTCCTCTGTACATCATTCTTTACAATTTATTTCAAGAAAAATATTACGTATTCTTTAAGTTTATTGCGGGAGTGTAGTTACAACACTAAAATCATTTTGTTTTTTTCTCTTATTGTACATTAGGTAAAAAAATAGCAGATAATAAAAATTCGTTCAATTCTCTCTCCCGTTTATCCACACATGAGAGGGGGTAGATGAATTCAAATAGGGAAAATGTTGACGAGACACGGAACCCAGATCGCTTGCTTTTATCTCAGGGGTGTAGTGGTTAACATCCTGGTGATCAATTTATAAAATCTCTCATAGTCCTCTTCACCTCCTAGAATATTTTACAGTGAAGACGACTGTTCGCCAGAAGTACGTACGAGTATAGTGCAGCGACCAGTATTTAAGTCAGAAAAATATTTTTGGTTATGGCGCGAGACGCAATGATTTTGTTCGTAGAGTCCAATTTACTGAATATTTGATGCATCAAGGTGTCCTCGACATTCCGAACGCTTCAAATGCCTCTTTAAGTCGTGAATCCTATTAGAGAATTGTTTCTTCGATGATATCTCGTGACCGAATTCCGAATAGCCAATTAACATTGAGGAATAACAGTTTTGTATTTTGTTGAATACAAATCTGTTGTTATTTTGTTAATATTATAACACGTACCGAACTTTTTTCTCATCTAAGAAGTGTGCTGAAATGTTAAATCCACCTCTGTCTTAGGGCCATTGATCGGAATTGATGGGATCATCCCTTGCTAGCTTCCGGATATGAAATTAGTTTATTGTCCTCCACGTGGTCGTACGATATTTGTAACTGATTTTTGACAAAATTATTATTATTATTATCATCATCAACAACGGGACACCCCGGAAGACCCTACACTGTGACTATTTTCTTGCTCTCTCTTATTATGTGAGTCATTGTAAATTTCTCGGGACAGAAAAAATTGTGTGAAAATATCTTGAAGATTAATATCAAAGAGGGTGTGTATATGCGTGTAGTACAGGGATGGGGATTTCTAAATCTCTGTGTCAAACGTAAAACTCGATGTTCGATAGCCATTGAGGTCGTTACAGTTGATTGGTCTGACCAATACAGTGAACTCATAATTTAAATCACTAGCAGCACGTATTAAATTGCAAGTGTCTGTCCCTTAATTCTTTGGTGAAAAAGCGAAAATAATTTCATCTAAAATATAATTTGTTGTGAGTGATTGTCGTTCAATCATATTCACGGAAAAATATCTTGAGACAGGTACTCAAATTTTTGACGGAATGATGCATGTGTTTTGTACTACCTAAAAAGATCTGTTTAAGGGATAATTTGGAGAGTCATGAAAGTTTTCGATTTTTCTCTATTTTCACGATATTTTAAAAAGTAGTTTCGATATCTTAATTTTGTACGTAAACATGCCATTTTTATATACGCGTACACTGTATATTGTTTACACTTTTGTTAAACTGATACCAATTGACCATGCCAGCTTATCCCGATAGTATTTCTTGATACGATAAGGTTTGTCCTTCTTTCTGGTTTAGTGTGGAAAATTTTTGTTTTTGTTTTCATTTATTGGTCAAAGATTAGAGTGATCTCCCAATTTCTTAAAAAAGTCACTCGGGGAACTTCACATTATTAAAATACCTATTCACATCAAATCTTTTAATCGATAATTATAAAAATGTCAACTGAATCATAAAACGCAATCATGAAACATAACACTTAATCATCACACCTTACCAAATTTCCCACACAACCACATCTCGTATAGAAACTATTTCACGTATATGTCGCAACCCGTTAGCAAAACACACCCCAGTATATGTTCATTATGTTCTTCTTGAATACTAAATTCAATATTATAAAATTCTTACCCTTTTGCTAAATATATTCCAGTGGATGTAATCTATCTTATTGAGAAGACGAAAATTCTCTATTCGATTACCTGGTGACCGAGAGTCAGCCACTTTATAATATAACTGTTTCATTCATTATCGGCTGGCTCTTTAAAAAGCGCCTAAGCTCGTTATAAAGGGTCTGATTTTTCTATCGGGCTGCTACAAATAATTTAAATATTTATTTTATTATCATTAATTCTCTCCTATGATATAAGAATATAAATCTTGTATATAAATATTATCAAATTTTTACTGCACAGATAATCGTGTCTGTGCGAGGAGTGAATTGAATTCCCACTACACCCCCTCTGGAGAAAGCACTGCAGAGCTCTCTCTCTTGTGTTGGAGTGGCAACCAACCGCGGAGCTCGATTACCTCCATGCAAATGCCTTCCAGCGGCGCGCGTCGATCGCTCTCCAGCAGCGATTATCGCCAGCTGATCGTGTGAACGCGGACGCGCCGCTGCAAATGACGCTGCTGCTGTGGAGGCGATCGGATACATCTCTCTCTCTCTCTAAGCGCAGCAATGATGCACCAGTGCGCACACCCCGTAAGCGCAGCGGCGACGGGAAGCGGATGTTCACAAACAACTGACGGAACTAATTTTAATAAACACTGCATTATTATTATTATTATTATATGGCTAGTGTCCTATCACAATTATTAAATATTCGATTTTAGCAAATTGCGAAATAATATATCGTATCTTTGCAAAACAAATATAAATCCGTATACATAAGTGTGAAGAATTCTTTCTCAGCTGAAGCTGGAAAACATTCATCCTCCCCATGGGTATGGGGATATATTGGAATTGGTCTCGATCAATACAGAAAGAAAATCCATCTTTACTTCCACTATCATTATTTTATTAAAAGATTCTTTACCGTTGAATCTGAATCGTACCTAGGAAAACAAAGAGAAAACTGGTTCTCTTCCGTTTTGCGATTGATGACGGTTTTTGCCTTAGTACAATTCCCACTCATGATTCAACTTGAGTTGCATGCGATACATTGTGAGCAGTTGATGTGAACTTGTATAGGTCTTTAGGTATGGATGTGTCATTTTATTTATCCCTTAATCACAAACAACAATGACTGAAAGAACAAAAACTTAAACTACGTATTCTTATGAATCAATAAATCTGCACTTGCGTCAATGTTTCTCCAAAGGTGAGAATTTCAAAAAAAAAATTCTTAACTATTTAGATAAAAAAAATTGAAAAATGGAATGTAAGGTATTACTTACACGGCACAGTACTTTATGTTCTATATTACTCACACTATCTTTGACCTGGGTCGTATTTTCTAAAATCGATTACGGATCGAATGACACTGAAATTTGCATAAACGCAACCCGCTTAACTGTCACTATGCCTATCTCTGCACTTTCAGCTTTCAATATTCGATAAGTTGTGTGAATTGATTCTTAGACGCACAAATGGTGCCATTAGTTGAGAATGATGTTGGAACTAGAAATGTAATCTCGGTCGCTTAATTTCGATTATTAACTATAAAAGCTACACTGATGTTCCTCTTCTCTGTCTTTCTAATGTCATCTTTTTGCTTCCTCGACATCTCTATCTATTCCAATTAATATTGTCATTTCCTTGTACATTACTCTTATCCTCGTTCTAATGTCACATATATGTTTATGAGAAAATTCTGTAAAAGTTGTAGAGTGGCAGATACGAATGAGAAACGTAGTTTAATTCCTGATCTTATATCTTTCAATTTTTGGTGCCTAAAATGCAATGAACCATTTTTTAAATCTCCAAACGAGACAGAGAGAGGAGATAGAAAGAGAGGTAGAATACAATTGCAAGGGAATTTCAATGTCTATGTTTAGTGTGATTATAATTTATTTCTGTTCACAATTTGGCAAAGAATGTTTGCGTGCATTAACAATACATTAATAGTTAAGACATTTGTCTAATGTTTGCAATTAATATTATGGCTGTATTGAAAAAGTTTAAGTTGTTCACTAAGTTACTATTTTATTACACGCAAATTCCTGGAATTTCTGTTCACATAAAATATTCATTGAAAACAGTTTTATATTTCTTAATTAATTTGTCAAAGTTGCTCAGTTACTCATAGCCTCATATTCTCATCTGTGAGGTTAATACTATCGGACTTTTAATTGTATTAAACCTCCAGATTTTCTGCGGAATATATCAACCCGTCTACGAGAGAACGGATCTATTTGTCTTTCTGACGTAGCAATGTGCACTATGCTTACACGAAGAACATTTTATACAAACTCTGAGCACTGTTTGTTTATCTATGTAATCTGATTTCACCTGAATAACTCCAAGTTTGGGCGTGAAATTTATTCAGCCGCTGGCTCAGGGACTAACATTCTTGCTCTAATTAATGGTTCAAATTAACGACAACTCAATTTGTAGCTTTTCACTTCAATGTATGTTCATATGAATGTGACAAATGCGAACCCCCCTCCTATCCACCTCCTACTAAACCTAGAATCTCTAACTCTTACTATTACTATTACTATTACTACTTCTGACTACTCATACTAACACCTCCTCGTGGGTCAAGTTGTTGACGTACTCAGCTAACCGACCCACCTACTAACAATCATAGTGAAATATGACAGGTGTGTCCGTCCCCAGCGTGCGCAGTGCAAGCCAATCATTTTTCAGACATGTTTCGGATTGAATGTATTAGGATATCGCTTCACGAGTACAACACAGTCAAACATATTACGTAAATTTGAACAACTACTTTAACTTCCCTCTCAAAAAAATGTCTTACGTGTTGTTGACGGGCCAACGTCCCTTTCACCTCGATGCGTTGTCACACCTTGTGTTATTCCACTATGACTAACAATAGGCCCCAGCACCCTCCTCCTATCACCCCATATTGATAAGCTTCAAAAGCGCGCTACGTTTCCCATTTACAAATACTTAAAAAGAAAAAACATATCCGTGAGTTTATGAATGATACAATGTTGGATTCCCACAATGTCCAGTCAGAAAGAAGGTAAATAAAGAATTTGTGCGCAATATTTGTGTTGTGAAAGTCTTTGTTTACATTATTTTAGACGCGCTCTCAATTCATAGTCGACCTTCCATTGAAAAATGATGGATGAATTCAACAAAGAAACGAGATTACATAAAAAAGAAAGAAAAGTTGTTGAATACAATACAGCAAAGAAATGAGATAACTTTACAAGGTTATGTAATACAGAGCAAACAAGCACAAAACTCTCAACCTTACGAGTAATTATCCCTTACGCAATTCGTACAGGACTATTAATTTCACGCAATTCGTGAAAATTAGTTCAATTACGAGGGAGCTTCGTTTATACTCGTTAGCCTAAATCACTTCTAATGTCCTTGAATTGCGGTCACTGCATGCAAATAGATCCAGGGCTTGGTAATATATTGTTAACCATTAGTAGGCCTATTTTACGTGATTTACCACAGACACACCACGCAAAACGAAACACCGTCTGAAATGTTTCTCCCTCAATTAAATGTCTCTTCCAGTATTGACCCTTCGAGACATTACCTTCTTATAGTGAATTGCTGAAAGGTGGTCAAATACAGACGTAAATCGTAAATTTCTTTCTTTCCTCTTTACCTGACTGCGGTGAAGCCCAAAAGAAGGGTTGTGTGTTTGACCTGTATGTACAGAAATGTTTGTCCGTTCCTACGTTCCCTCGTAACTACTTAACAGATGAACCGATTTTGATAAACTATACGTCGTTAGATTTGTCTTAATGACGCGAGTGTCACTAGGTACATTAAAATGTATTAACATTGTAATACTATCAACGTTTACCACAGTCACCGATAGACGACTTTGACAGTCAATTACTAAATTACGCGCCGAAATAATAACACCGTCCAAGTTTTCTTCGATCACTACTAGTTGGCGCTGACAGACGATTAAAACGCGCTAACATTTGGTTGACAGTGACATCAGATGGACGAGATACACATTTTTTCGCCAAAGGTAAAGCTTATGTTGCCTTGACTAAGTCCTGGACACTTGAAGTCTTGGCTGTTTGTGCTTTCAAATAACCCGCACGACCCAATCTCCTTGCAAGAATTAAATTGTCTACGAAATCTTGCACACGTAAATGAAGTATTAAACTAAAAAGCTGAAGAAAAAAAAGTAATTAAAAAAACTAAAAAACCCGACTGCGGTACTAAGTTCAAAATTAATTTATTCTATTAACTGAAAAGCAAAAACCAAGCAGAAAAGCCTAAGACTGGATAAGGTATGACCGTGGAGACAAAAAATGTCCTTTAAAATAATGTATGATGAAACATGTCACTAAAACTCGTTATATGATGTTGTATATAATACAAATTATGCTTCCAAGGTACAATAAAATAAATTTTGAACTTTAGTTTTTATTTGTACCGAAGTTGGATTTTGTAGTTGTTTAATTACATTTTTTGAAAAGTGGAAAAATCACACTGTTGGTTAAATGAATATTTTTCGTATTTCGAGTTTTTCGGTGGTTAAAATGCTTTTAAAAATAGAATAATTTTAATTGATGTGAATATAAACCGTGTAAAAGAAACATGGGAATCGAACGACATGATTTCTTGAATTTTGAGGGACCAACGGTTTCAATTGCAAATTCAGAAAGAGGTTTTATAAAGTTTTACCAACTCCGCAAACTTTGTCAGTGTTACGTTATAACTTGAAAGCTGTTCCGTAGTCAGCAAAGAGTTTCAGAGATTAAAAGACCTTTCGGTTTGTGTCTAAGAAGAAAATAATATGATTTCGCTGATGTAATCACAAACAATTTTTAAAAGGAGTTTCGATAGTTGACAACAATCTGAATGAATGTTTATTTTAAGATAATAAAAATACAAATATACACCTTCACTGAACCTCAACATACAGCTTACAGAGGTTAGGAGTCTTGCCAATGTCGACAGTAAGATGAAGTTGTCCAATATTGAAAGGTCAAAAGAGATGAGCTTTAAAACGTGTAAATCCTGCAGATATATTATTTCTATACATCCAATTGGTGTAGGATCAGCCAGTGACTATGAGGCAACATGGAATCCTATTCGTACAAAGCCAGGGTATTTGGATGGGCTTCCAGTATTTCACCGCCTCTCATTAATAATTACCATCTGTGATATATAACCTGGAGGTAGAAACAATACAAATCCCCGGATGTGACGTACATTCCACTGCGTTCATCCCATTTATATTTCCGCTGCAGCCCAACAAAAGATACATTCACCCTACAACGACGCGATATTATTTAATTTTTTAAACAGTGGAATGGTGCGCAACTGTTCTTTACGGGTGTTCCACGCTTCTCCGGAAGCTTTGTCATACATCAGTTGAATCACTGATCATTTTATCTGAAGAAGTAAAAACAGGTTAGTTGTGAGTCCATTTACTTATCTAGAACATTTCTGAACATTGGTTTATCAATAATGAAGGTAATAAATACAAATTAACTGTCACCGTCTGAAGGGAAATATTTTCGAGACACATATTAAACTATATGAAAAATGTATTTTAACTCATCTTACAACTAAGGTTTCTTATTTAAAAACCTGTGCCGTTTATCCTGTAGTTAAGTTCTTCATAATTTTAAATAAATTAAAATTCATTATCTTTATCCTCCACTACGGTTAAATGAGGAAATTTCATCTCATTAGATTAATGTAATTTCCAAATTACAACCAATTACTTTCACGGTGATAGCAATTAATTACGAGGTCCTGTGGATTCTTGATAATCGATATACTTTAAGAGATGGCGCTGTATAAATTGAAGGCGAATCGCTGGAGCTACATCACGATACACAAATGAAGTGTACATTACATTCTTTACTGACACGAATAAAATACTTACAACTCCATAAATCTCTCAGACTTACAAATTAAAGTATGCATTTCATACTTTTCAATAAGGCTAACGTGCCATAATTATGAATAATACTATCGATGTGATAAAATTCGAATATATAAACAATTCATTTATCTCGTTCAGCCAATTAAGGACCATGGTAACGTACACTGGTGAGACCCAATTGTACGTGGGTTTACTGACTAGAGACGTTGTGAAACATTTTCGGGGGCCAGCGTCTAGATATAATTCAGATTGCTGTATCCGAGAATTACAACTGCGATGGTAAGTCGTAGAGAATTCTCTTTTCCACTATCTCAGCTATATGAACTGAGACATAGAAGTGAAAAGCTAACGTTTTCTGGCCTCACTGTGAATTGAACCAAGGAGCATAAAAAATAACACAACCACAACATTTCTTATAATGGAACACAGTTCATTTAGTCCAGGGAAAATAGACATTCCACAAAGCCAAAATTCGCAGAGATGAAATTTGGAATACATCTTAAGATCATTATTTAAAATGAAATATCAAAGTTCCCATCGATCTCCTCGTGCTAAAAATTTTATTCAAGGTCAAAAGTCCCCCAAAATTGTTTCCCCAAATTATTTCTTCAGCGATACATTTATCTTAAAATAGTTATTATAATTTTATAAATTATAAAATTGCATCCAAAAAACATACGTATTATTTTTTCCTCCGAAGTATTATTTGCAAGTTGGCGCGATTTAAAAAACAAGTAATTCTGCGTTGAGCCCACAAAACAACAAGCGTACGGACTAACACTCTGCAAACTTAGTACGCACTTGTATTTTTTATGTGCACACTTAGATTACTAGTATTGCAAATATCGAGAAGAGTTTGTTTTGCATTTAACCATTACTTTTTAGAATTTGCAAATGTATGTTTGTAGATAAGTATCTTTTAATGAAAAAAGTGATATAGTTGATGATTGTGATTATAATACATTTCCAAACAAACAATTTCAAAAGAAAATAAGCTTAGAAAGGAATAACCAAGTATAAAGAATAATAAAGATATCTTTATAAAATATCTGCAAATCAGGACTTTGAAAGTTGCGTAAACAACCAGTTGTACATACAATGAGACGCAGTGTGGTAATGTTTCGCTCTATCACGTAAATTGCATCCCGTGAGACTGGTGTGAAATTCACATTAATATTATTCAATAATCGTACTCCTTTCCACACCACCTACTAGGTAGTGTATTCGGAGCATTTTTTAACCGTGATTTGTCCTGAAGGCATAATCCACGATCTGTTCTCGTCAGAGAAATATTCATTTTGAATATTTACAGTAAAACATTTAAAGATTTATCATTTCCAAATTTACTTATAGGTACTCTATACGTAAGCTTCAGACCGCACGCTCCTAAAAAAACAAAACAAAAAAAAACGGATCTACTTCTTCCTTGACAGATGAAGTTCGAGGTACCCAGTCTTCACACGTATTGGCGCATCCAGCCGCACACTAAAAAAACATATCTTTTGAGTGCCACAGGCAAAGGACTCACTATTGCGCATGCGCACCAAGACACTGATGACCTACGCGACGCAAGTATAAAAGATCCCGTTCTACCTGTACATCTTAAGAAAATGCTCTGTATATTTTTAGATTCTCAGTTTATACTATTTGCAAACGAATGTGAAGCAGAGACAAGTTTTCTGTATTAATTAATCAAATTATTCTTTTAAATTTCACCTGTAATACGGTTTATTAGATAATATTCACATTCTAAGTAATATACGAGTATTTATCTATATTTATTGCTTATTTATAAAATGTCATTGTGCAGAACGCCATTCTGTTGTTTCCTCTAGCAAATAATACCCCTGTTTAGTTCCCATGATTTCGTTTTGCTCTAGCTCGATGTCTGTGAACAAAGCTACTTCTACAAACATTTCTCTCAAGCATACATAGATCAATGTGTGCTGCCTGAGCATATTAGCATAGCGTGGTAGCGCCTTACAAATAATTTATTGTCGTATTGTACATGCCATAAAGTATGCTATTACGTTTAAGCTACCAAGAAATATGTGAAAGACAAATACCCCTCAATTCCACTGTGAACTATTGATGACGTGTAAAGCCTTTATTGCACCAGACAGATTGTCAAGAAAAATTAAATAAACAGCCAGCCTAAAATTCAATGTAGGTTTGCCCTAACAACGAGTCGACCCGTCTCACGCCAACCAACATAAACATGCCAAGAATACCGCAATAGAAGAGATTCACAGACCACTCTCATGGTGGCCACGAAACTTACAAGTGACTGCATCGCATACATTAGGGGTGGCCAATCTACCTCATATGGGCCACATGTGACGACTCTGAATAACTAAAACGAGAATAAAATACCGTACATTTTTATTTTATATCGCACACACGTAATAAAATACCGTACACATTCACGAATGGTGGTATGGGATTTAGAGTTTCTACACTTTAGTAATACCAATTAATTTCTCTTCGTCCACGCGAGTGCAGAAATTAACAATTTTGGACAATAAACTATGAGGGTTTTAGAGAAAACTAATGTTAATAAAACTGCATAGAATACTATAAAAAATTATGTGATATAAACAATATGATATAAATTATATAAGAATTACGGAATAAATAATAACGGCGTGTGAGAAGTTGTGTCACAGAACACGTCACATTTCACTGATGTGACATACAGTGGCGTAACCAGCACACTGTTCACCCGGACATTGCCAGGGGGTTCGTGGAGCCCCTTCTGGAAGCTATAGGGGACCTCCTACATAGTTTTTAACCGATGTGAAGAAAAAATTATTGAAACAAGATCATTTCGTTGTTAAAAAACAATTTTACGTAACCTTTCCATAATTAATCAACGAACTCTTTTCATTGGTTCAATTTTTACTTATTGATAATTTTACGCTATCTGTCAGTTTTCCGGATGTGTGTATAGCTCTCATGATATTTTAACTATTTCAGTTACAGTTGCGGCTGCAGAACGGTCATTTTCGAAGCTGAAGCTCGTCAAAATAACTTGAAACATTCGAGACAAATTAAGCGGTTTATGATTTTAATCCATCGAATATGTGAAAAAAAAAAAGATTTAAATAGCATATTACATCAGTCAGTTAAAACATTTTCTAAAACGAAAGTACGTTGCATGAAAATATAAATCTATCATTAGATTTTTTGTACAATTACCACATTCAAAATATATGTCATGTAAGTATTATTTAATAAAATAACTAAATTGTTATTAAGATTTGCATTACTTACTTAAAAATCATTAAATATATTTCTAAATTTAACTATATTAAACCACTTTAACAACGGCCACTAAGGGGTCCCGAGCTACATTTTGCTCGGGGGCTCCGACTAGGATAGTTAAGACACTGGTGACATACTAAAGTTGACTCAGTATACGGTGGGAGAGACTTTTATTATTTGGATTGTCTTTTATTGCTTTTTAGTGATACATTAATTTCATGTGCTATTTTATGCGATTGTATTTACCTACACAGTGATGTAGAGAAAAGTGTATGACCTTTTCAGTCCTGAGAATGTTTTTATATTATTGTTTCCTTTGATATTACGCGTTGAAAATTGCTATTTATAAATATAAGGTATGTTATTAGCGTTAATGTAATGGTGATAATATGCGGGACATATGATACGTGCATAGCAAGTGCACCGTTCAATGGATCAGTATTTCATTTAAGCATAGTATGTGTATACGATCTCTAGAAAAGCGAGCCTAAATGCATAGACGGGCGTCAAACAACGTTGTTATTCGTGACACCCCCACTTTCACAAGTGAATTTATATGTTAATGTAACTAATTTTTGGGATAAATTTTAAAAATTTTGAGCTTCACCCGAAAATTCTTCAAAACGAATTTAGAAAAGTGCGGGTTCCAACTAAACGTATCGTCGAACGTTCGCTGGTACATGGTTGCACTGACCGTTTGAGCTAGTCGTTCTAGCGCTAGTTCCATACCATACGGTCGTTTCGAAAGAGCCTTCCATATTTGCTTCGTTCACTCATCCTTGAAGAGATTTGCTAATTTATTATTACACAGTACGCTTTACACTTGACACACCACAAGGTATATAGCTCCCTTGACAATGCGTTTCATAGGTGTCCTTCTACCGCACGGAATAGGGGTGGCAATGGCCCTAGTCGGTCGGGATTTCAATCGAACCGACCTAATTGATTTTCTTTGGCTCCGTTTGGGTCGGACGGATTAAGTCGGTTGCAGTTCGGGTTGAAAAATTGATTTCTAAAAAATATAATTGTTTTATAATCATAGGCCTAAGTACAGGGAAATAATTCAATCGAAAATTAAATTAGTCAAATTTTGAACAATGTTTAAATTGGTTTTATGAATTATGAATAAATATAAAATCAAAATGAAGTTATATAAGTATAAAATATGTAACCCATTTAATAAAAACTAATTCAAATCAAAATTATCGTAAATAATTAATGTTTGATTTATAAAAAAATTGTGTTAATTGATTACGTAAAACATGAATAAATTTTAAATGAAAATGATACATTATTTCACTCAAAAGAGATACAATTTTCAAGCAAGTAATTACTTAAACAAAAACACAAAAAATAGTTAAAACTGTCAAAAAAATACAGTAAACATTTACGTAGGTTGACTTGGGTCAACTGCACCGTCACCAAATATGCGTGCATAATGCTCTACAAAAGTAATAAAACAGTACTGAATAAAAACAGAAAAACGTAAATAAATGCAGGTTCACAAGGAACAGCTAGTCTGCTATCTCAAGAAACCACAGGTAAAGCAACATTGCGTTTTGCATATAACTATTGCCCTTAAAGTATAGCGAGATATCAAAGTTAAGGTTATTAGAGAGATACTCCGCTTCTTGATCAAGATCAATGCGAGGCACTGATGAATCACTCGCCTCAGCCGAAAGGTCAACCACTAGTTCATCAACCACATCAGAATGAAAATAATTATCAATTCCTAAAGATGGATCATTTGTTCAATTTGTGGAAAAATGTATTAAAAATTATGTCTAATCGTTAAAATGAAATTTAATAACCGTACCCGACCCTGTAATCTATGTAAATAAAAATTTAAAATGCTGTTCGTTGGTAAGCGCATCACTTGAGAAATGCTAGACAGATTTGGCTAATAAAAGGAAAATGTTCGTAATTGTCAGAATAAGGTTTTCAGGGAAAGAAAAATTGGAAAAAATACACGGAAAACTGGAAAATTTGGGAAAAACTGAACGTGCTTCTACGGGATTTATGATCTCAAGACCATAACTCACGATTCGAACGATGTATATGCGTAATTATTTTTTTCAGTTGAATTGTGATTTCCACAAATTCACAAAATGATCAAACGAAATTTGAACAGGACAACGTCTGTCGGGTCAGTAGTTAGACGATAACTATTACGGTCGCTCCTCGGGGCGTGAGGTGATATAGTAAAAATATAAATGAGTAACTCATTTTTGGAAATCGTTGTATTTAATATCTAATCGTCACTAACTGTGAGATTATAGAACATTCTATCAACAAACACTGAGCATTTTCTTCTGTAAAATTTTCAATAATTAACTTACACAACTTAACAGTTAAAACTTTTCTTTTCTTAAGTTTTCTTAAGTGGAAATAATGCGTTTTTCTTATGAGCTATTGAAATATTAGTTATGTTTAACTTTCCCAACCTACCATATAATATGACAGTAAAAATATTCTATTGTTAACAGTTAACAAAAAATTAGGATTGCAAAAATGTTTGTTTTTGAGTACGTAAAATTTTCGAGAATTTTACTGGAACTTTAATTTTTTAATTATTTCATTATATACGTGTTACAATGCTTACGTTTTAGTGTACAGAAAACGTCATAGTTTCAGTTTACTTCAGAAAAAAAAAGTTTCAATAACCCGATCGGATTTTGAGTTAGATTTTGAACAGACTTCACGACCCGAAACCGACCCGACGGGACGAGTTTTCGGTCGGTTTCGTTCGGGTCGGTCAATTTTACCATCCCTACCACGTATACTTTTCCGCGCTTATCCTACACTGATAACACGCGTTTTCTTAGCGCCCTAGGACAACACTATGTATATAATTTTACTACATACCGAAGTTAAGCATGCTGCCGAGTTGTAGGGGTCAAATTATCGTCCCTTCTTAAATTTCTCATCAATGGATAGATTTTGAATTTGACAAAAAAATTATCGACTTCCATGCAGTTAACTAATATTATGAAACTACCGAAAAACTAAGAAACATTCATAGTTTTCTCCATAGGTTGTGAAACATATATATTGAAGACCTTTACAATTGACATGGGGTATCTCCCAAAATTGTTTGTTTTTTATTGCTAATTTTTAGTCAAAAAATGTGTTTTGAAAAAGTTAAAAATTCAAATTAAAACAGAAACATGAAAACGATTGTGGAGGTAAAACGAAATTCAACTCAACCAATTTCAGTGATACTGATAATACATTGTTTCAAAAATACGTTACAATACATCTCATTAAAGTTAACAGCGATTGAAGAAATTTACGTACTAACTGAATGAAACTTTGCAATAAATGCAAATAATAATTATTATAAATTTATCGTCAAAAAGCAGAATAAACTGATTATGACCACGTGGAGGATAAATCAATTTACTCTCCGGAAGCAAGCAAGGGACCATACAATCAATTCCGACCAGGGGCCCTGTGGCAGAGGCGGATTGAAAAATTTCAGCAAACTCAGAGATAAAAAAAAGAACAATATCAATCGATTTGTAATTTAACACAAAAATTTATTTCACAACTACGTACAATTATCGAACTATATATTATTCGGAAACAGTGTTGATAAAAAAAGAAGCGACTGAAGTATCACTTCCGCCACCAAGCAATAAATAGAATGAATTACTGAAAATACATTTTCGAATCCACTCATTCACCTCCCATTACTCATCCGTGGGATGTGCTCGCACAAATACGCTTCGCTGGCAGTTTCAAAAGCAGACATCTCTACTGGTCCCACCCCACTCACGCACTCATGCTATGAAAGCATTCGCTCGCAGCATTGCTACTATTTCTGAATCTTCGGCTGTCGGGAGAACACGTGCATGCTTGCTCCTCTATAGTTCAAAGGCTACAAGCCTTTCAAATGAAAAGAGTGGAACCGAAACATCGGGATTTCCGCAAGGGACTCATCATAAGTGATGTTTGTTTGCCGTGCGGTGCGTATTTCGAGAAGATGCTGGGCGATTTCCACAAACACTGCCAAACAAATATGAGGTCTTCCAGATGGTGAATTACACCCAAAATATTCATTCGTGTTTTAAAATAATTTAAATGAAATACAACTGTTTTGAAATAATTTAAACATCGAATTAATCAGATTAAAAAAGTCGAGATAATAAAAGTTCATGTTAATTGTATTTAAGTATATGAACTTTAACTCTTTTTCCCTTGTCTGTAGGGGTCGGAAATGAGGATGACATGATGCCTCTTTGATATGGCGGAGATTTACAAGGGTGACAAATGCACCTTCCCGGGGCGCGTGACGAATAAATGACATGAGGAAGAATGATGAGTGAATGTTGCGGTGGAATGAATGGCAGGGGAAACGGGAGTACCCCGAGGAAACCTGCCGCGAACACCACTTCGTCCACCTTCGCGAATTCTACTTGGATCAGACAGGGTTTGAACCAGCGTCACCAGGCGAGTACACTGGACACTACGCCTCAAGCCACCCTTGTTAATTCTATTTAACTGTTTAATTTTATTATTTTTGTTTAACGTATGTATTGTTAAAATTGTAATAAAGAAGAGTATTTTTTTAACTATTGAAATTGGTTTGGAATACCTCGTATAGTTTGAATTTGCAGTAAAATGTGTTGTAGTGTGTTTACTTGGAAGTGGGGACCTAGTGAAATCTTGCTGATAAAATGATTTGAATCATGAAAAATATTGAGGATTTTTTATCTATTCATAAATATGTAACTATATAAAATACTTAAAAAGTCACCTTTCCGCGAATTTCGAAGGACTTTCAATCTATCCAGTTAAATAAAAGGGAGGTAAACAAATACATAAAGAAGGAAAGACTTCATGAAAGAAGATGATATGTCACGATGCAGTGGTTGCCACACACAAGAGCCATTTAAATGCGGCCATGTAATTAAGTTGGCTTCAAGCCCTTTAATCATTTACGAGATTAACCGCTCTCAAAAGCTTCCCCGTCTTCAGAGTTGCACGGCACAGTTTTGTGGTCTGGATGCTCTGACCTCCCGGATAAGGTCCTTAATGACGTAGTGTCACATTGAAACAGGAGGTCGGAACATCTAATCCTATTCGCAATAGAATTTTCTAGACTCGAAATATCGTAGTCTGATCATTTCTGTGGGAAATTTCGGAAACACCACGTAAAATACTGCAAAAGGTATTAAGAACTGAAATTCATAAATAATATTTATTGTGTAGAGTATATTATTCCTAATAGAATCGTAAAAGTGCACTGACTTTTTAAAGAGACTTGAGTTCTAATAAACTGAACTACTAGTTCGACAGGTGGTTCAATAACCGAAGATGAACTCAATATATATTCTTCGTTAATCTTCACTTGCAAGGGGTATCGTCCTGTCTCTTTTATCAACGTAGAGTATATTCTGTATAAGGTGGGAACTTTGAAATAAGGTGGGATCTTATTTTAGAGGATCACTACGAAAGGATCATTCGATATTAAGACTTGAATTGTGTTAATTGTGATTTTAGCTATTATATAGAATTGAGATATTATCTGCTTTTTGAAATGATTTAATTCAAATATCTATAAACATTTTTGATTATTCATTTTCAAATGCGTGAAAAGGAGTACATAAATGATAAGACAATTCCTTGCTTTATTCGTTAGCTTATTGTCATTTAAGTGACCATATTTTATTTTCAGGCAATAATTTTCTTCATATTCGTTTTAAGAGTCAATAAGTTAGCAATGAAATGGATTTATGAAAAGAGACAATATCACATAAAATATCACAATTTATATTTGATCAGAAAAATTCATTCTCATTATTATGAAAATTCTAGATAATTTCATGGACTCCAGATAATCTGGTTCTAACCCCAGTTATTATGATGTGTGATGGCTATTCATTCTCTTACTCACAATTCCTTTTATCGATATTATTTCCTTGAAAATTCGCAAATAATCCCTCGCAAAAACTAAGAAATAGTGTTTTTAGCATACATTCCAAACAGGAACATCTGAAAATTCGTGATCTCCACTATATGCGCTGTTGTACATTCTTGACTCCGACTGCAACATTCCCGAACCGCCTCTGCAGTCATGTCTCTGTGGTCCATTCTGTGACGTCACTCGTGCCTCCACGCAGATAAAAGACGGCTGCCTCTTATCTCCGTCGTGTGGAGGACCGGAGCAAAGTGGGCTCTAGAGACTGGTTCCCGGGTCAATGGTGAAGAGAGGGAGGGACTGACAAGGGGGTGGTTGGGGGGGGAGAGAGATGAGAATGGGGGTGGGGGGAGGTTAGGAGATGGTAGCAGTGATGGTTGTGAATGGGGGAGAAGGGCAGTAAGGGGTGAGGATAGACACTGCAGGGGTTTCAGAAAAGGTGAATGACTTCCACGTCCGAAATGAGATGAAGGGGCAAGGGTGCAGAATATACGGTCTATTTAGAGAAAATATTACACAAGGGTGTTCTGCAGTTGAAACAGAGGATATTTCAAAAGAGTAAGTGGACAATTTAATACTTAAGTGTTATTAAGACAAAGAATGGCAGAAGGTTTTTATCATCTTTGATCTTAGGATTATTTCAAACCACTTAAAAATTCATATAAATAGATTACATAACATACTTTATTACGATTCAGTATCAATGTTTGGCGAGTAACTTGAATGATAAGATAGAGCAAAAATACGTTTATACCAGAAAAGCGCAGAGACGAAACAAATAAAATTACACATTAATAATATTGAATTAAAACATTATGTATACCAATATGGAGAAGAAACACAGAAATAAATAATTTAAGACATATTTAAATTTAAAATAAGCAAGATGAAACTGGAAAAAAAAATCAGAGGTCAAAAGAGAATTCCTTCAAACCGGAAAAAATAGAAGTTACCTAATATTTCCCTTCTCTTGAGATATTAATTTTGATATAAAATGTTTTGTAACAAACTTTCTTTGTTGCTTTGTGATCTTCATACTAACACATATTCTAGACTTAAATAACAGAAAAATACCCTCCCAACTACACTCAATACCTTATTAATGATTTGATGATTTGAGTACAAGAATGGTCGGCAGAAGTGTTTGCAATTTGTTGAAGGGTCATGTCTTTAACCATGAATAGTGCAAATAACGTAGTCAAAACAACAACTATGCGATGCCATAAATTACTATAGTCATTTGTAAAAACTGGATTACAAATGAGAATCTACACAAATTAATGCTATTTTCTAATCGAACAATTTCCATTTACGGGTAGATTTAAACTTTCTTCGACGTTTCCTCGAAATATTTGTGTATTGTTCCTTTTCGGGTGCTAAAAACTTCTTTAAAAATTACTTCTCTACAAGTTCACTTCTTTAAAAATTAAATCCTATATTTATTAAATAAAATCCTATAATTTATTAATTAAATCCTATAATTCCATCCTGGCCCGGGTTTTTCTCCGTTTTTCCTTCTGGTAGAGGCGGATTTATCATACAGGTTCTCTAGGCTTTGTCTAGGGGCGTGTTTATTGTAACAATAAATCGTGAATTTAGTGTTATTTCAATTCTTATGATTTTTAAACACTATACTCAGAATAATCTATAGTTCGATAATAACTTGTACATGTAATTTTTTGCTTAAAATTACAAACATATTGACATTCTATTAGTATTATAACTCGCAGCTAACTTTTTATCTTATCTAGGAACTTTTGCTGAAATTTTTGAATCCGCCTCTGCCTTAGGGCCCTTGATCGGAATTGATGGGATGGTCCCTTGCTTGCTTCCGGAGAAATTAGTTTTTTTTTCCTCCACGTGGTCATACGCAGTTTGTACTGTCTTTTGACAATAAATTTATAAAATTATTATGCTATAGTATGATGACTGTATTGGAACAAAAATCACTAGCGGATCACAGTGGGTAATACCATTAGACGGAAAGTTACAGAGTTTCGTGTCTGTCGATTGCTTGACTATTCTACGATGCCCAGGAGTCTATTTAGTCACGTGGCTCAATACGATGCAGAGCTCGTTTACTTCCATACGACGTGTTTGAATATTTCATTAGAGTTAACAGATTTAAATCAATGGTAACTCGGATCATTTGAGAACTAATTCGCGGCTGGCAAATAATGTGGGACAAAGAGAAGCAAAGGTCGGCTAACATTTGGATATATACAGAATGAGACATATGGAGTGAAAATATAAGAAGCGATTTCGTACAAATGGGTACGTAATTGAATTCATAACAACACACGGAGATTTTGAAAAAGTATTTGAAGAAAACAAGCAAGAGAGACAATGGACTGTGTATGTGAGGAAATGAAGACAGTGACCATGTATGAGACTTGTATGGACGGGAAGGAGCAGACTATTTTCGATTTTTACGACATTTTTACGGCTTCTATGTGACGAATGATAAAGGGAAATTGGTACAGGCCCAAGAAAGGTACGAATAATACGTAGAATGTGAGACACGATTGGGCCAACTAAGAAGAGAATACAAAACTGGAGGGATAGATACAACCTAAGGGTACAGCAAGAAGAAGAAAGAGGTAATGGAGAAAAAAAATTAATCAACTGATTAAATTTGAAATGATGCAATTCACGAAAAGCAATTAGAAATATTATAAAAAAAAATATTTTGTACAACTTCCTACAAATAAATTTTTTACTTAGTAAACACGTTTACAACCGTTTGAATTTTAAATTTCGCATCAACACATCACACACTTGTGTTTTTTTTCATCAATTCTATTTTTTCTCTCCATACCTTACCGTGCGTAATACCACTGATGCCATTCTGGATAGTTGAGTTCAGTGACACATGAGAGTTCATTTTCCTGTTGTCAGAAGCATGATAATAAATATCAGATTACAGTGAGTCAAAATAATGTATTCAACATCTTTCTAAATACAGTGGGTCAAAGAGTCCCATACTTCATTAATTGAAGATATTTCCATTATGGCGCCCAAAATTACATAAAATAGATTATCCGTAATATTGATGTCTACCAGTATACTATAGAACATGTACCTGATGACCTTTGATGTTTATCACCTACTTACATCGTAGTATTATGATACCTCTCAATGCTTCTGGTTTTTGCTTATAGGTATGGCACTTAGTTACAACTTAGTTACGTATTTAACATTCATGTTTACACATTTAACAGCTGAAGGGAGATTAAAATAAGGATGACATTTTGTGAACATAAAACCGAAAATAAAAGTCTACGTCAAAGGCAAAATAAAATAAATATGTTGTAGAATGACCACTAACCACGAGGATGAACAACCTCACTGACGCAGCTCTTGTCTCTTGGTCCCGGTACGATAATAAAGCGTAATGGATAATCGGGCGAGATAATAATCACACCTTGATTGACTATTAATGAGGACGACATAAAAATAATCAACCGACAGGTTTGTTGCGTTGATTTCGGGGGTTCTTCATAGCTTCTCTGTCATGAAGCCCAGAGGTTATCCTCCCGGTCAGTACGACCGCCAACCCAGCGTCACAACACGGGATGCTCATCTGAGCCATCGCTCTCTCAGAAACACTCTGTCCGCTGTCATACCAGATCGTCACCTAGTCTAATCAGAATTTTCCTTCGTGTAGCGCACTCTACCAGTCTGCGCTGACATTCCTACAAGGCGCAACGCAACAACTCCTATCCACGTGACACGAAATTAGCACTAGGCATAGCGTTGTCACTTCTTTGCAAAGTAAAGTTAGCTACCAAACAAATCAATTCCTCTTAATAAAATTATTACCAATCCACTACAAGTATATATTGTGGGGCATAACTTCGTCGTAGCGGTGAAATAACATTTTGACCTCACCTAGAACATGTATCAAATTACCAACTGAGTAATATTTTCACCTCGATAAAATTGTGTTCCTAATTTAAACAATACTAACAGAAGAACGTAACAAATAAATGAATATACGTTTTTGCTTTACGGGTCGCCGACATCGAGGTCATTAGAACCCTAAAACTTTTGTACATTTAGGGAAAGTGCAGTTACGCACTAAGGAGAGACAACATAACTCTCCCCGCGTGTAAGACTCGCCGAATGACTCAACCATACTCACGAAAAACCTTCCTGAATTATAATATATCCAAACTAGGAAGAGAGAGAAATACAACAGTTTCCTATAACATTATAAAAGAACAAAGAAAAAAGTAAACTTAGAGAGAGAAATTTTTTTTTCTAATACAGAAGGAATGTTCTACACTTCACAGGAATTCACTATCTTGAATATGTGAACCAACTCCACTCACATCACAAAGTTCCCAAGTGTGACTTGGGTCAAAGCTTCCCCGAAGTGATCAAAGCTTACGAGCAACATGACAAACCCATTTCAGGTCTTTTCCGGGAAACATGATGCGCGCAGATAAATAAACTTATCGTCAAAAATGCAGTTACAAATTGCGTGTGACCACACGGAGGACAATAAACTAATTTACTGTCCCGAAGCAAACAAAAGTCCATCCCGTCCAAACGCAGAGGCGGATTTAACATCTCAGCACACTCCTATGATAAGAATAAAAATAATATAAACAGAATACCAACAAATTTATATTCAATACAATACAAAAAGTTATTAATGCTTAACAAATAGGTACTATTTTCAAATCTTTAAATTATTCGGAAAATATTGTTTATAATTCGAAACTATTATAACACTTATAATTTTAGAAATCTCTTAGATTGCGGTGAACCTCACCGCCAGGTAACAGATTAATCATGTTACGTCGAATGAAAATGGGAGACGGGACCGGGATTCGAACCCGGGACCTTGATCTTTGCGCGCTCATGCGCCTACCGACTGCGCCATCCCGTTCGCCTCTCGGGCCCGTCTACCATTCTCATTCAACTTGTGAAACCCAAAGACCTAAGGGAGTCGACTCAGATGAGGAGTTTAGTCTCTACGAGACCATCTCAGAGGTCTTTGCGTTTCACAAGTATTGTGATTGTTGTTCTTCTGGCACTACAACCCGTGTAGGGCCTTCATTCCCTTCATTCCTTCCTATCCCGCATCTTCATTCTCCAGCCACTCATTTCCAGCATTCTCAAGTCTTTTTTCCACATCTTCACTCCATGTTTTTCTAGGTCTTCCTCTCTTCCTCTTGTCCCTCGGATGTCTCCCCCAGGCAGCATGAGGATATCGATTTTTTTCCCGTTCTCGCGACGTGTCCCAACCATCGGAGTCTCCTTTGTTTAAATGTACCAAGCAAGTTTGGTTGCTGGTAAAGTTGGTACAATTCCTCATCATATCTTCTCCCTATATCAACTTCCTTTATGGGGCCGTTAATCCTCCACGAGGTCAATACTTCCCATGCGTTTAGGATTAATTGGTCTTTGGTGTTTATACGCCTCACGTCCATAAATCACCACAGATCTAATCATGGTCTGATATACCATTAATTTAATTTTGCGAGATATATCTTTGGCTTTTAAAATAGTAAGTACAATGGAAACGCTTCAGATTATGCCAGGGAAACTGACAAACTTTGCCAAATAATTAAAATCGTTTAATATTTCTATTTTTAGTTGCTTTTTCAGTTCAATGAGAGTGAATACTAGGGTATATTATTCACAACCCACGGCACGTTTTAGGGCTTCTGTAAGGCTCACGGGCCCTAAGCCCCGCCATATATGTTGTATACTTTTATGTTTAAACCCTTTTCAATTTGAAATAGTATTGATTATAGCAAAACTTCATGTACCTATCTATCTATGTGATAAGGACATCAGATCCAAATGTCATGTAGTACAATCCGCGTTCCTTTCATCGCCACCCCACCTAAAGTACGCGGAGGAACGCGAGCGAAGGACAGCAGCCGAAAGCACAAGCATCCGAACGGCCACCACGTGCCGTGGAAGTGGAGTTTCAGGTCACAGCGAGAAGATGACGAGGAGGAGATTATGGGGCGAGGGGGAAGTCCCTGTGAAGGGCGATCGCTCGATGACTCACCCTGCACACCCTCAGGGAGGATGGCTGCGTGCGGTGGCTCTGAGGGTGGTCCATACGGTGGCCCTCCGGTGTCGATACTCAGTCATGTAACTTGACTCAGAGAAAATGTAACTCAAGAAGACAAAGCATGAAGGAGAACGCACTGCGTTCATTATTATTAAATAATTGTAAAATAATAGCCGGTAATTAGTTTATTGTACTCAACATTGTCACATGTTAATTGTGACTATTCGATTTTTTTTAATAAATGGGTAGGGATTGTCTCATAATATATTTGCCGAATCTTTGGCGTTGTAAAAAGTGTTTAATTAATGACCAACCCTCAATCAAACAAAACACTTGTGTGAATATAGTGGTCAAGATCATTATCTGAATTTCCACATAAAGAAATGGTTTTTATTCACTGTATCATCAACTAAAGGTTTTAACGATTATTTCGTCCTCATCAGTAGTTCCATAAAAGGAGAATCAAATATTTTATATCTGCATTAATATAACCATATTCAACACTTTCTGGAACCACTATTTGAGATATAAATATTTTATTTCTATATTTTAATTTTTTAAATATAATTCTATATTTTATAGTATCTGAAATTTGTAGAAAATGATTTTATCTCATCGCGATGTGTCTGTTTCAGGTGAGTGCTGGAACTTCCGTGGAGTTCCGTTGGGAGGAGAAATCACCTCCACATTCCTTTCGCGTGGCGAATGGAGAGTGACTAAGAAGTGCCCAGGTGAGTGCGTTGCATAAGCCTCCTATTATGAGGAGGAGAAGAAGAAAACATTCAGCAGCTCCTCACATTGCCACTCAAAGACTTTACGCACAACAAGGAAGCGAATCTTCGACACATGTAAATTTACTCAGAGAAAATGTATCCGAACAAATAAAAATGAACGCCAACGTACTATGTTTATTAGTTTATGTTAAAGTAGTAGCAGTATATTAGTTTATTATCCTCAAAGTGGTCATAGGCACTTTGTATCCACTCTCATGACAATATATTATTATTTTTATTTACAGTGTAACTAATTAGCTGTTAGTATAGGGCACGTACACAGTATAACCAAGGCTTTTACTTCGCCGTTCTCCATTAGGGTAATGATAAGTGTACCTCACGTTATTTTGGCACTACTTTTGAATTTCTACAAACGTAAATCTATCGCATCACCAGCATTTGCCATCAGTTCACTTCACTTGCTCTTGTGGCGCAATTCTGTTCTTTCTGCATCGAGTGCGTGGCACGAATATTACCTTGTGCCTTAGTTTGTGTTATTAACTAGTATTATTTTTACAGCAAATGGTCGCTTTTGTGACTGCATGCACGCCAGTGAGTTTTGAGGATTTGTTTCATAGAAGTTGGGAATTCGTTAACAAGAAGACAACTGTTCCATTAATAGAACAACAATTCATTACTCGATAATTTCCATATTGATGTTTTTAATAGTTCATATTTACCAAAAACAAATTATTTTACATTTTTGAAATGTTTGAAATTTTATATTTCGGTTTTTGAAATGTTTGAAATTTTATATTTCGATTTTTGAAATGTTTGAAATTTTATATTTCGATTTTTGAAATGTTTACTAAATATTATGCTGAAATGCATGAATACGTAAGGAACCTGATTCTGATGTTGTATTATAGTATACAACAGCCATCAACAAACAAGTCCTACACGTTGATTCAAAATGAAAGCGGTCGAATTCGAATGATACGATTACACTTCCAAATCAACACAAGGGTTATATCATGTGGATAGCGTTTGATTACAATGGAATCTTACACGATGCTGGTTTTTGAACGCGAGATTGAAATCAGAATTTTATTTTTAACGTATTTCATAAGATTCTGGAGATTGTTTTTCAAGTGGAACCAATATTTGGAATTTTTAGCACACGGAACAATTATTGAAAATACTTCTACCCAATTAACGGAGAAGTATATGATCTGAAAAGTTCCTGCTACGCAGACACTCAACTAACACCCGTTCACTACTTTGTTCAAGAAGTTTTCTTACGTCCACATTTTTAACCCTCTTACAAGATAACATAAAATCATTGGGATTGGTTCAAGAATAAGTCAAAATTCAAATCATACATGACCCAGCAAAGTAGCCATAGAAATGGATGTTACTTGTGATGAATTGCAAATTTTTAAAAATTAGTGATTCGGAACTAGCAATTTTCACTCGCAAAACACCCAGGAAGGGAGATGTTTCATAGTACTGTTCGTGTTTTTATTATAATTTAGTATTGACAAAAAGAGCACGTCTAAAATATTTTAAAACAGTATAAAATGTCTCTAAACACCAAGTTGCAGCAGCGCAAATTCAGATACAATGTTTGATTCATTACATTTTGTGATAATTATCGGTGGCAATGAGCTTCTACGTTTCATAACCTTTTTTATTTAATACATTAGGGAAGAAAAAAATTCAAATTTATTTATCTCAAAATATTGGTATTTATAGATTTACTGGGTTGTCGCGGACAGTTATATAAAATTATGCAATTAGGAGTTAATGACTTGGAAATAAATATACACAACGGGAAGCTGTTAAAGAGGAAGGTTTCGAACATTTCATGGAACATCCTTTCATATAATTTGCTCCTCCTACAAAACATTTGGGACATTTTAAAAGTTGAGTGTTTAAAAACTGCTAATTATTGGAAAGTAATCTCAAGACCCACAGAGGAATAAAATATCCGGAAGAATTTTGCTTTTGTTTGTGACAAAAATCTCTTTTAGACTTAACGCTTCACAAAAAACGTGAAAAGTTTCTGATAACGCTAACAATTTAACTTACGCGTCATTCAGTTCGAATTATTTGTTAGAAATTTAAACGCAATATTTACCGATATATTCTTTTTCTGTGAGTAAATATATTTATGGGGGACTCGCGGGTTTGCTTACGTAAATTTAGCTCTAAAATTATTTTGAATCTTTAGCTTGTTCATTCAGATTTTGTCTGATCTTCAATATGATCATCAGTATAATTCGAGGCAAAAATATTTTAGTAGAGAGTGGATTCGATCTACGAACCACAGGGTTATGAGCCCAGCATCCTTTCACTCCACCAGTCTTGGAACCTGGAAGGGGTGATTTTTCTTCAAAACTTATAAAAAGTATAAACGTAGGTTTCCGCGGCCGGAGTCAGTATGAACTTGTCTGTCCGGGACAAACCGCGTCTTCGTAGATAAAACTACCAACGTTTCGACCATCATGCTGTGGCCTGGGCAATGTCAGAGTAGTACAGACCTAAGTCCCTGTCGTACTCTGCAGAGTACGACAGCGACTCAAGTCCGTACGACTCTGACATTGCCCTGAAGAAGGCCACAGCATGATGACCGAAACGTTGGTAGTTGTATCTACGAAGACGCGGTTTGTCCCGGACAGACAAGTTTCTTATTATAAAAAAGTAATTGTTTTCTATATAAATAAAATCGTGACTCAAAACAACGAATAGCCTTTGAGTGCAGAAGGTACACGAGGAGAACATTTTCATCACTGTGAGTGTACACTAAAATTGTACCAAAAAGTATGTAGGTTTTCAGTTTATCATATGATAGTGTGAGGGAAAATAAGGAAATCGTAGCGATATGGTCACATAGTTGATAATTCCATGCCGTGAGAACGCGATAAAGGAAGCTGCAATCTTTATACGCAAATGTCAATTTTTTCGTTCCTTTTCTGGGTAATCGGATGAAGCAAATCACACAAACGAAAAGTTGTACTTTAGAGCATTAAAAGATGTGGTGACGAATTTCTTTTTATTTGATCTTTCACCTCTTCCTTTTCGAGATAGGAGTATTTAAAAATTGCATCATGAAAATGCGCTACTTGATTCATGTATCTGAAAACGTCAACTTTATTACTCGAGTCCCGATAAATGAAAGCGTCAGGTAAAAAATAAGCAATATCATATAGTATTCCTTACTTATCATATAGTATTGAGTAATATCATATAGTATTACTTTTCTGATATCCTGTTTACATTATAAATGCTAAATATAAAAGAGTGAAACTTGCTTACGACTAGAAGATATGAGGGATATGTTATCTGCCGCATTATTCAGGTGAATAAAACAACCTTGCGACATACAAGTAATCATTCATATTTTCAAACACAATAGGTAGTATGATAACTTTCTGTCAGGTTAAAAGTGGCGACGAGCCGGGAATCGAACCCGGGAATTCTACTTTGATCGCAGGGGTGTTAACCACTTCACCGCCCGTTCGCCTTAAAATAAAATACGTTAAAATAAAAAAAAAATTGTATAATGCACGTCTCCAATGCAGTTTTCTTTTATATTTAAATTGTAAATGGGAAATGTAGCGTGCTATTGAAGCTTATCTACATGAAGCGATAGGAGGTAGGAGTTGGGTGGAAGGTTATTATTACTAGGTGGGCTGGTTATCTGGGTTTACAAACAAATTGTCCCACGTGGAGGTGATAGTAGAAGTAGTTAGTAATAGTTATTGATATTAGGACGTGGATAGAGGAAGGAGGGTTCGCTTTTCAGTAGATACAGCTATACAAACAGACATTAATGTGAAAAGCTACAATTTTGTTCTGGCCCCACCAGGTATTGAACCCGGGATGATTTGGTGTGCTACCACCTGAGCCATCAATGCAGTTGCTGTTCCGTCGCTCGGTTGAGCGCTCCCTTCAACACGTTTTCACGGAGGAGGTAGAAGTATTCTACGTCACTACTAGTGTCCTGTCTCAAACCCTGAAATCTAACCAGTTAACTGGCAGGATAGCGAACTTTCTTCGGAACAATCTTCTTCACTGTCATCAAAGTTTACACGAAATTAACCGCTGGTGTGTGGACTCTCAGGCAGCGTGCGGTCTTTGTGTTCACCAACGTCTAACAGAAGTTGACAATGACATAAGTTGATGAATCGTATGCTTGAATCCAAGTGTAACAATCTGATATTTGCATGGGATATTGAACTTTCTGTACACGTTTTCTAAACACCGATTTTCTAAATAACACCTATAAATTATGTATTGCTTAGAAAGCCAAGTTTCTGTAAGTAGCACTTTAAATTGAGATTCTTTGTTTAACGTGAACAGATTAACTTCATGAATTTATAAAATTCATTTTGTAAAATTCATACAATTCATTGAAATTGAACAATTGGACATTTATTCAAACTTGGAAAATAGACCATTCTGCACTTGGCATTTTAATAATGTCCAATTGCCATAAAAAGTTATGATAAAGAAATGAAGAATAAAACATTGAAAGAAATCAGTCTGAATATATACTTTTCTTTAGACCGAACTCTTAAATCTGTATAGATCACTACTTAATTCCCTTCCATAGACTTTTAAGATAATTGGTAGGAAAATAATAATTTCCCTAGTGTAGTATACTGCCAGCTAGTACACATATTAATTCTATTTTTTATAATTTAAAAGAATAAAGAAATATGCTGAAGTAATGAAGAACATCATACGGTTGAAATAATTAGAAAATATATAACGGATGTTTCCTTACAAGCCTTTTGTTAAGAACATGAAAAGTGCATTTCACGCAATATTATCGGTCTGTGAACTTACGTTAAAAGACTAAAGTCACTCACAAATAATCCCAAGTCTGGAAGGCGAAACTGGATTCACAGAAATTTCAAGATGTCTGCCTTACCACAGCAATGCTGATTATCACAAGACAGACTCTCGCACCAATACACCGTCTTCTTCCTCATTCGAACCGAAGAAGACTCGCTCTCTTGTCTTATGATCACTGGTTGTGATGACCAGCTACTTGGGAAAAGTGCGCGAAGTATAGTTGTGTCAACTGCCAGTAGAGTGTGCTGGTAATTATGTATCAAAAGAGAATAAAGACGTCATAGTGTAATTTTCCTTCCAACATGGATAAACTTTTTTCAAATAGATATTCTGGACAAGAAACTGTTGTGATATTTGCGATACAGAGGGATAATTCTGGGATATAAATAGACAATTGCCAATTATTCAAGTAAAAAGGAAAGGAGTTTTATTAGGGTTGAACGCAATAACAAAAATTAACAGAACCCGCAGTGGAGCAAGATAATAAAAACCAACAAAATGGCTTAACTGCAAACAAATGATTCCACTTATTTAATCTAATTTTTAAAAAATCACTTTGGCGATTTAAAAGCAAACGTTCAAAAATAGTGACACATTGATTACATATTTACAATGGATTATTGCGTCACACGTAACAGTGTAACCTTTCTCACACATTTTTAAACAGTTCTTGAAATACGCAAGTGCTTCTGTGCATTGTTCTTAAGTGCATAAAGTAAATTAATAAATACAACAACTAGGTGCTTAATTTTCTTAGTTCATACAACAATAACTAAGAGAATTTCTTCAAGCGACTGGTCGAATTTTGATATTTTTTCAAGTAATTTAACGTTACGAGCAGATCTAGTTAGAGATCTTTGTAAGGGAGAGAAGTGACATGGACGTCTCGTCATCTGATTGGGTCCGTTGAAACACCCACACTAGTATAACGGAAACAGTTAGGTAACAACCATTGTAGAGAGAAACCAATGTAAACACAATAAAAGGGCGGTCATTTTTGTCATAGTACATGCCAATTAGATGATGCGCGCTCAGAAGATCCGCCGTTCCAGATTCTTCTCCATACTCCTTGGAATTTTTGTTTGAGTTGTTGCCTCTCTCCCTATACAGAACTCTAGTTCTAGGTTGACATCTTATCTACCCGACATCTTACCTCGACAAAAGACTCGATATCAATCTCGAGTGACGACTTAACAGCACACTCTGGTGGTACTTAGCGCTACTATTTTATGAGTCCAAATCTTGAGAGCTATGTGTAGGTTCAGAGCGAGTCTATCTTTGGTCAAACGAAGAAGGTGGTGTCGTTCGCTCTCATTGGTGCAAGAGATTGTCTTACTGGTTGCGGTGAAACTGCAAGCTCTTCAGATGGCTGCCATATTGAATATTGTGTGTATGTACCTACCTGCTACTTTAAGAATTATGACTAACTAGTCGTATAAGTAGATGTTTGATCGAGTATCGTTATAATTACTACGAGTTGTATTTGTTTCTTGGGACATTAACTACGAACATTTATTTGTTTAACACACGGCTTCTACAACCGGGAAGGATTTACAGTAACTTATTTTGTACGTATTATACAATAACAATCACTGTACAGTGTATTTCAGAGAACTTATGTTTTGTGTGATTTTATGGAATTAACTAAATACCCTGTACAATTTATTACACAGTTTAAATCAATTAGATAGACAAGTTTGTGAGATAAATTCTCCATACTTTGAGATTTATGAACCGGATTTACAATTTAATTTAAATAGTAAATAATTAATCAAACATAGAGTGCCTGAACAGAATGTATTCTGAACTGTTGTGGAAATATATACCAATAAAATTTTGGTGACGATGAAACTTAATCATGCTAACTATGTTCTTCACCACTCCTCTGGCCGTCAAGAGACAGAACTCACGTCATAAAATCTTATTAATAAAAAAACATGTGTGGTTTTCATATTATATTCCCTTTGATGTATGATAAATAAACTTGGTGAAATAGGATGGAAAGTCTCTGAATACAGACGTGCCGCAAAATATTGAATGAGTCCAGTTCTATTATGTATGAATTTTTGAATTTTGTGTGAAATAAATTTATATTAAACGTTACGTATTTTTGCTGTTCCGGTGAAATTTGGCGCTGTAAGACTATTAATATCTTGACCCTGTGGAACATCCCATACTGATTGGAAACTGTGTTCGAATAAAGATAATTTGACAAGTTGCCAACTGCAAGTTTTTGAAACACATCTTCCTCCTTAGTCACAACAGTGAAAATAAGGGATTTAAGATTGCACTCTTACACAAATGAGAATGTGTCTCTGGTAGGTCTGGGTCAAAATGCTGGATAACGGGAGGTTTAGTGGTTAACGTTCATGCAATTATAACACCCTTGCAATTAAAGCAGGAGTTCCGTGTTCCATTCTAAGCTCAACGCCATTTTCACCTGGCTGTAAGTTACCACGTATAAATATTTGTACTTACAATGTACGTACCTTATCACACAGATATATCCAGCCTTCAGGTATACGGAGAGTGAACTAAAACTTAACTGTCGAAACACCCTTTGTTAGCAATTGAAGAAGAATGGATTTGTTTTTTTCAAGAATTAGATTCGTACTGAAGTTCTTCTATTATTGATAATTTTTGTGAACTCTTGATATGTAAGAGTATCAGAGAGAAATTATTTCATGGAGTTTCTAACCATCTTTTAAGATAAATACTACTACTGTGGTTGAAATACGTACCAATGATAACACGGTAATCAACAAGGTTTACGACAAATTTTATAGTGTTTACCGCTTTCAAACTATGTTAATAAATGTTTTACCGTGTATCACTTGACTCAATGTTATTTACACTCACTTTTTTTACCCGGAACACTAGGTCAACTTCAAATGTATCATCAAGAGCTAATTAAGTAGGATATAGGAGGAAAATCATGTCTCTCAATTTTAAAACACATGTTTCATTTTGTTTTATTGATTTCGAAAAGTTATGTGGCTTTGCTCAAAAGAAGAAAAAAAACTTTTAAAATGGCACACGAATCTACAGTATTAAGACATGCAAATTAAACACACTGGTGTCGTAAAAAAAGCTACTGTGAATTTTAGAAAATATTCATAAAAAAGAATCGTATTCTACTCTAAATACGGAAAATGAAGAAAATTCACATCTCCCTTTAACTAGAATCGCTGGTTACGGACGGGATTTAGAAAAGAACTATTGAAGTTTCGGGATCAAAATTTTCACGACAGAAATGTTTGCTACAAAGAAGAAGCATGTTTCAAAATATGTTTTTGTTGTTGCAGTTTACAACAATATCATTGCGAATATAATAGTGTGAGACACGCAGAGATAAAATTTCAAGAGAGAATTTTTAGGCAACATCTCTCGTGCCTGTAAGGGTCGAGCACGTAAGCGAGTGTTTCAGAGAAGGCGACTCCCGCGAGAGGCAACTCTAGGCAAAAAGGTGCTTTGTGGGGAAGAAGTCCTCTGAGATGGTGTCTCACATAGAGGCAGAAGACAGGGAGGGAGAGAGAGAGAGAGAGAGAGAGGAAGGGGGGGGAGAAAGTGCAGGAAATGAAAGCAAAGGCGGCGTATGAGGTGGGGGTAAGGAAGTGACGGGACGTAAGAGACCAAGGGTAGAGTTCAGATCACCAGAGCGCACTGCAGTCTGCATGACATTCGTGTGTGGCGTGTTGCCTAGTGGCAGGGGCAGGAATCTGCAATCCGAAGAAGGTCTGCAACGTCATATTCGTATGGAGTGCACGTACGGATAGAGGAAACACTAATGGCTTTAAAGAGGGTGAGAATAACGTAACGGAGGTATGCCTACTCTAGGGGATATTCGGCTCAATAATGCAAGTCCTAATACCTCATTTCGACAGCGTTGGTAGCGTATTCACTTCCATGATCACGCTAAGCAGGAGACACTGGGTTCAAACCCCACTCGGTCGAACTTTGTGAGATTTTCAGTTGGAGATTCCCTCACCTCCTCCAGACAAATGTCGGTTCGGTACCATAATTTCCCTGGCAACCCAACATCTCTCCTTCCCAAGTCCAACGGTTAAATGGAAGAGCAGATCTCATGGCCTGAACCTCGCCAAAAGACGTAAAATAAATAAATTTCAAATTCGACGATGTTTCATCAATTAGACTACCATTTTAACGTGACGATAGTAAATGTAATAAAATAGTTGCATTACTGAAGTTGAGAAGGTATTTTTTGCAACTTAATATCGAACAAAAAAGTAAAAGTAAAACCATATGGAATGTTAAAAATGTACAAGACAGGTGTAGAGGAGAAAAAATGAAATTTTCTATCTAGTTTGACTCCTGTTTACCCAAATAACATTTCAACATTTCGTTCCCTTTTTTTCCTGTTACGCAACTCGTGTCTCACCAAGAAATTTTAGATAGCCATATATTAATTATGTTCTCATATAATACTCATATTTTATTTATTCAATTTCTTTTTTAAATTTTCGTGTATTGTGAATATACATGAAGCAAAATCACGCCAGAAACATTGAATACTTATTACATTGGATTCTGCAAAGGCGTTTATCAAAATTCAAAATGTCTTAAATACTTTTCTTTAAGCGATCCAAAAGATTTCCTTCTTTGTTCGTTTATTTTGAATTTTTTTCAACAAAATAAAAACGTTGTCAAGTGTCGGAACGGAGAATGTTTTTTATTATTATTTGGAAATTAATTCTAAAAGGATCAACGTAATAACTTTATATTGTGACTTTAGAACACTGTTCCCACTGTGAGCCAGTTCTGAAGAAATCTTTATATTCAATGTAATATGACATCCTCTACCGATATTCCGAGAAAGTTTCGATTCATTCAAAACTCATATTTTGAGGCAAAATATTCAAATTGGCAGGATCCTTCACTACTATCGTCAAACTAATTAGAAAGAAAAGTAACTCATTCTTCACTCTACCATGTTCGAAAAATCTTTTGAATGCGGTTTTATAGATGGGAATAATTTATTTAAACAATATTACAGACTGAATAATTTTTTGAAGTTATGATTAAAAAATAAGACACATTTTGACCGGAAACGCCACACGAAAAGGGTAAACTCATATAGTTCATTCCAGATCAGTGATACTGGTACTGATATTTCTCAGCAAACTTCACTTGTTCTTAAATCTTATCTAATTAATGATCCCTTCAGCAAATCTTGTGGATAACTTCTCAGAATTTAGTTTAATTTGAAGGGGTACATTCTTTTTCAGTATTTGGGTAGGACAGTAGACACACAAAACCGAACCAACTTTTCCGTGAATGATAACCCTCGAAACGTCGAAACTCGTCAATATCTCAAGGCTGGCTAATTATAGCCCTTTTCTGCTTCAAACCCTATCAAACTGGCTGGAAGGTAGAATGATGTTCACATAAGGAAGTCCTATTCCTGGTAAAAATGATTAAACAGAGAGCGAGTCTGTATCATTGGATATATCTTAGTCCAAAAAAAAAGTGACGTTGTCTGGAACGGTCTAGACGAATCAGTGCGTAATTTGAAATATCAGTACACTCACAATCGGAATTCACGCGTTTTGGTAAAGCCCTATGTAAAGGACGGGCAAAATAAATTGACTCAGAAAAGAATTTTAATGCTAAGAATGGTTAATATTGATGAATTACTAGAGCAGAAAAACAATTAAAATTGGCTACTAGTCAGTAGATGAGAATCATCACTTGCAAGACTTAACTTTGAATGTGTTTGCCGGTTAAAAGAATCCAGACCTATTGACAAATGTTTTAATACCCTCCGTGTATGTACCGTAAAATGTATCAATTCACAGTACCAATTTTTCTTCGAACGCTTACGTAATTTTTTGTACTTTTGTTTAACAATTAAAATAACAGTTTTTAATTCTTTTGTCGTTTATTTGTGAATTGTTTTATAATTTTGAATGTTTAGTAATGAATGTTTTAAATTTAGTTTCAATTTCCGGGAAACGCTTGGTAGTTCTGCTAGTTATACAATAAATGTCCTATTTACCATTATACTCAATATTAATAGCTTTTGCGTGTTGATATTTAGGAGCATGAAAACCATTAATAAATTGAACTAATTACTGCTGCAAAATATGTATTAAAATCGTCTAATAATTTTTTTTATAGACCCTGTGTCGTTCGAGTATTCGAATTAGTCTCTTCCAGCCAGTTTCATGCATCGTCATCAATTGTGATTAGTTGAATATCGGTAGACAAAATAAACTTATTTGTTGGTATCTTCAAAAGAATCATCGCTTCTTTACCCGCCTTCCTTGATGACGCGATGTGATTCGCTAGTCCATACAGGGTGGATCAAATAAAACAGGCCCGGAAAATATTTCTAAGACGGATCCTTGTTATTGAACATGAGAACGACCCTATCAGAAAATGCTGGAAATAGCCACCGTTGAAGTCACTGCAGCGCTCTGCTCTATTTCCCAAACTGTGAGACACGTGCAGCAACTCTGCATGAGAGATAAAAAATAGTGTTTTCAATGTTCTGCTGCCGCTCCTCCAGTGTGAGTACACCTAACCGTTCAATTTGCCTCACAGATAAAGATCACAAGGAGAGAGATCAGGAGATCGAGGTGGCCACGAAATTTTTTTGCCTGTTTTCTTCTCATCTTACGCGCCCGCGACAATGTTTTCGAGGTGTTATTGCATCGATATTGAACTGATCACAATTGATGACGTAAGAAATTGACTGGAACAGACTTATTCAAACTTGCGAACGACAAGGGTGATTTCAGCAAGAAAAAAAATTATTACGATTTCAACACATATTTTGCAGCAATAATCAGTTAAATTATAACATCTTTCGACATGATCTGGATGTTTTTAACCGGCGCGGCGGACCATTAGTGAGTTTTAAAGTTAACATCCATGCGAGTGAAGATTCACATCTACTAACAGCCAATTTTAATTGTTTTTCTGCTCTTGTAATTCATCAATATCAACCAGACTTTGCCTTTTAATTACAATAACACAAAAGAAGATCCTTTGAGATTTCAAATAATTTCATCAACTATTGTTTCCGATTACCATGCCAAAAACATTCCACAGAATTCACTTTTTATTAGTATACATGGCGAAGGGCAGTCATGCCCTTTATAACATTCCTAAAAATCTACCTTTTCGTTTACTCCACAACTACAGGATCTTTGTACAACACTAGACAAACCACCACAGTGCCGCCTTCGTGTTTGAATCAATATCTTCTCATACATTTATACAATTTTTGCTATATTTGATACATTGAATGTCAGTAGATAAATAGAATTACAAGGAATCCTGCGCAAACAATGTGGGAAACATACGTATTTATAATGAAATAACTGATAATTTGGAAACGCACTTCTTATTGAATTTACTGGTAAGTTTTCAACCAAAGTCAAAACGTTTTTTCCTAAGCCACCTCCCTTGGCAACGTCTATGTTCAGTAATTTGCTAGTATAGGGCACAGAGCTTTCACGAAAAACGCACGAATATATGTTCGCAAGCGATGGGTTAAAAATCCAAATGGTTTAGTATCTCTTCTGGACCATTTCACATGTTACAAAGTTCAATAAATATACATCACATTATGCGGAAATCTCTTAAATTACAATGAACCACATGCCAGGTAACAGATTAATTATAATATATTGAATGGAAATGGGTGACGAGATAGATTCGAACTCGGGACCTGTAGCTTATGAATGCGGGCTTCGTGACCTTCAGCTAATTTAAATGTTAATGGTAGATTGGGTCCAGAGACGAGTGGGGTGGCGCAGTTGGTAGTGCGTCAGCTAGCTAAGCTGAACCTCCCGAGTTCGAATCTCAGCTCCGTCTTCCAGTTTCATTCAACATAACATAATTAATGCATCAAATTGAATAAATTTGCATTACCGACAAATTAAGATCATATTAATTTATTAGGCTACACATATTCGTTGTAATTGGGCAAGGACTTATCAAAATAAAATACTTCCGAAATTGTCTTTATTTAAGAAAATATTCCACATACAAGCTGAATAGTATTTCACCCCCGCATGTAAATGGAATGGAGGGCAACCGCAGACGCATGCAATTCGGTGCTTGGCATCCAGTGTGCATGTGGTGGTCAGCCGCAGGGAACGTAATTTGGGAACATTGTCGCCTGGGGGCAGATGTATCGACGCTCGCGGCGGCGGCCCCACCTGTCGTCTTCCCACCCGCTCTCTCCCTCTCTCTCCCCTAAGGGATGAACATCCCCCGGAGACACCGAAAAGAAACACGCACGTTGCAACTACCCTCAAATGGATGCTGTGAAGGAAAAGAAAGGACGTGTCTCAACAAATTGCCGCAAAATAAACGTTTCCTTTTATCTGCTATATGTGGGACACGAAAGTTTACCTGATAATTGTATATATTGCTTACAAGTATAAGTTTTCGTAGGCATCAATGAAAATTTAATGGGAAGATTTTTGGTTTTATAACAATACACTTATGTTCTTGTATTTGCGAATTACCTAGTTTTTTTAATTTTTAGTAAATATAAAATAAAGTAAGTGATTTCAAAACAATGGCTGTATCTGGAGAATTCATTTAATATAATTTACGAGAATTAAAATCGTAACTTATATTAAATCCCAACAAAAACCGGAAAAATAATTCTACAAGTTACATAATTTATACGAGTAGGTCGAGGATAATGGCCATAAAAACCAGGAACTTCGTGGAAGAACCGTGTCGCAGGTGCAGCTCTCGCTTCTTCGTTCCTTTACGAGAACATGGGTGTAATTGATACCCAGGCATATTAATATACACATGTTCACATGATCGGAACTAACGATTGATTGTTCATCAGGTCGACTTATGAATAAGCCATGGTTGGAGTGGGAAGGAAGAGTCATGAAAAATATTTAATTGAAAATGATGGGGTTAATCCATAGATTTCAGAACCTTTCAAATTCAGTGACATGAAGCTGTATACGTTCAGCACTTATAGGAGTTAAATACTCCTAACTACGAGTGATGTCGTGAGCCAGACTAATTGGTGACCTTTTGACTAATTTGTATCTATCACGGACACTTAACGTCGCTTGCACAAGGGTAGTTTCATCCAAGGATTTATTTATTCTTGCCGCTGAAGATAAAATTCAACATGGCATGTACTATCAAGTTTAGTATTAAAATTATATTGTTATGAACTTGTAAAATTAGGATGCTGTCCATATGGTTTTAAAAACCAGTAAATAATATTATTTTGGTCTTACAGTATTGATATATTTTTGCCTGAGTAAAAGAAGATTGACTAACAAGTAAAAAAACTAGCAACATCGCATAATAGCTTGTAATTTAACGTGTTAAATCAGTTCCGTTGATATGAAATCGCTAATTAATAGTATATTGGATGTTTTAAAGAAATGTTGCATTGAAAGTTCATTGTGTATGTGTTTCTCCGCCAAGAAAGCATGTTTCAGTCTCGAATCTGCACAAAAGGACAACTGCTCCCAATTATGAATGAATAATTCATGAAATGAACTTGTTTCGAAGATGGAGCAGAGAGGCACAGGGGAATCGCCGTGAAGAGGCAGCGCGGCACTTGACTGAAAGCAGGAGACGATGATGTCGCTGTCAGATGAGTAACGTGGCTGCACGAAGCAAAGAGGGGGTTAATCATGATTGAAAGATCTTGCGCAAGATGAGCACAAAGGGACTCGTGCATATTTAAGACGGGAAGAGAGAGGGAGAGAATGAGAGAGGAAACGGAATAAAGGGGAAGAGAGAAAGACGGAGTGGGATGGGGAAATATGAAGTGAGAAGAGAAGAGATAGGGAGTATCGAGGGAGAGGTAGTGAAAGTGTGTGAGGAGAAAAGTGGAATGAGAAAGAGGGGGAAGATGGAGAATGGGTGACAGAGACAAAGAATTAGGGAGGAGGAGAGCGAAAATGGGGAAGAAAACGAGAGAGGAAGAGAGGAGGAGGAAAAAGGATCGAGTGGAAGAGAGAGGTAAGGAGTGAAAATAGGAAGAAGTGAACACTCGTCTGAAGTGGCAATACGAGATGAAGTGGGGAGTGGTCGGAATGAGAAAGGGATTGACGGAAGTGGACACTGAAATGTGAATATTAATTTCAAATAAAGGGAAGGTATAGAAATAAACGGTGGTGTTTCACAACGAGATGACTCAGCTTATTTTATGTCTTATAAAGGTCAGTCCTCGTATCTTTCACGAGAAAGTCTGATGCTGAGACATTCATCCATAACTTTGGAAATACAAACTGGCTTAAGAATGTGAAAAAAATATAAGTGTAGGGTAGAAATAAAACTTACATGCCATTTCTCTTATGCATGGTTACTTACAATTTTCCAAATAAAATGGTAGAATATTTCTACAGATTTACAAGTACTTTGGCGAACGAAGATAGTCCGTTCCTGAATCTCATTTGATAACCGAAATCTTTGTCAGTCATAACGTTATTTCTCATAAATATCTTCTAAAAATTGTTTAAATCGTCCACTCTTTGAGAATAAATTTTACTATTGGGAATACTCATAAATGAGAAACTTCATGTTTAAAACATTTAGAGCATGTCATAGAAAAAGTCACAAAACGTAGTAGGGTATATTAAGTTAAACATTAAAGCGTTGTACAAAGGAATACAACCTACGATACCGATGTACAGAGTTTTATATCTGCATATTGCAAGGAAGATACGATACGTGCAAAGATTGTGTTTATTGAAAATGAGTGGTTGCTGTATGACAGTGTCTACAGATGTACTGGAAGTCGTGGCAGGGTTGAGGCCAATAGATTTGTACATACAGAAGATAAAGTACAGAAGACTGTTTAAAAAAGGGAAAATATATGTAAATGGAAAGGTGTTCGAAGGGAAGAATGGAAGGAAAGAATTGACAAGGGAATTGTTAGTGAGCTTGCAAACGCGATTGTTGTAAATGGGACAAATGTTAGAAAGTTGATAGTAACACGGTGTGCTTAATAAAGGGGTAGGAGATACAAAAATACAAGATATGTAAGGAATCGATACCAGAATAGGAAATGGTTTGTCAAGCATATTTATTGGAATTCATCACTGAATCTTCTGCTCATATTTATGTCGAATCGGAAAAGAGGAGAATGGACTGTGTTTATGAGGGCAATAAGAGGAGATAGGAGGCCATCTACTATGGGATTGTGTACTGTAAGGAGAAAGCGAGGTTTTTGGGACAGCAGCGGAGATACAAATTGTACATTTTAGAAATATGACAAAACTACTAAAGGAGTTATTTTAACTTATGAGTCTTTTGAATTTATTATTACTTACGAGTTATTTGAACAGTACGTGCAGAAGATTGAAATATTTCGTGATGTCTTTAAGACAAGGTGATGAATGGCACAAGGGTGCAGCTGTAGAAAAAGAAGAATGTCTGAGAATAGAGAACCAAGAGATAAATAACCATGATTATACCGGAATGAAAAATTTGACAAAAATCTTTTAGAGGAAATATTTCGGGCGTTTGCAACCCTCCTTCTCATAAAATCATGCTGAAAATAGGTAGAGATTTGAAAATTGCACAATCGCAAAACCACTATTCACTCACCATGAAAATGTGGATGCAGTTGAATAGTAAGATAGACATCGAAACAAAGCAGCCAAGTTTCAAATTAAAATGACATAAGAGAATTGGGAATGGGCATATTATGGAGTATTTAGAACAATAAACCGTAATGTTTTTGTTAAGAAATATTACTTTTTCTTCTGCCCTAGTTCATTTTTTCTTGACACAATTTCTAAATTTAACTCTTTTTTACGTTAACGTATTTGGCTCGAACTTGATCATTTTTCACGCCACGTTTTGTGTCACGTCCAACAAAAATTTCCGTAATTTCGGGAAATATGTTTTTACAATAAATTACAACAATTTATGTTAAGATATTGGAAACAACATAAAGAGAGATAACCTTTAGACCTTGAATAAAGCACACAACAATTTAAAAATAATTTTTGGTATGACTAATCTTGCGTAAAACTCGTTTAAGAAATTTACCATTAAGAATTAATTCCAGGAAATTTTTGTATCATATTAATTAATTTGAATAGTTACATGTTTTGGAATAATTTGCTTCATTTCAAGTCAGCATGGAAAATAGAATAGTAGTAGAATTGATCAATAAACATACTTTAGAAAATTAAAAAAAAATTAACGTTATTAACAATAAATTGGGATAGAATGACAACAAGATAGCTGAAGCAGTGTTATTTTAAGACAAAAACATAACTCAAAAATATTTATGAAGCTTTTTTTAATGTTAAATAAACGTGTGAGTGTGTGCAATAATTTACGGGGTTTTCATATTCCTCTGTAACTTCCGAAGAAAGAAGTCCAGTACCTTTCCACGAGATTAAACGATTCAAGTTCGGTGTGACAACTTCTTGAAAGAAGTGACAGCAAAAATAATACAAAACGGAAGGGAAAAGGTGGCGCAAAAGTTTAACATGCAAAGTGTTAAATCGTTTCATAATATCCTCATTTAACTAAAATCGTGTTTCAGAATTAGGGTTCCCCTCCCCTCGACTTCCGCAACAAACATCCTTAATTTCACGAGAGGGTGTAAGATTCAAGACAAGCAAGTTATCTTATGAGAATTCGAAATTTAAAATTTTCTTCTCGGTAAGAACTTTTATTTAATGTTAACTTACATGAATATTAAAGATTAAAAGTAAATATTATTAATAAAATAAAGAGTCTTAACGATTGAAAAATGTGTTGTAATTAACAAAAGGAAAGAGCCATTTGTTTCGTATTCAATGGCAATCAAAATTATTCACGTCTTTAGAAAGCTGTAAATCAAATTATTTACTTATGATAAATTTCATCCTCAATTAACTAAAACTTCATAAAGATCAAAGCTAAGAGTCTAATCCTATTAGACGCCACTTCCTTGGCATAAACAGCAATTACCCGCTCAGTGTGAAGTACAAAACTTATCCTATTTCATTTAATTTAGTTATTTATTGCTAACTCATTAGATCGTGACATTTTTTTTTCTATTTCATACAATTGGATCAACTTTTATGTTCCTAACTCCTTAAAATTTAAAAAGTTAAAATAGTTTTATGTACTATAAAAGAAATGAACAAAAGCGTGAATACCACAGAATTTTTATTTTCAAATATTTAATGAGATCGATGTTCTGCTGACATGAAGGTTAGCATTCATAACAATTTATTTCATACATGTTTTGACAAACAAAAACTATTTCATATTGAAAATGTGCCCCCCAGGGCTAGCATGCTTGCTCGCCATCGAATCACTCTGGGTTAATTTCCCGACGGGACCAGAAAAAGTAGCTTTTCACTTCAATGTCCCAATTCATATTTAGTTATGACAATTGAAAAGCAAACGCTCATCCTCCTATCCACCTATTTAAGTATCAATAACTCCAACTATTACTAACTAGTTCTAATAACCCCTCCACGTGGGCGAAGCTCTTGGTAAACCCAGCTAACCGGCCCACCTACTAACAATAGCTCCTACTTCCCACCTCTTACTTCCTATCGTCCCATATAGATAAGCTTCAATAACACGCTATACTTCCCATTTTCGAATACTACAATAAAAAAATAAACATTGAAAATACGTCTTTTTAGGATAGCGGACACTCAGGAAAAAAATTAGAATGTCACTTCAAGTCCGCAGTTAAAAACTACATCCTGCACGTGTGCTTCTACAATGTAAAATAATTTATTGATTTTAATCAAAATTAAATCTGTCTTGTACTTTATCACGCCATTGCTGTAGTACTTTTTAAATAACTTATATCAATAAAAAAAACTATTTTCTTGCATGACGTTTTGTCTTATGACTCATATTAATTTAGTTTTATGTGTACTCAACTTTGGCATGGTTGTGTACATTAATTCTGTAATCCCATCCTGTCCCGGGTTTTTCTCCGTTTTTCCTTCGGGTAGAGGCGGATTTCTTATACAGGTTCTCTAGGCTTTGTCCAGGGGCAGGTTTAGTGTAACAATAAATCGTGAATTTAGTGTTATTTCAAATCTTATGATTTTTAAACACTATACTCAGAATAATCTATAGTTCGATAATAACTTGTACATGTAAATTTACAAACATATTTGCGTTAAATTACAAACATATTGACATTATATATGTATTATAACTCGCAGCTAACTTTTTATCTTATCTAGGAACTTTTGCTGAAATTTTTGAATCCGCCTCTGCCTTAGGGCCCTTGATCGGAATTGATGGGATGGTCCCTTGCTTGCTTCCGGAGAGTAAATTAGTTTATTGTCCTCCACGAGGTCATACGCAGTTTGTAAATACATTTTTAACAATAAATTTATTATTATTGTTTACATCACGAGTGCTCTGTAGCTATACTAGTTACGTAGTTAGTTTCTGAATCTTCTTTCCATAACGAAGTGTTTTGAATATGTGAAGTGATTTTAAATAAATACTTTTCGCAAAAATAAATAATTAAGAAATGCATTAATGGATTTATATTGTTTAGCATAATCTTTTTATTTCCAATACTGATACTTTCAAATTATATTGTTCATTTATGATATAGATTGACTGATATCACTCCTAGTAAACAAGGTGTTCCATTGACAACATTAGGTACATGAATCTTATTGTAATGATTAATGGTTGGACAGTATCTATCGCGGCAGTATTGCTAATTAACACAGTTTTGCACCTCATCATTGTAGAAACAAATCAAGGCAAATGTTTAAAAAGCGCGCAAATCATGAGCTCAAAACTGTAAAAAAAAAACTATGCACGCTGTCGGATCACATTTTAAATAAACTTCCGATTACGGTAGACAACGATGACATCTTCACACAATTTTAAATCACTTAAAAGACTTCTATCTTACGATATACTTCATTTTACATTTTGATTTGTATTGATTCTGTATTGGTGTCTTCAGAGTAACAATAAAAAAAGCCTTCATTTGCCGTGCGTCTGACCATAAGATCTGATTGTTACATATATTTTACTATAATTATTTGGAATAAAGAGGAAAAAAGGAGATTCCACCACATTAGCATTTAACACACATCTTCGCTACACATACAATTTTATCTTCAAATATCTTTTCACACATTTACGTGTGAAATGATCGTCGACTGTACGTTATTAATCGTCTCGATCTTAGCCACTGCAGGGTTAATGATTAGGTGGGACCAGAACTCCAAGTTAGTCAAATCACTTGAGATGAATAATTCTTTCCTTTATTTTTATTGTAATTGTCATAAAACATAACATTGTGAATAATAGTGGTTGTAAAACATGATTTAATTTCTCGTTTGACTGGTTTGAAATGCGGGATATCATGTAAGAACATGGCGATCGAGAACAACGGTTTCGAGATTTATGCATCTCACCTCAGAAACAGTGAAATATCTTTCTCAGATGTCCGGTGATCCATAGATAAAAGTGATGTAAAAAATGCTACGGAAAATTTACTACAATTCAAAGTAAATTTCCATCACTTACATGATTTAAAAGTTGTTCTCATTTTGTAAATAAGAGTTTTCTCCATAAGACGCAATATATTTCACCATCAATTATAGTTGCAATTATTTCATTTAAATGGCCGGTGAGGTCAGTTTTTCATGTTGAAATCACAATAAGTACATGTTATATGTTTATTTACGCCGATTTAAGATATTTTAGTGATTTAATTCTACCCACTCTTGTACTACTGTAATTAGTGTCAACCGTATTTTATCTTTATTTCAATGCGTTTATATTTTATACTTTTTCCATATTTTCTCAATTTATTAGCAGCTAGGAAGCGTTCAACAGTTCCACGAAGATGGATCTGTTCCGAGAACGAATCTACTTAAGACAATGTCATATGTACTTTCCTTTCAACTTTGCCCTCTTTTCCACAATTCATTTCACAAGAAGAATATCATCTTTGATTCTCATATAACAATATTATACACGCAAAGGAAACAGATTAAACGAGTTATTTCGGAGAATTACGAATATTCTCAAAAAAATTAACACTCAAAGCATTTTCAAAACGATAAACTTATGACTGTTCACAGCAAGGAAAAAGGCGGTAAACAAAAAAATTGAATTTTTGTTTTGAATGGTGTGTTATTTTAAGAGAGAAATCATATTGTTTAGATTGATGAGTATTAACAAAACATCCTAAGTACACATAGAAACTATTAATATCGAATTATCGTATTAATAATTAAACATTCCAGTGATACAGTCTTTAAAGTCTTTTTTGACTTAAGATTTTTTTGATAATTATATTTTAGAATTTGAATGTTTTAGAAAAGGTTTTCAACAATTATTTAAACAAATAGGCACGCCCCATATATCAATTCTCAAGTGGTGCTCCTTAAAAATGATAGTCATGAATTGTAAACAATGCTGTGAACGCAAAGTTTAAAACCAAAATTCAATTTTATTTAGAATATTAAGATCTCATCCCTGAAGTGGTGTTTGAATTCTGTAAGAGAAATTAGACATTAGATCAATTTATTTGATAAGTATTTTATAAACTGTTTTGAAGGGACATGGATAAGGAACTGTATAACGCCCTCCAATAAACAAATTTTGTCTCATAACGTGTATAAGTGATATGATAATAATTTAGAATTATAATAATTTGCACCATTTATTAAATAAATCTGATAAAGATCCCTGCAATTCAAAAGCAGAGTCGTATTGAAACAGACGAATGTCTAACAGCGTAATGCCAAGGGTGATGTCAAGAGCAGCGGCCGTGGCAAAAGGGCTGGCAGATGACGCTACCTCCTCAGGGCACACGTCAGTGACGGTGGCGCCGGTGGCGGCACCAAGGAAGTTAGCCCCCCCACCCCCCCATCCCACTGTCTAAATATACGATCGAACAATGCCAAGAGCAAATACCGCTTTGTGGGATGGACACGCTGCGGGCGACGCTCCCGAAATGATCTCAAGTGTATATGTGCATTCGAAAGGAGAACTGTGCTTATGCTTTCAGATTGAATACCAGTCCAGTCACACGAATTTTTTTAAATTTAAGTGCATAATAATGTAAGTAAAATAAATAATTCGAGACTCACGACACTTCGAACAATACGTATTTTGTGATTAAAAGCTCACAATGTTACGGCTTAATGTTGAAGTCGCAGTCAGGTGTTACAAATTATAACGAAAAACCTGACAACAACAATTGAACACGACGCTAAATATAAATATAAATATAAACTCAAAATATGTTTACAAAAAAGCAGAAATTACACAAACATTTTATAATATTGTATTGTAAATACCATATAGCTTTTCTCGTTATAATTTGTTCTATCAGACGACGAAATGTTGTGAGCTTATAATCACAAAATGTATACTGTTCGTCCGTTAAAGGTCGTAAGACTTGAATTATTTAATTTGATTATATAATGGACGTTAACTGAAGTATAATAATATAAATTCATCCATTTTTAATAATTTATTCTTATATTTCTTGTGTAATATCTATCATTGTCGTAAGATGTATATTAAGTTAATTTTTGTTTTCTAGTATTTACAAGTATAATATTCTTATCTGTACTTGATTTTGTGTGCATTAAATCTACAGCCCAATTCTGTTCCGGATTTTTCTGTGTGTGTGGTGGTGGTGGGGGACTTGGATCGGATTTGATGGGATAGTCCCTTGCTTATTTTCGATAATTGAAGCAGCTTATTGTCCTCCAAGTGTTGATACGCAGTTTTCGACTGGTTTTGTGTGGGAATAGAGTATTTTAGATTATTTATTACTAGCAATTATTTATATCTAATTAAAATAGTTTTTTATTTAACTTGGACGTCAAATGAACTTCCATACTTAAATATTTCTGAATTGTAAGTATGTTACTTTTTACAACATTGTTTTTTCGAATACAAAAATACCTTCTCTAACACACGTCACATCAGCATTGTTTCTTAATTGAAACAGCATTTTTAAAACATGGTGCATCTCTATGCACAATCTTTGCCGTCGATGTGAGCCGCTCCACGTCCTGACGGTCGGATACAGAGAAGGCTCTCAAGTGTTTCTTTCTTTGTACTTTTATTTTCTAATTACCTATTTTTTCACTTTCATCTTCCTTACTGGCCTTCTCTGTGAGCTGAACGCTCACCCATGTGTTTTGCCGTGCATGGCGACCCGTGTCGGAGGGAATGAGAATCCTGGTGAGTTGAGGAACTTCTGCGTGCACTCTATATGCGCCCCAATACGCTCGCTTTGGCCTCGGCCTCTTCTAGACGGGCGATCGGAGGCTAACCCACCCCCGACCAATCGGTTCGGACTAGGTCATCAACTAAACTCCAGGGTGAGAGGGGACGCGCAGGGGGTCCTTCTCGCTGGTCGGCGGCTTTAGAGCAACCTTGCTTAAAGAACCCTGTGTGCCCCCGCTATATCCCCGTGTCAACCCCTCATTGTCCCCTCATTGGACTCCGTGGTGGGTGGGGCACACGGGGATGAAATTAAAAAAAACATTCACAAGGAAACTAAAGCTCCCCCTCCTCCTCCTTCCCCCTTTTGACCCCTTACTCTAGGAAGAGGAGATATGTTTCAACAACTGTCGATTGACGTGGAAATGGGAAAAATGCAGTCTGTAGTCAGCGGAACGGAGAAAGTCCATACACATGGAAACTACTGCCCCCTCCTATCTTCCCCCCTTTTGCCCTCTTCCTCTACGAAGAGGAGATTTGTTTCAGCAACTGTCGATTTGAACAGTATTTTTTTTGCAAGAAGAGCGACCGGCCGATCAAGCCTCGCTTCCTTGTAATGAGTTGTACTGAGGAAGTTAAGATTTTTAAGTCTGTAAGTGCGGTTCGTCTGGCAAAAGCCATCGATACAAAAATGGAAAAGCTGCAGTCTGTCGTGCGCCAGCGGAACGGAGAAATTCTGCTGGAGGCAAGTACAGACAAGCAAATTAATACTGTAAAATTTTTTGAATGAAATTGCTGGACTAAAGATAAAGGTAGCAACTCACCCCAGCTTGAACTTGTGCAAAGGAGTGGTTAAGCAAGAGGATTTTGCACCAGAATCTGATGACGACCTTATAGAATTCTCAGTCAAGAGGAAGGTGTAGGGGAAGCTCGTCTACTCTTCCACCTTGATTCTCACCTTTGATTTGCCCTCTCTGCCAGAGAGCATTTCCAGTGGGATCTACACCCTGCGTGTACGCCAATATGTGCCGAGTCCTCTGCGCTGCTTCAAGTGCCAGAGATTCTGGCACACATTGGACCGCTATAAGTCATCTAGCGAAATATGCGTTATTTGCGGTAAACCGTCGCACTAGTCTCCGTGTTTATTCGCCTCCATGCTGTGTGAATTGTCAGGAAAACTGTCTTTCCAACTCAAACACATGCCTTAAATATCTGATGGAGATGGACATCCAGAGAATCCGCGTTACGGATAGGGTGTCTTTTCCCGAGGCCAGGCGTCGGTATCCGATTAAGAATCCGGTCGAAATAACAAAACAATCTTTTGCAGCAGCGGTCAGCGCGAAGAAACCACCTACAGCTTCCTTTAGCTGTCAGGTGGATTTCGAAGATACCCAGAAACCACCGGATTGCATCTCTGGAACTCAGGCCAATTTTGACGAACTCCGTCTTGAAAGCGGAGTTCTTGGGGTGTAGGATAATTATACCTACAAAGTATAAGCTTACACCAAAACGAACATCTGTTTCTACCTGTACATCAATATCTACATCCGTTTCGACTTCTACGACCACCGAGAAACCGCAGTCTCCTGTAAATCGATCCCCCCGACGTCCATCTCGGGGTCGTTCTCGGCAGAGACCTTCCATCAAAAAAAGTCTCGAAAACCTGACTCAATAAAGTCAGGCCCAAATGTTGTGTCAACTCCCGCTGGTCGCCGTCGCTCAAGAAGCAGAAAAGGTGGACTTGTTATGTCCACGAGCGATCATTCTAGCAGTGATCACGGAGAATCTCCTGGGGAGGAGACCACAGCAGGGTCTGACTTTAAAGTCATCCACCAAAAAAAGCATCGAAGAAAGAGAAGATAAACTCCGGACTTTGGCTCTTCTTTCCTGGAATCTGAACGACATTCATGTCCGTTCAGATGATCTAAAGTTCTTACTGTCTCGTCGTTCCTCTCCAATCGTATGTCTACAAGAAACCCATCTCTTGCCAAAACACTCTTTTCACCTTCGTGGCTATACCTGTTATAGGACGGACTTAGAAGATGGCCTGCGGGCACACGGCGGAATCGTTGTGCTCGTAGACGCTTCAGTCTATGCCAAAGAAGTCACTATATCAAGCGTCTTTCTGACCGTATGTATGAGGGTGAGCTTACCATCCCTTACATTTACGGTTTGTAAGATTTATATCCCCCATACACAGTCATTCACGAAGAAAGAACTTGCCGATCTGATGGACCAGTTGCCTTCCCCATTCCTTATCGTCTGGGATTTGAATGCCCATAACTCCATATGGGGTTCATCGTACAACTGCCCAAAGGGCGATATTATTGCATAACTGTTAGACAGCAGAGATATAGTGCTCCTTAACACGGGCCACTCCACCCATTTCTGTACAGCTTCCCGGACTTTCTCGGTGCAGGATTTAGCCATCTGTAGTTCCTCTCTTTCCCCACTCTTAGACTGAACACTTCTTGACGATCTGTATGGGAGTGACCACTACCCGATTCTTATACATTTCAACGTTTTCTGCCCCTCGGTTTCACGCCCTTCTCAGTGGATTTTGAAAAACTCAGACTGGGATGTGTTTAAACGCAACATCAATCTTTGCGATGAGCCTTTCGCCAATGTGGATGCTATGGCTACCCATTTCATCAAAGCGGTTTTAAAAGCCGCTGACGTTGCCATCCCAAAATCATCACGTAATCAAGACATTACCCTGTTCCATGGTGGAATTCGGATTGCGCAAAGACGGTCAGCGCTAGAAAGAAAGCTTTAGCGCGACTAACTAAGTATCCCACTGTTGATAATCTCATTGAGTTTAAAAGGTGCAGAGCCAGAGCAAAACGAACTCTTCGAGAAAGTAAGTCGTCCTCCTGGAAGGCTTACATTTCATCTCTCACAAGCCGTACTCCATCATCAGTCGTATGGCAGAGAGTTCGGAAGATCCAAGGTACGTGGTCCTCATTTTCCATTCCTGGTCTGAATATAAATGGACGGGTCGAAACTTCGCCCGAAGTCATCGCAGAGGAACTTGCATCGCACTACGAAAGAGTCTCTAACTCCACCGGTTTTTCTCCAACTTTTCTTAAACAGAAAGCTCGCGCGGAAAAGTGTTGTTTGGATTTCTCCAGTTGCAGAGACGAGGAATATAACATTCCTTTCTCTATGACGGAGCTGACCTCCATCCTTGCGTCTTTGAAAGATACAGCCCCTAGTCCTGATCAAATACATAATGCGATGCTAAAACATCTTCCAGAGATAGGCATAAAATTCCTTCTGAAGTTATATAACTATTTGGAATGAGCATACCGTCCCTGCTCAATGGTGTGAGGCCATAATTATTCCACTTCCGAAGGAGGGAAAAGATCGTTCGAACCCGTCACACTTTCGACCGATTTCTCTGACAAGCTGCGTATGCAAATTGTTAGAAAAAATGATAAATCGTCGCCTTGTTTGGTCTCTGGAATCGCAAAACCTTCTGTCCACTATCCAATGTGGTTTCAGAAAACAGCGGTCAACGCTAGACCACCTTGTTGCGTTGTCATCTACCATCTCATCAGCTTTTGTATTAAGGGAACACCTCGTGGCTATCTTTTTTGACTTGGACAAGGCTTATGATACAACCTGGAGATACGGAATCTTACGCACATTGCACACGTGGGGATTCCGTGGTTGTCTTCCTCTGTTCGTGGAGAGCTTCCTATCACAACGCTCTTTCCGCGTTCGCCTCGGTTCTTATTTATCATCAAATCATCCTTTGGAAAATGGTGTTCCACAGGGTTCAATTTTGAGCGTCACTCTGTTTGCCATAGCCATAAATAGCATTGCGTCAGTGGTTCGAGAGCCGGTACATTCGTCTCACTTTGTTGACGACTTCGCCATCTACTTTTCGTCTAGCAGCATCTCTGTCATCGAGAGGCAACTGCAATTGGTTTTAAATTGTTTACACGAGTGGAGCATGTCTACCGGTTTTAGTTTTTCTGGAACCAAGATATGCTGTATGCACTTCTGTAGGATATACCATCTCCATAATGATCCATATCTTTTTCTTGGAGGCCAACGTCTGCCCTTCGTTGACTCCGCAAAATTCCTGGGTCTCACATTCGACCGCACACTAACTTGGCGCAATCACATCCAAAAACTACAATCCCGTTGTATCTCTTTCCTCAACCTCCTTCACTGCTTAAGCGCATCATCATGGGGCGCAGACCGGACTTGCCTTCTTCGTCTGTATATGAGTCTCGTTCGGTCTGTATTAGATTATGGCAGTATTGTATACGCCTCCGCATCACCGTCGACACTCAGGACTCTTAACAGTATCCATCATGCAGGAGTCCGCATTGTATCTGGTGCCTTTCGCGCTAGTCAAATAGAATGCTTACTAGTAGACGCTGGGGAACCATCCCTCAACAAGAGACGTGAGATTCTACTTGGATCTTACGGAGTGAAACTGATGGGGATTTCAAATCACCCCACTCGACAACACCTACATTCCTCCAAATTTATTTCATCTTACGCTGCAAAACCTTCGTTACCCCGCCCAGCGTGTGTTCGTTTTAAAGAACTGATAGAGGAAAATGTCATCACACTACCTCCCCCAGTGAAATACCCACACTCTCGCACACCACCTTGGTCCTTCATGCAACCAACCATGGACTTTCGGTTGTCTAAACTTTCAAAGCAAGACACTCCAGCTGTTGTGTACCAACAACACTTTGGAGAACTCAAAAGCCTGTATTTGGATCATATGTTCATATACACTGATGGCTCAGCAATGAATAATTCTGTTGGTGGTGCTTTCCACTGCGATAGGGCCACACGTTCTTTTCGCCTCCAATCCTTTTGCAGCGTGTACACTGCTGAGAAATTTGCAATCCTTGAGGCGCTGAAGTTCATTCAGCTATCTTCAATGCGGCGTGTGGTTCTATGCAGTGACTCTATTAGTGCTCTGTGGTCAGTGTCTTCACTGTACACTTCTGACACCCTTACGCTGACTATTCAGAATCTAATAAGCCATCCAGTGTCTAAAAATTTTGAAATAGTCCTTTGTTGGGTTCCTGGGCACGTGGGTATTATGGGTAATGAAGAAGCTGATGAGGCAGCGAAGTGGGGAACACAGAAGGCAGTCCTTGACCTCTTATCTGCTCCTACGTCAGATTCAAAGGTTGCAATAAGATCGTCTCTTCTTGGGACATATGAAGCCGAATGGGAAACTCGCGCCTTCAAGCTGAGAAAGGTAAAAGACTCCGTTAAGACCTGGGTGTCATCATCCCGTGCGAACAGGCGTGAAGAAATAATCCTTACACGTCTTCGTATTGGCCACTGCTATCTTACCCATGGTCATCTCTTACGCGGTGAACCTCCCCCCGTCTGTGAAACTTGTAACAGAACTCTTACCGTGGAACACTTTCTTCTGGAGTGTCCCAAATTTAATACCAGCCGACGGCGACACAATCTACCGAACAGTTTGAACGTTATGTTGGCACAAAATGAACCAATTTTAATGCGCATTTTTAGATTCCTTCATTTTTTCTCTCAAAATTTATTCTTTTCTTTATTTTCGATTTTTAGAATGCTTTCATGTTTCTTTTTTTTCTATGTTGATATATCTTTGAATCTATTGTAACTCAGGAGGGTTTTTAGTGGGTATGGTGGAGTCATTCTGCGAGCCCCACACAGGGGAGAGTCGCGTTGGCTCTCCTTGGTGCGTAACTGCATTTTCCTACCTGTACGAAATGTTAGGGCTCCAATGACCTTTGATGACGACATGAGCCGTAAAGCCCCACAAAAAAAAATCTATGCACAACAACACGGAGAACATCGCGAAGTAAATATTTTATCGGGGAATAGTTTCGTTTCGAAACCAAACTTCTATTCCCAATGCATTCAAAGTCAAATCTTACTTCTGGACAGCTCCTACAGACTTCATTTCACATACCGCGATTCACATCCGGTATCTTCACATTCATAATTTTGAAAATATGAATATAAGCATTTTGATTGTTCAGTGTTTTCAGGTCGCTAAACCACATTTCCGTACGTCGCACCTTTTCGAAATACAGCGAAATTTCATTATTCAAATACGAGTTATATTGTAGACGCCTCATGTTAGATGAACCTATAATGAAAATGCTAAGAGTTTAAGGTGGAATATATTTCATTTAATCTGTACTTGAATGTTCAAATACGATGGTTCTGTATAAGGTTGTGAGGACAATTATATTTAAACCTATTGATCTTTTAAATATGCCCTGGCCTTTTATAATTTACAATATATTATGATTTGTTTGGTGTTTTTTGGTTTTCTTATATTTGCATTGCAATGTGGGTTGCTTAGTGCTTAGAGATTTTTTGTTATGATTCATTATTGGAAAGTTGAGTGAAGCACACTCCAGATTTTTTATTTTATTTTAATTTTTTTCACTTTAGATTCGAGGAGTCAAATAGTACATTCGAAAAACACAGTGATGAACCAATTGATCATTTTGATAATAAATATTCGCCGGAGGTCATTCCATGTAGTTAGATTCATGAAACTTTTGTGTACGATGTATAAATTTTCAGGAAATGATACGAAGATTCCAATGCAACGTTGTTGGGTTACGTTAAAACGCATAAAAATGTATTTCCCTACCCGTTACTTTTTATGATTTTATGAAACTGGGTCAACATAATTAAATTCATTTGAAGAACCCTATTACTGCGCCATTTGAACCAATAGTATTTGTTTGATAAGTGAGAGAATAAAACTCAATCATCTACTCAATTTTCTTTCGTACACTGTATCAGGTGGTCACAAAATTTTAATGTTTGATCTATTACAAGTCTGCGCTTTATTTCTATGATTTTATGGCCGAAAGAAGGCGTCTTTGAGAAGACACGAACGACGCTATCGGATCGATGAACATTTATAACTGCGTTCCGTGAGGCATAGTTATAAAGTCTCAGGGGTACTGGGTCATTGGGGCATTGAGGCAGAAGGCAGAGCGCTTAATGGGGCCATTGCCATGTTGGAAACACCAATGGGATCCATTATCTTAAAAAAATATACTTAAAAAGATATGACTTTGTATCTTGTCTCCTTTTCTACTCCTTTTTATAGGATATCGTATCTCTCTATATAAAGGAGAGCTCTCTCGAGCGGTGTATGTTGGAACGTCTTTTGCACAAATCTACAGTTTCAATCCGAGCATTATGAAAATTTGCACACTAAGAACAGCACTGTCTACTTGAGATTTCGAAAATCCATCCCCAAACCCCATTTTAATTAATTTTTAATTTTCGCGGATTTCAAAATAATTCGCAATTACATACACACAAGCGTACAATACTGAAAATCCTAAGTATTTCTGTAGGTTTTCTTCGTGGTATTTCGTTTTTGAAATTAGCGAAAGTGAATATTTAATAATACGAAGGTAGAAAAATATAGGATCTAACATATGAATAGTATAATATTATTAACATAGTGTAATAGTATAATATAGTATAACTCGAGGTAACGTCGGGCAATATGAGCTACAAAATTTCAGACATGTTGACGGGTGTTTCAGTACCAGAAAAATAATAATTTCGTTGAGGTGAAAAAATGACTTAAGGTAATACGAGTGACCTGGTGATTGTGAGAGTCCAAAATTTTTCTAATATGAAAAAATAAACTAACTCATTTATTAAACTTTGGACCGTATCGGGCTATTTTTTTAATAAAACAAAGTTGTAAGGGCTCTTACGGAAAATATGGTTTTAAATAAGTTCCCATGTAAATTTTCTAATGGAAAATATATAAAAACTACCATGTGTCACAATTAATATAAAGAAGAACATTAGAAAATATTATAAACGTAGGCTTCCGCGGCCGGAGTCAGTATGAACTTGTTTGTCCGGGACAAACCGCGTCTTAGTAGATACAACTACCAACGTTTCGGACATCATGCTGTGGCCTTCTTCAGGGAGGGCAATGTCAGAGTCGTATAGACCTAAGTCGCTGTCGTACTCTGCTTAGACTTAGGTCTGTACGACTCTGACATTGCCCTGAAGAAGGCCACAGCATGATGGCCGAAACGTTGGTAGTTGTATCTACCGAGACGCGGTTTGTCCCGGACAAACAATTTCATATTAGAAAATATTCTTTTCTTTTTTTTGAACATTTATGAAAATTATACAAAAAAAAACTGTCGCAAAACTAAAGAACTAGTCAAATTTGAAATCTTTCTTCAAATACGTTAAAACACTATAATTCCTGTTAAAGTCGTCGTGTTTTTGTAAATATTTATTGCTGCCTCAAAAAAAGCTATATACTTATCAACAATTGTGTGATAATATTTGTATCTGCCATAAATACGAATTCTTCAAGTGCTCTGCAAAGCTTTGAAAATGATTTTAAAAATGAAAATTTCGGAATAACTAAAAGACATTAATGTAGAGAATTTCACGAATTGTGGCTGCCTAAATTGATGAGCGTGAATAACACTATAAACTGTTTTCGTGTACAAAGGAGTAACAAAACACAGTAAATTAACTTATATAAAATATTTCAAGTTATATTAAATTATAAATACTAAAATAGTGATATGTTTACAAACAAAAGTTAGTTAAAAATACAATTGAATTTTTATTATTGCTTTCGGAAATACCCATTTACTAGGAGGAATTTTAATCGTTGTATAAAGGATAATCATTAATTTTATGTTGGATATGGTGGATAAGGATGTAACATAATATTAGTGAGCATTGTATATAGGAGTAATTAATTAGTCAGTCTAATGTACTCTACGTATCTTACAAGGTGGTCATTAAATAGTTTTCTAAGTCTACCTCTGGCAATTACATATAAAAGTATGTCATAAGTGTGTTATGTCAAATGTTGTCATAGTGTTAAAATAGCATAGCGTGGCAAACATAATGCACGTATGCCATAATGCACGATTTTCAGGTATCTGCAGATGATTTTGATTAGGATTGGCACAAACCCAAATGGTTAAAAAAGCCCCTCTGGTGGCTCAAGTGGTAGCGTTCGTGCTCTTCACAAGTCACACCAGGTTCAATTCCCGGTGGGGCCAGAAAACAATTGTGGTTTTTTCATATTAATGACCCAGATCATATAGCTGTGACTACTGAAAAGCGAACTCTCCTTCTATCCACCCCCTCCTAGTATAAAAAATTCCAACTATTACTAACCACTTCTACTAACCCCTCCATGTGGGCCAAGTTGTTGGTAAACCCAGCTAAGTGGTCCACCTACTAACAATAGTCTACCACCCAATTCCTACCTCCCATCGCTCCACGTAGATAAGCTTCAATCGCACGTTACATTATCCATTAACAAGTACTACAATAAAAAATTGTTAAAAAGACTTCTCTTCGCTAATAAAAACATGAAAACTACACCTTTATTTAACAAAAGTTAATGAGTAATATTATGTTACGTCCTTATCCACCATATCCAACATTATTTGAATTTAACAAAAATTAATGAGATTTTAATTACAACTATCAAATTCATTTGAAAGAAAATCATAAACCAAATTTCATCAAAAATGAATGAAAATAATTAAGAAAATATTCATTCAATTAGTGAAGCTTCTAAAACTGTAGAACTTCACCTCAGTTTCTTTTCTCAAAGTTATTGATATATTTCTCAAGCTTTTTTCTCTCTTTGGGATGTATCGTGTAATAATTTCTTGCCGATTGCTGAAAAAAACTTTGTACCTTCATATCATTCAATTTTTTTTCAGTACCAGTCATTATAGTTATCTACGTAATCCACCCAGTTACTTTGGAAAAATCAAAAGAATTTTATTTCGAATTTTTGTAAAAATTACACTCCTTTTAGAGTATTTTATAACATAGAATTTCACATTTATTCTTCAGTGCAATTTGTTGCATACTTCTTGAATATTTTATTCTTAGAGCACAATCTTTGAATATCCAAGAATTGTCTAATGCCAGTTGTAGACATACGCTGTACATGATCGTTTTTGCGTTTGATTTTCTTTCCATTTTGAGTGGATAGGATCTCAAAATTATCCATTCTAACAGATACATAAAAATAAACTTTCAAATGATAAACAGACTCGTTAATTTCGTAAGTGATATATTAATATTCATTTTGTAGAAATGAGTAAACATAACTGAATTCACCGTATTTCACCTATCCCTCAGTACCAGTTTTTGGTCCTTCTTTGGAAGTGTCTTGTATGCTCACAACAGAGTTGTTCTGTACCGTACAAAATATCCATACATACTAATATATTTTTATCCTTTCTTCAATCATCAACGTATTTGCGATCTCCACTCATTTCTCAGTATCAAAGATGAATATACTACTAATTTCATTTTTGACGAAAATCTTAAAGTATATTCACCAGAAACTGAAATTTTTAATGCATCATAAAGTACTGATTCAGTAAGTAAAAGTGATGATTGGACTTCGCACTGTTCCGGCTCAATTTGTTCCACACTGCTCCATTTGCTGATTCAATTCCTCATATTTCCGGTATTCCTCAGAGTAGTTTCGTTGTATCCTCAGCATCGTCCGATGGCGGGAAACAGTCTTAGGCCGTTATTATAGTATTCATATCTAAGTGTCTTCTTCACAGATACTGTCTTGGGCAAAACATTGTGAAAATCCTCGGCATAGTTCTCACGATGCGAAACATCGTCCCATTCCTCTGCACTTGCTTCCGAAGACAGAAATTCCACTGGGACGTTGTTGCATAATTGACGCTTACATATTTCATCCAGAACTGTGAAAAAATATCACCAATGTAAATATAGAACCAGAGGGAAAATGTTTTTTGGAAGAGGTTCGGATCAGTGAATGAAATATTGATGGATAATAATGAAATCTTCTCTCAAGAGTATTATGTGACTTTAGTTTTGTCTGTTTATTTTTATAAACGAATTTACTTTCCCGTTTCTTCTCACTTTCTTCTTCTTCTTTTCCTCCAGAAGACTCTTCCGACCGTTCAAATAATTCGTCTCAAGAAATTATTCTGAGACACCTTCAGTTTCTCTTCTGTACACTGCTCTCTCATTGGTCGCGAGTCTTCTCAATCTCCTTCTCTTAGCAAACATAGAACGTCATTTCATCACAATATTCTTGTAGGCTTCCCTGGTCGTAGTTATTGTCGGGATGAGAGTGATAGTTAAGACCATTGCGACCCTACTCGACTTTCATAGAAGTTTTTGTTGTGATGCGGTTGAAATTTTGTTATAATATAATGTCGATTTAATATGCACGTTTACGTTAAAAAATCGTAATGACATCTTTAAAAAGTAAACGAATGCTTTCCAGGTTGAATTCAATTCCGGGATGAACAACATCTACTAACATGTCGGTCATCCTGCTGTGACCTTCGTATAGGCAATGTCTGAGTCGAACAGATCTAAGTTTAGCTGACGTAATCAGCTAAGTACTCATAATTTACTACTTCCTTTGGAGATCCTAATGAAAATGCATGTAAGTATATTCACGAACTTTAAATATCTATTGTGTAAGGGTGATAATTTCCTGGCATATTGATAACATGGACGGAATTGTCATTCAGTAGCCTCAGGATGTTTCCGGCAAAGATATTCTCCACATGCCGTCTTCAACTTACTTAATATGTCCCATGCAAAGCGCTACGCGATGAAAAATATTCAGAAAAAAACAAGTTTACGTCTTTCTCAGTTCCCTGAAACTCCCTGAAGAAGCTCGCAATACTTTACCAAAGGTAGTCTGGTACCTATAAACATAAGTAAATTAGGTTTATGTTTCACAGAATTTAAGTACATCTTGCTAGATCAGCTAAGAAACCGAAGAGTGCGAAATAATAATCAAATAAACTAACACCCTCACATCAATAACTTACTTTATCATATGACTTTTTTAAACAATACATGTTCATTTATTTGCGCATTATTAGATATGTCCAACAAATGTCTTCTACTAGGCATAATATCTCACATTCTCGTACTCGTATATTCCTGAATGATCCCTCAGTTCCTTCGGACTGCGTTAAACGACAGAGATTGAATCGTCATACAAAGTCACTACCTTAACCTCTCTCTCAGCAGTGGCGATCTGTGTCTCGAGGGTTTATATAAGTGAGCAACAATTGCATGTGTGTTGTATACTTCTGAATTTCTTTCCAGAACGGCTGAAACGATTTTGATGAAAATCAGAGAATACCGGTATTTTGGGATGAACGAGACATCTCATCTCTTAATAGAACCGTTTGAAAACTTCTTTTAAAAAGTAGAAATTATGTATATTACGGAGTCCAAGGAATATACTTGTATAAATGTATATTACGAAGTCCATAGATTTTTTATGATGCGTGAATGCAGAATTTAATATGAGAGAGACATTGGTCACATATATCAACAGGGATGGAGTTTTTTACATTTAGGACAAATGAAACAAAGGAATTTAGCAATGTTTCGACTTTTAATTCTGGTCATCGTCTGCATCTCAACAGCAATCGGATTCAAATCTCAAAAAACATTTATAACATTATGTAAACTTAATATCCTTAACACCTGTAGAGTAGTCAGGGGATTTTTAAATTGTGACATTACTTGAGGTGAAGATTCTTGGTTTACCACGCATCTCACCCGAACCCAACTATAAGTTGTGAAAACAGGATAATGATGATGATAATAATAATAACAATTCATCTTTATTCAGAGGCGAGACCCAGACCAATGGGAATGCTCTACCGAATGACCACTTAAGAAAATATATAATATTTATACAGGAAGTAAAATAAAACATTTAGACGAGTTAGGTTGAACTCTTAATTTTCAACAAAGAGGAGCTCTGTCGGGTATATTTTTGGTAATTCTTATAAAAGCACTCAAGAACGTATACAACCTCGCACAGATTTAACTGGCATCCTTCCAAAAGTGTAGGACAAAATCCTAAATGAAAGTTTTTATCTGAAAAGACAACACATCTTCCTTCGTTCACTGAAACTGAGGAACACTCAGCCTTTAAATCGTGTAGGTTCGAGTGGTTCCAAAGGATAGAAGTCCATTGTTTTACTTGTCAGCAGCAGGAATTTTTGAATTCGAATTGCAGAGTCTGCAAACAGCAGATGAAGTCCACAACTCCTCTATCTTCAAGCCAATGCAGCGTGAAGTATGAACGCGTTAAAGACCTTGCCTAGTACCTTCTTAAAAATTGCCATTTAGTTAAATACTACAAAATTAAAGTAGTTATTAAATCTAGGAGTAACTGTCATTATTATATGGTTCAGACTGAAACAGCTCTACCAATTTCAATTAACTCAAAAGAAAAAGAAAAAAAAAGTTTTTAACGTGGGAGCAGCACTTCAAGTAAGTAAAACCACGTAAATGTATTATTGTTTTCTTTATTATCGTTTTAATTGTTAGATTTTTGTTATTGTTAGATTCTAATTGTTTCAAAACACAACAACATGAATAATAAAGAATGGAAAAAAGATAATTTGTATCTAGCAGTTAATGGTATAGTGCAAACAATATTCAAGATCTCGCTGGACTCATTTGAAATGCATAAGAGCATGTATAAACATGGCGACGTATGCGTAATTAATGTACCTCACCTAAGAAAAAGTTATATAGCTAAAATGTCCGAAAATATCCGATGATAAAATATAGATAAAAGTGATGTAAAATGTACTACGGAAAATATACTGGAAATCAAAGCAAACTTGCATCACTTTCATGATTTAAAAGTTGGTCTCCTTTTGGAAATAAAGTGTTTCCTCCGTAAGACGCGATGTATTGCATTTGCAATACTAATTATGATTTTGACGAGACATAAGCCCTCTGAAGTATTCCAAAACAAATGTTTGAATCAAGTGTGAGCAAATGACTTGGGTCCTTTCATCGGTGTCTGCCAACGCGTCCAAATCGTCTGTCATTATTTTCCCCATCATTGGGGGGCTATACTTTACCAGGATACGAAGTTTGAACTATGAACAAATGGAGTGACTTGCCTCCTCCTTTTAAATTATTTAAATTAACTTTTAAATATTCGTCACGCGAACCGGTTGGCATATTTGCATTTTATGATACTTTCAATCAACTACCATTTATTGATTAGTATTATAAACGTGAGCAAATCAGGTGACTATTTTTGTCGTTGGCTCTCACACTATGAGTAGTGAGCACAGTGTTGCCGAGAAATATATCTGAATGGTAATGACATAGATTGCAATGGTGGACAGCTCTCTGAGATTACACCTCGAACAAGACTCTGCAGAAAACGTTATACGCCTATTCAGTGTCCGGTTAACCCCATAAAATATTTTTTAATTATTTATTATTTACATAAAAAATTATTTCTTTTATTACTAGAGATTGTATTTCATCCAAACACGAAAAGTACATACTTTTCTTACCTGGCCAGCAATGTATGATTTGAAAGTTAAAATCGATGTAAGCAAATACAATTTATCAATTTTCACAAATCTTTAACGGATTCAATTCTTTGTCAGCAGAACTACCTTAGGAATGGCTACTTTACCTTGGTAACGGAGAGTTACGTATGATGATAGGTGATATTTGGTTACCACAATAATGTACTGGACTCAAGTTTCAATTCGCTAGAAAGAGATGTCTTTAATGTTTTAAACCTTAGCAAAGCTCGGTCACTCGGATTTTAGTAGTGAATGCTCAAAACAAATACCAAAGATAAATGGATTCCAAGGACATGTTTTTCGGTAAGAAACAAGTAAAATGAATTGAGTAAACTGAAGTACTTTTCTAATGCGTATCACGTTTTCCTTGGACTCATCAACTTGAAGTTTGCCAGTGTACAGTGCATGGAAGGCTGAAAAAATTCATTAGCATTCTGGCTGAGCAACGATTATCTTTCAAGTACTATTGCCCACTGTTCTGAGAGTATTCTCGTCTACATACAGTTTTCTCTTACAATTAAACTTGTCTTTAAAGAATTCACATAATCATGAATAACAAACTGAGTATAAATTTGTAGATGGTATTCAACTATTGTATTTTATTGTATTGTATTTATTACATTGTAGAAGCAGTGCTTCTACAATGTAAAAGAATTTATTGATGTTAACAAAAGTTAAATTCGTCTTGTACTTTATCACGCCATTGCTGTAGTACTTTTTAAACAACTTAAAACAATTTCAAAAACTATTTTCTTGCATGATTGTGTTGTCTTATTTCTCATATTAATTTAGTTTTATGTGTACTCAANAATCTATAGTTCGATAATAACTTACATGTAATTTTTTGCTTAAAATTACAAACATATTGACATTCTATTAGTATTATAACTCGCAGCTAACTTTTTATCTTATCTAGGAATTTTTTGCTGAATTTTTTGAATCCGCTTCTGCCTTCGGGCCCTTGATCGGAATTGATGGGATGGTCCCTTGCTTGCTTCCGGAGAGTAAATTAGTTTATTGTTCTTCACGTGGTCATACGCAGTTTGTACTGTTTTTTGACAATAAATTTATTATTATTTCCCGAAATAAAGAAGTTCAACGATCCAAATCACCTTTATTGAATGAAACAGTGTATTTACGGAGAATATGTTATTCTTTAAGTCTTAATTTAAGTGACGCACTGGAGCATAATTTACCAATGGTATGATCGGATTTTCGAAGGTGTATCGTAGATTTATCTAAATCTCGAAAATGCTTTGAAAGTTATCTCACTTTATTAGTAAAATAATATATGAAATTACTAGCCATAAACTTCATTCAACCAACTAAATGTATAGTTTTCTTAGTCCATTGCCATTCATCACAACGGTGCACGAGGTAATTGAATTTGAGTGATGACTATAGCACTGCTTACTACACCATATGCTTGGTAAATTGATTCAGTAATGATCAGAGTCAAAGTATCACGAGTATTTTTCGTTTAAACGAAAGTAAAATGTCTCTCGAACATACTAATACGACAGTGAAATATACTAACAGCCATTTTTTTTTTCGAATATCACTCATCGAGTCAGATTCCAATAATATATTTGGATTGGTTGAAGTCTAAAAGTATAACTTAGCTTAGAACAATGTGGCATTTAGGATAACTTAGCAATGAAAATTTTGAAAATGTACATAATTTCTGGGAGAAAATAATGAGAAAAAGAAGTTGATGAGCAGATTTAAAAGACATCATTCGAAGATATTCATTTATTTAATTTAAAGAACAAGAGGTAACGTGCACATATTTGTTCGATGTACCTTCACGTGGAGAAAACTTTCGGTTAGGTGAAAATGGCGACGAGTCGGGGATCGAACACGGGCACACTGCAATGATCGCTGGGGTGTTAACCATTACACCACCCTTCACCTTCAACGATACACCATGGTCTGGGTGGAAATGGTATACGGTTGTAGAAGGTGAAGGGTGGTGTAGTGGTTAACACCCCAGCGATCAGCAGAGTTCCCGGGTTCGATTCCCGGTTCGCTGCCATTTTCACCTGACCGAAAGTTATCACAGGAGGTGAAGTATTCCCAAAAGCTTTATATTGTGGGTACTCTACTTAGTTATTTGAGTGGGAAAATTGCTCTGGTGGAGAAATGGAACAAATTACATGTTTCGTAAACATTCGTAACTTTACTATGCTTTTGGGGCAACGATCATCCGATATTAACTCTGACAAACGAATGTATTGGATGAAATTTATCCAGAGATACAATCTCATCAAATCCGAATCTCCAGCATTTAATACCTTATCTCCGTCAAATCCGTCATCAGAATTTATCCTCTTCCGTAGATTTAAATTATTTTCAGACACAGTAAAGTTTTCTCATTGTTTCAAGCGAATATTCCATGAATTCTCCTTCGCAGATATTGGATTGGAGCGAGAGGCAAGAAGTCCTACAAAGGGTATTACGTATTAATGGATCCATTTCCTCCCTCTTCTACTCTTCTTCTTTCAAATACTTCATTCTCTGGACGGTCTGAAATGGAAATTAAATTAAAAATCCTCTTGAATCATTTTATAAATTAATGAAATGAAGAGCAATAAACTGCCGTGAGAATTATTATTCACTTCCAGAAAAGCCTTCATGGCATCGTAATTGGATGAAACGAAGACTTCTTTTGACTCAAGTTTCGAATTCAAGGAAGTTTTCTACATGGATAGACCCTTAAAAACAAAAAAACCGCCAACTCCCTTGAGATGCACAAAACACTGAGCATTGTTCATGTAAAAACATATTTAGACTACTTCAGTAGAAAAGACAAAAAGAGAGTGAGAATTTAGTGGCATGGCATGTTCGTCCCAATGAAGGTGGGACTGGCACTCCAAGTTAGTCAAATCACTCAGATGTTTAATTGTTTTATTTATGTTTATTCTAATTGTTATAAAACACAACAATATAAATAAAAATTATAAAAAACATTGTTTAATTCCTATTCTTCAATTAATAGTATAGTACAAAAAGTATAGTCGAATGATTCAGGAACTCGCTAGACTCGTTTCAAATACACAAGAACATTTGAAAACAGTGGTTTCGTGATTTATGCATCTCGCCTCAGAAAATAGAGAAATGACTTTCTCTGATGTCCCGTGACCTATATATATTTTTATGGGGCGTTACGGCTCATGTCGACATCAAAGGTCATTGGAGCCCGAAAACCTTGAACAGGTAGGGAAAATGCAGTTACGCAGTAGGGAGAGCCAACATGACTCTCCCCGCGTGTGGGACTCGTCGAATGATTCAACCCTACCCACTAAAAACCCTCCTGATCTGCAACACACCAAAACATATCTCACAACA
>NNCF01127774.1:453959-476370 GCA_002313205.1 Laupala kohalensis | reverse complement strand
GGGTTTTTAGTGGGTATGGCTGAGTCATTCGGCGAGTCCCACACGCGGGGAGAGTCATGTTGGCTCTCCCTAGTGCGTAACTGCATTTTCCCTACCTGTACAAGTTTTAAGGGCTCTAATGACCTTTGATGTTGACGAGCCCTAAAGCCCCACAAAAAAAAACAAAAAAAAACAACACGTCTCTCTACCCATTGTGTGCCACAGCGCCCCAATAAAGGCTGCTATAACTTGGGAGAAGCTAACTTCAGGCGGTGCCCTTTTGGCAAAAGGTTAATGATCAAACTTTCTGTCAGTCACAGTTGGCATATCAATTACTTCTAGTTCCACGAATCGGTTGATGTACACAGCAGCGTCCGAACATAAACTCACTAAGATTCTGCTGACACGAGTAAAACGTGTCTACAGCAAGAGCCTGTCTGTNNGTCTGCAAGCTCGCAAGTCTGCAAGCTCGCAAGTCTGCAAGCTCGCAAGTCTGCAAGCTCGCAAGTCTGCAAGCTCGCAAGTCTGCAAGCTCGCAAGTCTGCAAGCTCGCAAGTCTGCAAGCTCGCAAGTCTGCAAGCTCGCAAGTCTGCAAGCTCGCAAGTCTGCAAGCTCGCAAGTCTTCAAGCTCGCAATACTGACTCGTCAACTTTGCGTCTTTAGGCACATCCCTCATTACTTTACTTATAATAATAATAATATTAATAATAATAATAAATTTATTGTCAAAAAACAGTTCAAACTGCGTATGACCACGTGGAGGACAATGAACTAATTTACTCTCCGGAAGCAAGCAAGGGACCATCCCATCAATTCCGATCAAGGGTCCTAAGGCAGAGGCGGATTCAATTTTTTTTGCATAAGTTCCTAGATAAGATAAAAAGTTAGCTGCGAGTTATAAAACAAATAGAATGTCAATACGTTTATGCAAAAAATTACATGTACAAGTTATTATCGAACTATAGATTATTGTGAGTATAGTGTTTAAAAATCATAAGAGTTGAAAAAAATCCATTAAATTCACGATTTATTATTACAATAAACATGCCCCTGGACAAAACCTAGAGAACCTGTATAAGATATCCGCCTCTACCCGGAGGAAAGCCGGAGGAAATCCTGGGCCAGGATGGGGCTACAGAATTAATATACACAACCGTGCCAAAATTGACTTGTGGTACCTTAGTAGAAACTGTACGATAGAACCCGCCTAACACGGCTCTGCACATAAAACTAAATTAATATGAGCCATAAGACAACATAATCATGCAAGAAAATAGTTTTTAAAATTGTTATAAGTTATTTAAAAAGTACTACAGTAATGGCGTGATAAAGTACAAGACGGATTTGACTTTTATTAAAATCAATAAATTCTTTTACATTGTAGAAGCATTGGTGCAGGAGGTAGTTTTTAACCGCGGATTTGAAGATATTCATTTTCATAATATCTTTTATATTATTGGGCAGGGAATTATATAGAATGATTCCCGAATGATATGGTCCTTTTTGGCAAAGAGTGGTTANTTGACACTCTAGGGCGATGAATATTACTACTATTGCGTGTATAGTGTTCGTGAACGAGACTGTTTCGTATAAAGCAAGGGTGGTGCTTCAGTAATTCGGTCTTAACAAACACGACCGTTTCATAAACATAAATGCAGGCAAGTGTTAAGATATTTAATTCCTTAAATAAAGGTTTACAAGAGTTTCGGGGGTGAGATTTACAAATTATCCGAACTATCCTCTTCTGAATTCTGAAAGTTTGAATACTCTGACCGGAATTACCCCAGAAGGTAATGCCGTAACGTAAATGGGAGTAAACGTTTGCAAAATAAACGCAACGAGAAATACGTGGACTAACTGCGTTAATTAAGATTCGGAATGCGTAACACAATTTGCTTAATTCGGAATTAAGATTGTCAACGTGGGAGAGTTAGTGGGAGAGTCTTCACTTCCACCATATCACTGTGCGATAGAGTCGATGTTTTCAGCCGGAGTGTCCCTCACCTTGTCGAGACTAATGTCTGTTCAATACCAGAAAATTTCCAGTAACCCAACACCTCTCCTTCCCAATTCCCTCTCCCAAGTAATGATCAGGCGGAAGTGTAGACCTCATGGTTTGAACCACGCCATAAGACATTAAATAAATAAAAAGATCCATCCAAGCACCATTCAAGCTTGGGGACAGCAATCGGACATGGTTACCTACACACTAACTGTCAGCGACGCTGTTTCACTTGAAGCCACCAGTTCAACTCCAGTCACTGGACAGGCAGATATCCTTATAACCACTGGTGACAGCTTCAGTTACTTTTGGCATTTCTTTCTTGACCTCATATACATGGTATTCGTAATGTCACTTTACATCATATGACTACAAGTGATAATATCGTTACCACCACGCCAATAGCACGTATCTGTTTTTCTATAGAGTCTATACACACATTTTCGAAGTATTATTGCTTTGAGAAAAATTGAGTTATGACTGAAATGTCTTAACTCGATTTACTTAAGACTCTCAATTCATTATATTACAAAATAAAAATAAGCTGAATGTATATTCAATCCATTATTCGATTTTTCTTTAAGTTTCTAACACGAGTACATCGAAACTATGAAAAAATACTCGTGCAATTGGCGTGGTGGTAGCAATATCATGATATTTCTGACTTTAATAATACTATGAACCAATAAGATAATATTTTTGAAATATCACTTCCATATACCCCTTCTTTATTCCTGCGACACAGATGCATATCGTTTGAACCCTCCGTCACACTCTTGCACAAGGGGAGAATCCTATTTGAAGTTTAAACCCTCATCAGTTAGATACGAAATGGAGATTTCTTTGAACCGAAAAAATATTACATTTAGTATTGGTTTATTTCAACTGAGGGGATCAAGTAATTTAACCAACACTTCCCCTAATCAAGTTCGGAACGAGAGGATATTGGAGAGTAACGATTTTCAGTTAAGAGCTCGAAGGGAGCTAGGCAGGCATCCGTCGTCTACGACGTCGCCGTTAATTTCTCGATTGCTCCTTACCCCAACCATCTTCATTACCTCAACACCCTACACGAGGGGTTGATAACCACAAAGTAAATACAGTAATATTACTATGTGCGCAATCTTGATATGGGTATTTGCATGATCTTAGCGGTTTCGCATTTTTCTCTTCGTATCTCTGGTACTTAGATAGAATTGAAGGGATTGTTCCGAACTTCTTTCGGAGGAGTTCACAACCAAGCTTAGTTCCTGTAAATGGTGTTAAGAAATCCTAATTGCCTTTTTGACGACGTCATTTGCATCACATTGCACCAGGGTGAACACAATTGAACAGCATTAAGAGCAGAGGAGATTGAGCGAAGGGTTGGCGGGAATGTACGCCACCACGGGCGTAAGCATTGCCAAAAGGGTGGTTAATACAATATACACGGGAACTTGTTTTAACCGGACACGGATCAACCTGTTCTCGGATTAACCTGTCCGTCCAGTGGAACAGTTTATTTTCAACTCTTTCAGCATATAATAGTTGGGAGGTAGTGATTCAAACATTGATTGCATTGACGGGCCTTTCCTGGAAAGATAAACGGGATGACGCGACGTTAGATGAGCAATGTGTTAGTGTTGCTGCAGGCAGAACGGGAAGGGAGTTCGGCAGTTTGATTCCCTCCTGCTCCGAGTCTATTTTTATATGAATCAAAATTTTCGCGTTCATGTGTGTGTGTGTATGTATATATATTATATGTGAGTGTGTATGTGTATGTATGTATATGTGTATGTATGTATATGTGTATGTATGTACATACAGTACAATAAAATGAGTTGAAATGATGTCTCATTTGCTGGTTTATTCTTGATAACTTGGTGAAATTATAGGCTCTTTTCTCGGACATCGATATTTCACGGACCTCGGATTAACCTGTCTCGATCCCGGCCAGACCGGTTAAGAGGGGTCACTACTGTAAGCGTGAACATTCCTAATTTATTTCCTTGCAAACCTTTATCACCCAGTATATTAGTACAATTGGTTGCTTCATAATAAAAAATTGGATCTCGAAAAATAAAAAAAGAGCCATTTCCAACTCTACCCCGTGGACGTTCCATTGATTAATTTTGTTTAGTGTTAGATCACGGAGCCACACAAGCGACGATAATATGAATATGGTGCTTTTACTGAGTTCATCAACGCTTCATTTGAATAATTTCTAATTTCATGTCCCAGATTCAAAATCTTAAATTCTCGTATTGTATCTCAAAAATGGTTCCACAACCAGCGCTCTAATAATTAATATTTTTTACGTTGAAGAAAACTCCAAAACAATTAAATATCCACCGGAAGAGGTAGAAACCAAAGAAAATGAAAACTTCGTACATAGTACGTAAAATTGAAATCTACTTTTATCAAAAAGAAAACATAAAATCAGAATCTACCCGAAACCAAAAATCATCATAAATATATTTTTGAGAATTTAGGACACGGAGAACCATAGTAGTTTGAAGCAAAATGCTAACCACGAATATAAAAATGGTTTACCCCAAGGTTCTCGTCATAGGCGTTTATTGTTTCACCATATAAGATCACCGAGCGCTAGCGTTCCCCTTCCTTCGTCCTCCTGCAGTCAGCCAATGGACGGCGCTTCACTTCCGCGGCCTGCGGCGCCGGTTCCGTCGCAGCATCGGGAACGGATGTTTCATCTGCAACGGATGGGGACCCTCTTCTGCTAATGGCAGCAGTGGGTGGGAGTTGGTGGGGGAGGGGTGGCGGATGCTGCAGGCGTCGCTCGCGGCAGACGCTGGCGCACAGCCTGCAGTCTTAGCAGTCGAGTGAGTGATGCGTCGGAAGTAGATCACCAACAATGCTCTGCTAAATACTCGACTTTTATTTCTCAGTTTCATGAACAAATAATTTCTATCAGTGTAGCCGGGTTTATCTGCTGGCCACATATGTGCAATTACATACACCGTCCTCCAAAATTAGCGGCGTAGTAAATTTATCGCTCCATAATTTCTAGGTTTTAAAATGTATCAGAGTGAAATTTGAGCTAAGGAAGTTCCTATATTTTATCAGGAAACTCCCTTATTGGGAACTGTCTGTGCCACCCTCATGCTAGGACACCATTAAAGTGAAGAGAAATGCAATTTTCGAGAAAATCGAGCAAAAACATCACACTTCAAAAAGGCCGGGGAAAGCTATTCTCACATATACATACTCAATAACGTGCACTCCAGTTGCTGAGATTATAAAATCACCCACATCTGATGATGGCCACTACACCACCCGTTTCCCTTCCGTAACTGTACACTATTTCTACCCAGACTTAACCCCGGATACTTGAGACTCATTCCCCTACTGGTCCACGTGTAGGTACATAGGGAAAAATGCATATATAAGCGGTGTTGTCCTGAACGAGTGACTGAATAATTTCTTTCTTTGCCTTTATAAGTGATTGCAGATTTGAATTTGAAATTTTGACGGGATGTTGGATTTGTATAAGAGTTTCATTAAGAAAAGACTTTATCCAAAATCCGAATTTAAATGTGTAAATTAGGGTGATATGCATTTTTTAAGAATTTTTGCTACACTTATAACAACAACTTTTTGTAAATAATATGTATCTGAATAATATGAGTAAACATGCATCTGTAGATAGTGCGTTGCTGTGAGGATGGTGTGTTTTCACATCCCGCTCAATTTATAAGAGATTAAACCATTCTTCATCGTCCATACTGAATCCCAGTCCTATTCAGTCTGCTCTAAACTGAGTACCGTATTTCCCCCGAAGTGCCCAGAACGTGTTGGTCCCATTTTCTTCTAAAGGCAAGACAAAGGAATTGTGGAGATCAACCCCCTGTGAACACGCAAGTTTGTGTGTGTTCACGTTCGCAAGATTAAAGATCGCAGTGTATCAGTTTATCGTGCCTAGTATACATTGGTACTAATTGTTCTCCATTCTTTTATTTCTTTACTAGAATTGTTGGGTTTTAATGATTTCATTGTATATAATTATGTCATGACATTTTCTTATACAGTGTCCCACAAAGGGGTTTACACAGATCGAATGCTAATAACGGAGAAAGTATTACAGATAATTTCATGGAACTTTATGTGACAGGATCTGTCGTGATTAGTGTTTATTGCCGTTTATTTTTTAACTTTTACTTTTAATTTAGTTGGCAGTAGTGGCCAGTAATTGACAAGATGGCTAGACACCTTTCCTTTGAACGATAGTGTATATAAGAGGTTCCTGAAATGTAAGAACAGGAAAGAAGAGCTGAGACGACGGCAGGCAGGATTTGGTTCTGTGTCACCATCACGAGTAAGAAGTACGAAATTACGCGACGAGTTTGAGAGAGAAGGAACTCCGTGAGGTATGTAGAATGGATGCGTCAGGAAGAAATCAGAATCGGAAGAAAGTGGGATGGAAGTAGAGGTAAACATTTTCCCTAGATTTTGTGCCAGCTGTTCACTAACTCTACCGATGATGATGGATGGTTTTCAACAAGAGGGCGCACCGCCACTTTACTATTGAGACGTGCGTCAATTCCTGTATGAAACATTTGTTTAAAGGTGGATAGTCTGACGAGGAAAAGTCGAGTATTCGCTCAGATTTGATCCAACACAGTAAGAATTCTTTCCACGGTGAAATCCGCAGAACACTGTCTACGCTACAAAACCACGTACGCTGGATACTATGGAGAGAGGCGATTGTTACTGCACGTGAATCCAATTCTATGGTAATCTATCACTAGTTTTTCAAGGTGTTAGAAAGCATTACAGGCAAAGTCATTCTGCCAATGGAGAAAATTTTGAAACTCTTCAACATCATAACATTATCAGCAAATTATAGTTAAATTATTTTTGTAATAATTAGCAATTCAGTAGTTTTAACGTCTGAGTCAATTATTCACACATGTTCAGATAAAGTTCAGGGAAAAATTCTCTGGCGTTTATTTTTATCCGATGCTTTGCAGACTTCTTATGATTAAGTGCATTTGGACCAGATTTTGAATTTAAACTATTTCAGGGTTAATGCGTGTAAAATGTTGTTATATCCATAACTCAATTTCATGCCGCAACATGGCACGACTAGGGTGAAGTATAGTATTTTTGTGGTGGGGAGTATTATACAACATTTAATGACTTAAAATTTGGCTTCAATTCTTCATTATTGACTCCACTTTCCACTATGTGGATAAATTATTGAGATTTTGCTTCCGCAGCGCTTTCAACTAGTCAGTTTATTTATATTATTGTAGACGTAGTATGGGAAAATTATTAACTTATATTGATGGTATTTTTTTCTTAAAGAAACTACGATCATAAAAACCTTAACAGAAAAAAATACTTTCTTTGTTTTAAAAAGACATTATTTATGTGATGAATCTCATGGAATTTTCTTCTCCAACTGGAACAATGATATAGTTCAGTAACTGAAAAATCCGTAATTCTCTTACCATGCATAATTATGTAATATTCCGTGCTATACCAGAGAATACATGGATTTCACAGAATGCTTTCCCCCGAAGCGTTAATCTCGACAAACCATGGAATAAACTTTGTGTGTGTTCACGTTCTCAAGATTAAAGATCAGAGTGTATCAGTTTATCCTCAGAAATGTGTGTTTCCCCATCCCTCATCTGATTACGTAGTATCAAACAGAGGTTGAAATTAATTCGAACTATATTTAATGAATCAAAATTCTGGTCTCATCCTTGAAGATACAATAGTTCATATCTTCATCTCACATCTAATTAAACAAAAAGGTCAGGACGGAGCGTAATTTTGCGTGAAACGTGGAGCCCAACAAAACAGCGCGGGGAGGGCGCAAGTAGGCGCAGATTGCGACGCCGTGGGTTGAGGGGGCGCTATGAATCTGGGGCATCGCAGACACCCAAGGGGATTAGAGTAGGATTACGTCGTGTTAGCTAGGTGACTGCGATGGATTTTCTTATTACCGCAAGCGGCACAAGAGACATTCCTAGGTCTCTGGAAAGAAGCTGCCGCTGTTGGGAAGATTTACTGGCGATGTTAAGGATGCCACGGAAACGAATGCAAATAGTTGTTTGTGTTTTTTTGCCACAGAATTAAACACACTTTTCACTTCAACGAAAATGAAGGTAGTCTACATTTGATACTATACATAGTACGATAATCTTAATTCTTGATTCTCATTTTTCTTCTTTTAAGAATGTAACTTGTCATTTCCCTCCGTACCAAAGCTAGTGCTCTCGCTTATCACGGAGATATCCCCGGGTTTGATTCATTCTCCGAAATTTTGTAGCTTTTTACATAGTTGAGAATATGAAAAGGTGGCTTACCACCGTAATACTTGGATACGGTAATCTAAATTGTGTCCAGACATTGTTCGTACCAAAATGTTTCATGATGTGTCTGGTGAGTAAACTAACGTAGAATTGGACCTCACGAGCACTCATCATCGTGGTCTATCGTTGGCCGAAACAAATACATACAATACAACTTGTCCCCCGTTGTACGGGATCGCAATACGTACGAGTAGAATGTTAAAGGGAGGAGCACGCAAGTTCTATTGTGCATACTCGGAGACATAAATCGCTATAACGGCTTCTGTTACTGGATACCAGGACAGTTTAAAAAAATTATTTTCCTGGTCTCTGAGATCATGCGTTCCACACCCTTCTGTGAAATGAAACCAACGAGTACATGGTAGAATAAATTAAATGGTAACAATAAAAATTCGTCACAATATATACTAGCAAATGACGGACACAATGTCAAACACAGATTTCCATTAAGATCCTAGTTCCAAACTTTTCCATCACTAAACTATTTTTTCTAAATTTCCTCATTTACAATTTAATTTAAAAAATTTGTCATCGGAGATGTAGCGGTACAAATTGTTGCTACGTGACTCAAGACATACGTATTATGCATTCCTGGATGGAATGAGTTTTTAATTTCGAGAGAACTGTTAGCAACGCTACTCGACTAAAACATTCATTTTTTTTTAAATAAAAGAAGTTCAGGGAAGCGCTGAACGCTAAAGAGAATTGAGAATCATGCAACCAAGGAGACTATACACAGGAGATGACACTCATGGAGAGGAGTAGCCTTTTTCTGTGTGTACGAAAAGAGTCGTCAGCTCACGCGGCATCATGAATCTTCAGCGCCATCACACGCTGGTTATTGTAACTGCTTCAAATTCATTGGTCTCGATAGCAAAAGGCCATGTGCTTTTAAATACAATAGAACGAGTACTTTACTTGTATGCTCTTGATATAAAGTACACGTGTGGCAAATTTTTCGTATTTATTGACTAATTAAGTATTATTTTATTAATTTTATTGATTAATTAATTAAATAATAATTAAAAATCTACGACCTTTTATGGACTTTGAATAATATTTTTATTTTTTGCAAGTACCTCAAAGTTTCGATGTGGATTTATGCCGTCTTGGATTTTGGTAGTAGCGCGTAACATACTTTTCGCTAATTACTATCCCATAGAATTTTTAAATAATAATATTAAAAAAGAGATTGTATTACCTTCAAAACAGGTAACAACAAACGGAATCTCGACTAGATATGATTTATGCAGTGTTTCCTTATAACAAGTTCTTAACTCCATCACTTCATAGATCACTTACCTCTGAGAACATGAAAATGATATCAACTTTTAAAAATAAAAGGAATAATATGATAATGAAATAGGATGATAAGGATGATCACATGAATACTAACAACGTAGTATACAAAATAAAATGTAAAGATTGGAATGCTAGCTACGTAGGTCAAACAAAAAGAGGGTTAAAAACTAGAATCCAGGAACACAAAAGAAATTTAAAATCAGTAGAACAAAGTGTAGTTACCTCACATTGCATTAATAATGATCACTTGATGAATTGGGAAAATACATTAATTTTGGACAAAGAAGTTAATTACTACAAACGTTGTATATCAGAAATGATATTTATAAAAAATATACACGGGAGTTTGAACTTACGTATTGAAACGTATATTTACGTATATTTGAACTTACGTATATTTACGTACCAGACATTGAAAAAGTTTCTGGTTTATACAATACAATATTATGACTGAAAAGTTTCTGCTTTTTTTGTAAACATATTTTATATGTTTATATTTCTGTTTATATCATGTTCATTTGTCCTGTTGTTATGATTATTGTCTCCTGACGACGACGATCAGGTGAGCATCACTCGGAGCGGGAACTGCCATTGGAATAGTTACAATAACCAGCGTAAGATGGCGCTGAAGATTCATGATGACGACGCTTTTCGTACATACTCTCACTCCACGAGTACCACCTCCTGTGCGTAGTCTCCTTGCGTGCAACGTATGGTTTTGTTGCACGCCATACTTTCATCAACGCATAATTTTCTCTGCCACTAGCAAGAAGCTACAGCACTAGTATGTTAAATAACAGGAATATTGAAAATATGAAATGGTAATTTTTCGTCTGTTGCCATGGTAACAATTTCATATCTGCCATAGCATTTTCGATGGCTTACTCAACATATAAAGTATCCCAGTGCTTTTAAAATTAAAACAAATATCAGTATAAAAAATGCAAACATAAAATCACACATAAGAAAAATTGAATCCCAAGACAAATAACAGTGAATGTGATATTATTGAACTTTAAAAATAATTGAGGAAAAAGAACGTTAAGTGGATTTTAATGAGCAGACGAAATTGAGCGGAATATACACAAATGAAGAAACAATACCGTCTTTACTGATCTCACTTGCCATGGCGAAATCCGGGTTCGACTCCCGACGGGACCAGAAAATATTTGTAGCATTTAATTTCAAGGTTTCAGTTTATATGGATATGAAGATAGCAAAATAAACTGTGTTGCTTGCGCAGTTGTAAACTTGGACTTAGCAATCTGGATTATAAACAAACGTTTTCCCCACAAGAACTCACGAGTGTTTAGTGAGTAAACCCAAATTGAAATGGGCTTTAGAAGTGCTCGTTATTGTGGTCATTAGTTGTCCCAAACGAGAATTAAATGAAAACATAAGAAAATGACATAAATAATCAAGATCTGTGTTTTTCGAACGAAAATGGCATAGAATCACTTAATGGCATAGAGTTTACACAAACTGTTTCAATGTTTGTAAAGTTACTCAGATGTTACGTTACTTCTCACTCGGAAATAATTAGATAGAAATATAGAAAAATAATGATAATGCATTTTCACGGGTTTTGATTATATTTCTATTTTATATCTAATTCGCAATAATTTATTTAATTCAAATAAAATCTTAAATAATGTACGCACAATGATTATGCTTTCATGCTATGTTACTCAACGACAAAAATTATTGAAGGGCTTATGCGCTTGCGAATTGGTATTTGAACTACAATACAGACGATTCCGTTTCCTTTCATATCGACTCAGTAGTAGTTTTTCCCACTTTTATTGCCACATCTTAGCGTGTCTTGTGTCTTTCCGAGAAGATTACACGATGTGTGCGGGACCAAACCACGTTGCAATATCCTCAAATGGGATTTACAGACGGGTGAATGTGGAGCCGCGGGCGGAAGCGACAGCTGTATTCTGCGCACATCGCGGGACCATCGCTTGACTGAAGAATTTGGCGAGAGAGCTATCACGAGACGCTCTCAGAAACGGGGAAGGGCTTTGAGAGACAGCTGGATCGAGAGCGGCTGACGAGGGTTTGCGGGAGTGGAGAATATGAGGAGATATGAAAGAACACCGAGAGGGAAACAGTAAACGAGGTGAGGGATATCAGATGAAGGGGAGGAGAACGTGGGAGAAATGTTTAGTGAGGAGAAGTAGCAAAAAAGGAGACTACGTGACGATGATTGTTCATTAGGACGCTGAAGCTTAGAGCTGAGAAGAGAGGATTCGAGGGAATGAAATGTCAGATGACATTGAGACGAAAGGAGAAATGGGTTCCAAAATTGTGTGGCCAAAATGTAGCCGTTTAGATGTTGGACGAGTCGCGATGACTGAAGTCGAAAATGAGCTCACGATATAAAGCGCTGAAGAGCGTAATTGACTCTGGCAGAAGCGAGTCTCATTCCCTTGTCTCAACAGTTTCGTTGTGATAATTTCCCGTCCCCTGCACCATTACTCAACTAAAATACACTTAACAAATCGAAGGATGTTCATCTCTAATAAAATCAAATTAGAGATCAATTTTTTAAAATAAGTAAATAACGTGGGGAGTGAAATACATGGGGCAATATAGACACAATCAAGATTGTGGGACTAATTCAAATTAATTTGAATATTAATAATGTTTTTTTACGTAAACTGCTTCTACAATTTACGTCCATTTTCCAATACAACTTAATAAATAAAGATTTACGATCTTTAACGAACGAACAGTATATATTTTTTGTAATTTAAAGAGCACATATAAATTTATACTGATCGTCCGTTAGAGGTCGTAAGTCTTCCATTGCTTAAACTACGTCAGGACATACCCCCCCCCCTCGTATGACACATAATCAACAATCCAAAATGTAATTGATGGGGATTAATGAAAAGTTTTCACTTCTATATCTCGCAAGTTTCACACATACACCTTGTCCGCACATCTCGTAGGATGTAGGATCATGAAAATTTATTATTAAAGATGTATTTCTTTGTAAGGTACACGTCTACAAAAATATGACAAAGAAAAAATATCAACAACTGAAAGGAATAAATGATTTTATAAATATTATCTCGAGAAGAGTACAAACTAAATAGAAATTGAGATGAATTTGGTGCATTTCCCTGCCGTTTGAGAAAATATATATCTTGCCTGAAGTGTACAAGCAAGGAAAATGATTTCGAAGATGGCGATATAAGGGAGAGTGAGTGGGGCATTAGAGTTGCAAATGTGCAGCAAAATGATGGGGGAGAGTCAGTCGTCTCGAACAGATTGTGGAGGCGAGGGATGAATGCCATTCACGCGCAAGAAGACGAGATGTTAGTCCTTGCACTGTGGGTCATACATCTCAACTTTTGGTCAAAATACATCATGAACGTTTCGATGAATTACTTTTCTTTTTTGTCCTCGAATAAAACTCATTACTTGTTAGCTGAGATCAAGGCTGACATGTTACATAAGTCCTGAGTATAAATACATGTAAGAGTACGGATTCTATATTCATGTGTTATCCTTGAGGGAGACAAGTGGGAAATCAACATGACATGGACACGAGTATCATAAGAATTCTCAATCTTTCTATTTCCGAGAAAAACTCTCCGAAACGGCGCGTCAGAAGGTACTGAGACCCATCTACAGACGTTAAAAATAAACGAAACATGATTTTTTTTTTAATTTCCAATATGACACAAATGAAAGATTACAAATTTTAATAGAAAAAATTATGAAGAATTTTTTTATACTGTCATCAACTAAAGCAAATTTTTTTTACAAAAAAGTTATTTTCAAAAAAGTTATCAATGGCGAAAAAAGAAAAATCATTTATTTGTCTTTAAGAATTACTAGCATTATTCTGCACGTGTTGCTACGTCTTCAACAAAAATCGAAATTTCTTTTCATTTTGGATTTTTTAATAGTTGTTTCATGACAGAAACCTTTGCGGGTCTATGCGCAACAAATTGCCAAAGTTTCATCACAATCAGATGAACGGTATAGGAACGCATAAGGTACAAGCAAACAAAAATTAATTTTTGTATATATAGACTTTAGTAAGTGGAAATACTGTTCTTCTTCTATCAAGGAAAATGTACGGGAAAGTTTGGATACTCTGTTAGTGTCTTTTATAACTTTAGCGAGAAGTTCAAAACATATCAACAAAATTTTGTACTAAAATGTAGAACCACTGAAATTGCCGTCAGTGGTTTGGCTAATGTATTAGCTCTACTTGTTCATCACCACCACCATCATTTGCTTTAAAACCACCATCGTTTGAGTTTAAAAGATAAATGAGAATTTTTAAAAAAGTTCCTTCCAGCTTAACAGGATGGAGTAAATTATAGAACTGAAGTGTCATACTTTAGAACAATAAAATATGTATTGGCTATTCTTATTATTTTATGCTTATTATTATTTTATGCTTCACCTTTTTCTTTTGGAGATAACAGCATTTCAAATTTACATCGAGAGGAAAACCTACTAGAGTCATTTATTTGAAAAGGATGTGACATCACTACTCGACTCTTAACAAATAAAGCTGATGGGTCTGACCACGCTGGTACACGCAATATTTGTAGGGGTACGTGATGATCCATTGTTTGTCATTCTGTTCGATTCATAACTGTTGTGATGTCCTTTTTACATTGTTATTGCTAAATATGAAAGAGTGAAAATTGTCCACAACTAGCAGATGGGATAAAATAGTACGTGCCATATAAATAAAAGTAAATATCCCGTGTGTGTTTAGCTAGTTAACAACACTTTTCTATTGGTCTACAACCATAATATACCTGCCCACAGTTCAGCCACGCCGTGTCGCGTCCAGGTGTCTTGCTCCATAAACGCATCGGTTCGTCATCCGACGCCCAACCCCCATTCGCGACGCCGAGAAGAAACCGTCCTTACGACTCCTTCCACTTCGTCGGCACTCTACCTGGCCGTCTACCACGCGAGACGGAGCTGTCCCACGCTGCAGTCGTTACAATTCCCCGACTGAGCAAATTCACAAAGCTTCATGTTCTACATTTTTTGCTAATGATTTGTCCATTCCAAAGTTTTCGATTTCAATGATATTTTCCTTTCTAAGTAAGTTCTTAACAGAACATTTTTATCCTATCATATAATCACTTTTCTTTCCTCATTAGCTCGTTTGTCAATTTACCTAATTACGAACAGTATTTGTTGAATTTTATTTTTATGAACGAAATCAGTAAAAAGATTTAAAAATTATCCAAACATTCAAAATGGAAAACAGGATATAACTTAATAAAAAAACGAATATACGAAGAATTTAATTTTTAAATACAGTTATATCATGAGATATCATTAATCGAAATTGGTATAATATTATTTTTCTTGTTAATGATCGTTTCCAAATAAACGATGTGTATTATCGACCGCGGTCTTTGGAGACCCGACTCTCCAATTCCTCAATTCACCACCAAACCCACTCATTATTGAGCTCAAAAAAGGGCATTACGGCACGTAAACCAGATAAAAAACTAAAACGGCAAAATAGCAAAATCTACAAACTGCAAAAACGTCACTAACTTAATACAAAACGCAGTGAAAAGAATATTATTTCAATAAAATTCCCTCTTTTCCCTGGTACGTTTTAAACCATCGTGAAACTCGACGATAATTTCTTTAAATTAAATAGTTTACCAAGCAATTATTGAATATATTTGACATGAATTTAATTTTTTTACTCTAAAAAAGCAGTACTAACTGCATATGACCATGTAGAGGACAAACTAATTTACTCTCCGAAAGCAAGCGAGGAACCATCACATCAATTCCGATCAAGGGTCCTAAGGCAGAGGCGGATTCAAAAATTTCAGCAAAAATTCCTGGAAAAGATAAAAAGTTAGCTGCGAGTTATAATACATATTTAATGTCAATATGTTTGTAAATTAACACAAAAATTTATTTTACATGTACAAATTATTATCGAACTATAGATTATTCTGAGTATAGTGTTTAAAAATCATAAGAATTAAAGAAAAAAAACCCACTAAATTCACGATTTATTATTACAATAAACACGCCCCTAGACAGAGCCTAGAGAACCTGTATAACAAATCCGCCTCTACCCGAAGGAAAAACGGAGAAAAACCCGGGACATGACGGGGTTACAGAGTTAATGTACACAACGGTGCGAAAGTTGAGAAAAAACAAAACTAAATTAATATCAATCATAAGACACAAAAATGATACAAGAAAATAGTCTTCGAAATTGTTATAAGTCATTTAAAAAGTACTACAGCAACAGCATGATACTAAAGCAATGGCGTGATAAAGTACAAGACGAATTTAACTACTACTAAAATCAATAAATTATTTTACAGTGTAGAAGCACTGGTGCACGATGTAGTTTTTAACTGCGTATTTGAAGAGATTCAATTTCACAATATCCTTTATATTTTTGGACAGGGAATTATATAGAACGATTCCCGAATGATGCGGTCCTTTTTGGCAAAGAGTGGTTGACACTCTAGGGCGATGAATATTACTACTATTGCGAGTATTGTGTTCGTGAACGAGACTGTTTCGTATAAAACAAGGGTGGTACTTCAGTAATTCGGTCTTAACAAACATGACCGTTTCATAAACATAAATGCAGGCAAGTGTTAAGATATTTAATTCCTTAAATAAAGGTTTACAAGAGTTTCGGGGGTGAGATTTACAAATAATCCGAACTAATCTCTTCTGAATTCTGAAAGTTTGAATATTCTGACCGGAATTACCCCAGAAGGTAATGCCGTAACGTAAATGGGAGTAAACGTTTGCAAAATAAACGCAACGAGAAATACGTGGACTAACTGCGTTAACTAAGATTCGGAATGCGTAACACAATTTGCTTAATTGGAAATTAAGATTGGCAACGTAACAATTCCATTTGGGGTTGTCTTGAATATGGAGACCTAAGAATTTTGTATTCGTAACAGTTTTTAATTGTGTTCCGTTTAAAGGAAGAGAAACGTGGGGCAAAGAGTTTGTAATATTATTGTGAAATGACATACATTGTTTTGTCAGTGTTTACAATGAGACGATTTTCATGGAACCAAGCCGAAAGGTTAGACAAAGGTTAGGCATGAGTGGTAATCATTAGAGAAAGACGATACAGAAACAAAAAAATCTATGACTGAGATCCATTCAAAAAGTATTTTGGCAGATATCTATATCAAGCCATACACAAAAAATATCTTATCGTTATGTACAGAATCTGGAAAGATCTGTAACATTTTTTATTACCAGTTGGGAGTGAGTATTACGTACAAAATCAACGGGCTGAAAACGTTTCAACACGGAAATTAGAAATTGTAAATTATAAATAAAAGAGTAGCACTGAAAATGGAAGAAAAACAGAAAATTGGCTGTTACCGAAATTACGAAATTAAACAAAACACGGAATTATACAAATGGGTTCTGTAATCTAAGTTTCTTCGAAAAAGAAAGAGGGAAAGAAATTCTTAAATAAATTGCGCTTTTCTCGTTAATAAAGGAAGATAATGGTAGATTAAGAAGCAAGAATTGTTTTAGGAGCAGAAGAAATGAAAACGTTGATTGGAGCATGTGGAAGCGGAGGTCTAAGAGAGGGAAAGGAAAATGACGAATGAGAGGGCGTAGAGACGAAGTTGAGGGTGTGCTGATGGATGGAGCGGTTCAAAAGCTCCGTTCGCACGATGAAAGCACGAAGTAAAAAGTAAATGGAGAGAAGGAGATGGATGAGGAGAACGGAAAAGATGTCAGGAACAGAGCTCTTGAAGAAGATCTCTCACTTTACGGAAAGAAACTAAAGAGAATCATGGAAGAAGATAGAAATAATAAGTAATAATTAATAATAATAATAATACCAATGAACTTCAAAGATGACTAAAACCAATTAGCAATTAAGAACTGCGTATGACCACGTCGACTGTAAGCCTAGTTACTCTCCGCAGCAGTGAAAGAGTCCATTCTGGTTATCCTATCCATTCCGATCTAGGAGTCCAATGGAAATCGGAGTAAAATTAGAGTGGGGATTAAAAGATAGGGAACAACACCTCCATTCCAAGGCAGTACTGCAATATTATGAATCTTTTATAAATTTTCATAAAATGTATTAAATAATTTAATTAGTACTGCAATATTAAATAATTTAACTAATATTAAATAAACTCCAGAACAATGGCCACTGAGTGGCATATGTTAATGCCAAACGGCCATTCATTTCAAGTGGCCACCCAATGGCCATTTTCATAGTAACAACAACCATAAAGTGGTGAAGTATAAAAGGAATTTAAAAATGTAAATTAACGAATTGTTAAAAACACTAATTATTAACTAGAATATTGAAAAGACTTAATGGATTAATTTCAATTTATCTTCCATCTTTAAAATTAGTAAATGTATTTAGATTATATAATGAAAAGTGCATTACAAACTTTTTAACAGATAATTTGAAGCCATTGTTTTATTTTCTGTTAAACAAATTTTTGTACGTATTTATTTAGATGAGCAGAAGACCCATTTCGACAAATAAAAATTCAATTTCCAACCCGAACGACAACTGTATAAGATCGTAATTTGATATGCAACTGTTAATTCAAACAACAATATACCATCGCTTCCAAAACTTGATCTGGGAATAAATGGAAAAAAATTGTAGGCAGTCAATTTCTACGAGCAAGTAATAAAAAAAAATTCCTTTTTTTTTGTTCTGGAATAGTAATAGACAATGTAGATCATCTCATTTGGAATCGATAAAACGAGATAAGTCCATCCTATCGTACATTTCTTAAGTTGAAGTTGATTCTAATTTTAATTTTGTGCTTAATAATTGTTCCTGTTTTTTTATTTCCTTATATTCAATATTATGTATTCTTGTCCTATGGCTACTGTTTCTCAACAAATATCTCTTTCAATAAATTTCCATGCAAATTTAACGATTTGATTTGATTTTAATGTACTTCATTATTTACCCTATTTTGTATGATTATTTTACTGACGTTTTTTGTTATACGTACGATTCGTGAATTTACACATTTATTACTTGTTTTATACTTCACTGATGTTTGCTTATGTCTTTCTGGTTCATAGATATTTTATGATTTTGATTTGTAATATCTCTTAAAACAACTGTAAATAAATTCGTGAAAAATTTTGAAGATTTACAAAAGTAGACAGAATTTGAGGAGTCTATCAAAGATCTTCAAGAATGAAAGAAATATAGTAATCGCAGTGAAAACCTGAAGTAATTTTGGATTTCTCTTGGCGAGGGATGTTCATTTATTTTCATATTCTGCTTGAAAACTCTGTTCGAACGATATATCTAGAAATCTACCGCATCGGTCAATAGCAGGTGCCACAACTGCCTATTGTAGAAACAACTACCAAAAAATGTGGCAGTGTTCATCATTCGACGTTCCTAGTGCGTTTACAAAATCTTTCGTGCTAAATATACAAAATTATGGTTCCCGATTAAAAACGTTTTATCTATGAAAAATGACTATTCGTGACAAGAGGTAAAACATTCGAAAAAAAACGTTACTTTCACGCTGAGAGAAGTGGTTTGGATGTGAGATCCAAATCAAGAGGAAGGAATGGATTTCTCCCAATCTCTGGATGAAGCATCCCAAATTTTGGGCGAGATATATGAAACACTAGATGTGACATCCCAACGTAATAGTATACAAACTGTAAGGTTGGGATGTCATTTTCAAAGGTTTGGAGAAATTCTTTTTTTTTTCTTTGGATTTGATCCTCACATCCAAATCTATGGGTCTCATATCCGCAATGTTTTGTCGACAATGAAAATTAGCCAATCATTGTGTCTTAGTTTGTAATGCAATTTTATGTTCTCACAATTTAGATAGGAAATGAAACCGATTTAAAAAATCAAAGGTAATCGATAGTTTCTAAAATAGTACTTGTGATTAAATTTCAAATGAAATTTTTACTGATAACTCTCGTGTTTTTTTAGTTTAACTAGTGCATGATAAATTGAAAGACGTTTCTATGTTGCTCATTTTTTTATTATTGGTGTTAAAAAGCTTTTTCGGCTGCATAGCAACCATCGTCAGTAACATACACTGAGTGTTGAGGAATATTTTTGGCGAATGCGCATTCGCCAAAAATATTCCTCAACACTCAGTGTATGTTACTGACGATGGTTGCTATGCAGCCGAAAAAGCTTTTTAACACCAATAATAAAAAAATGAGCAACATAGAAACGTCTTTCAATTTATCATGCTTTGATAATGTTGCTAAAGCACCACAATTACCAAGTTTAACTAGTGCGTTAAAGAAAGTTGTCTCCTGCAATTATTTCAAAACACAATCAGTGACGCGAAGTAGCTAGAAATAAGTAAGCAGCACCATAAGTAGGACCAAAGAATGATATACGGGAATTTCTGGACCCAACAAAAATACTTCACCGTGTCATAATACCTATCACTGAAAAACGTTCAAGCCACACCTGAAGTCATTATTTTGGTGTCTACAAAATTTCTAACCTAGTATTTTATTTTACATGGGAATCGAAGAATTTGCTATACTGAGTACACCCAAACGGATCCTAAAATAACAAACGTAATTTTTGTTGTGATCAATCGAGATAACAAATCAAATTAAATATGTCTTGCTCAGAGCTGTCTAACCCCCACTCCTCTACGATCAGAAGGTACACAATAAGCTATTTGTATACGAAAAATAGTGAAGAAAATAAAACTCAAACATCCCTATTTTTGTAACTGTTACAATCGCTATACGTGGCCCATATACGAGAGTATCATGGAGTTAACTGAGATTGACATAAGAGGATGTGTTGATACAGCTTGTTTCTTCACAAGCTAAGTAGGCGACAGACGATATCGGTCCACAACTGGGTTTCTTAGTGGGGTAGGAAATATAAGAAAAAGAATACCACATTTAGAGCAGCTATCATCTCATATTTATCTACTCTTGTGCGCCAATATAAAGAAAAAGTAGTTATTGTCACTTTTGACTGATTTCACTAACCACTCAATGTATGAAAATAAATTTCTTTTCAGATTTAGTTACATCTTTCACCTAATTGTGACCACACTTTGCGACGTAAGCATTGGCCATTTCACATCTCAAAAATAAATTTGTACACCCACCAACTTGAATTTTGATAAAATGTTTGCAGAGATGTGTCATGTATAAAAATATGAAAACTAAAATTGACACAAATTTGTTATAAATAAAATTCATTGTCAAAAATTCATTACAAACTGCGTATGACCACGTGGATGATAATAAACTAATTTTCTCTCCGGAAGCAAGCAAGATCCCATCCCATCAATTCCGATCTAGAGCCCTAAGGCAGAGACGGATTTAACATTTCAACATACTCTTGACGATAAAAATAGTTCGGCACGTGTTGTAGTATTAACATTATACCAACAAATATTGTATTTAATAAAACACAAAAAAGTCATTTCACAAGTTTGTATCAAACTATAAACCATCGGAAAGTTCCTCCTAGCCTTATTATTCCCAATTCATGTGGGGTCGGCGAATGGGGATGGATATGATGCTTCGTTAATTGTAGCTGGGGAATACTCATGGCGCCGGATGCCCTTCCTGACGCGCCTCCCCTGAAGCGGTGATTGTGAAATGAAATGGGTGTGAATGATTATGAGTGAATGTTGTGGTGGAATGATAGGCAGGGGAAACGGGAGATAAACCATCGGAAAGTATTGTTGATAAATCGTAACTATTAAATAACACTAAATTTGCGAATAATTATTTCTATAGGTAGCGCCCCTAGGCAAGAGCCTAGCAAATCTTTATAAAAAAATCCGCCTCTGCCCAAAGGAAAATAGGAGAAAAACCTAGGCCAGGATGGGGTTTAAAATAAACTTTTAAAATTATTAAATGTTCACACACATATAGCATTGTTTCAAATTTTACCTCACCCACAATACACAAATTCAGAGGGAAAAAATGTCAAAGAATCTTGAACCCCACTCAGCGCCGTGAATGTTGTAAACTCCTTCCCTACAGACTCTTTCTCTTCCTCCACATTTACGTGAGGACATCCGAGTTTGAACATCATCCCACATTCCCTTTCGAAACTCCACAAGGAAGAAAAATGTCTCCACAAAGTTTTTCTCAAAGAGCTTCCATTGAACTTCCATTTTGCACCAACTTCTCTCATCTTTCATTGACAGCTTTGCCTTTGCAGGACTCAAACGTGACCTAAAATACGGGCTCTACGATCGGGGCTTTTATTTCCGAATGAGAAATTAACTGTTGAATAAACCAAAAGGAAGCATCGAAGACGATGTCCCAATGTTGCGGAAATTTAAAAAAAATTCATTTCTAAAATTTTTAAGAATATTACCTTATACTTTTCACCATTGTAATTTAGTACTAGTGTAGGTAATATTAAAGCACTAAAATATCTCATATCGGCATAAATAAACAGAATCGCCTGTACTTATTGTGATTACAAATTGAAAAACATACCTTGCCAGTCATTTTAATGACACTATTACAATTATAATAGATTGTGTAATACATTGCGTCTAATGGTCAAAACATTTATTTTCAAAAAGAGTTCGAAAAATCATGAAAGAGATGAAAGTTTTCTTAGATTTGTAGCAAATTTTCCGTAGTATTTTTATATAATTTTTATCTACATGTCACCGGATATTACAAGAAAGATATATCACTTTTTCCGAGGTGTGATGTATACAGTTGTGCTTGGCCACTGTTTTTACATGATCTAGTGCATTTCAAACAGGTCAAGTTATTAGTAGATTAAAATATTTAGCTATTACGTATACATTAT
>NNCF01127774.1:404054-453954 GCA_002313205.1 Laupala kohalensis | reverse complement strand
TATATATATATATATATATATATATAAAACCATAAATTCACACAAGAATAAAATATCTTTGATTATGTGATGAATGAAAATGTCAGGTGAGACCGAGACTCGAATTCGGGGTCTTTACCTTAGCGCGCTGAAGTGCTACCAACTGCGCCACCCCATTCACCTCTGTGCCCAGACTACTAGTGACATTCTCGTTACGAGACTTCTGAGGTGATCTCATAGAGATTATTATTCTTATACGATGAGACTCCCGTAGGAAGTACTTGATTGTAGGTCGATATTTTCCAATTCTGGAGTTCACAAACATGTAGAAATTTCTTGAATTGCGAAGCACCACACCGCCAGGTAACAGTTTAATTTTATGTTGGATGAAAATGGGAGACGGGACCGAGATTCGAACTCGGGAACTCCAGCTTAGCGCGCTGATGCCCGAGACTGGAACCACACATGAATGGGGTGGTGCTTCAGCGCGCTTAGCTGACAATCCCGAGTTCGAATCTAGGTCACGGCTCCCATTTTCGTGCAACATATCATTAATCGGTTACCAGGCGGTGTGGTTCACAGAAATTGACGAGATTTAAGTGTCTTTCCACCAAAGTACGTGAAGAAGAAACATATTACAAACCTTTCGGGATAGTTTCACATTTCTGGCTCATTTTCTGGATCACATGAAACGAGAACTCACCTGAAAAAAAAAAAAAATTATTAATTTCACAAATCTTCAGTACACTTTCGACTCTATAATTTTGTGGCATGAACTAATGTAATCATTTTTGTTTCTTTGATTTGTCTATCAGTGATTATACAATATAAATACAAGAAGGACTGGGTACTTCAGGGTTAGTTCACTCCTGAAGAAAAATGAAGAATTTTTTTGCATGATCAAAATGGATATTATCGCATTTAATATATTCGGACACAATGAACTCGTTGACCAGATTTACCGGATGCTTAGGATACTCCCGCCAAAGTTTTACTTTATTCATCTCTGTTATAAGATCAGTATGTGATCTTTCTGTTGCATACATTAGAATTTTCAATTATTCTGTTTGATTTTGAAAACAATTTCTCTTAGATTTAAAGGAATATTATTTTTCTCTAACTAAATATAACAACTATTATTGAGTTAGTAGCAAGAAATGCATTTAGTATTTAATAAATTTAGTTGTATTAGAGAATAATTCAAATAATTATAACATCGAAGGAAGTTTCCGTTAAATTAACAACTAAAATCTAATCAATTCTTAAAAAAATAATAGCTAATATATCTGTCTAGGGACAAGGGAATGCTATGGTTTATTTATCAACCGACATCGATCAACCGCGGTGGTTGCCAACGCAATCAAACCTGTTAACACCATGCATCACCAGCTGCACACCACTGTTGGATTAATGACTTTACTTTTAAGATAACCGCAGTATGGTTACATGTAAAACTCACTAACCAATTTTTTAACGCACTGGCGAGAGCGTGCGGTGTCACAGATCGCAGTTTTATCTATTGTTGATTTTTTAATGGTTATTGAGTCAACAATTATCATTCTCAGTTAAGCTGGGTTTTGTAATATCGTATTGTGATCTTCAATCATTTGATATAGATAGAAACACAGGTAGATATTTGAATAATTAAATATAACTTAATCACATGTTTGGTCTGTAACATATGTAAAGATTAGTAAATACAGAAATGTAAAAATGTAAAAAAGCGAGGCGATGGTGTATTACCTAGATTTATAATTATTAATAGTTTCTCATTATTATTATTATTATTATTATTATTATTATTATGTTTCTTAATGCCTTAAATAATCTTCGTGTGATACTACATTTCAGTTTTTAGAGCAGATGTATTTAGTTCAATCAAATATATTTTAGATCAGTTAATATTCAATTAAATATTTTTACTGAGTATTTCTTTATTAACTATAATTACTTTTTTTTAATGTTTGTTTTTCTTGCAAGTGTAGACATTACTTCTAAACAAACAAAGTAAAATATTGCGATAAAATATTGTAGACATTACTTCTAAACAAACAAAGTAAAAATGCGGTCCCACAGAGTATGCGTGTCAACTTTAGGATTAAATGTATCTTAATATTTATTGTCTACGTAATATTTATTGTAAAAACGGCAACTACGTGTGTTGCATACACTGAGATTTCACCAGAGCGTATCAAGTTTTTGGAAAGATGTCACGAAATATCAAATCATATCTCCAACTTTCAAACAATAACTCTTAATTTGTATCTTTATAATTATTAAACTTCAATAACGTTTTAATTAAAATTTTCTTTATCAGTTCTAGATTTAATTGCATATTTTCTCATTTCTGAAGGTAAGGATGTTTGATCACGTGACTACCACCTCATTTGAACACAGGTCAACTAATTGTGTGGTGTTTGAATTGAAAACCAGTTCAATATACAGGTATATATTAATAAATGTCATAATGGGATATATTGTGTGACGTACAGTTTGAGAAATACACATAGTAAAAACTCGTTTCTACTATAGAAATCTCTTAGATTACGGTGAACCTCACCGCCAGGTAACAGATTAATCATGTTACGTCGAATGANATTCGAACCCGGGACCTTGACATCTATGAGCGCGTAGAGCTCAAGGTCCCGGGTTCGAATCCCGGTCCCGTCTCCCATTTTCATTCGACGTATCATGATTAATCGTTTCTACTAATAAAAAGGTTATATCCGGAACGGTATTTTGATTTCAATTTACAATTTAAATTAACTTGATTAGACTATGAAATCCAGAGCAAAAAATATATCTAATAGGAAGAAAATTTAAACGACTCCTAACAAAATACTTGAGAAAAGTTGGAGCCAATGCAATTGCATTAGTTGGTTGATCTTCAAATTTATTATAATAAATCAAAATATGCATTATTAGCGAGTCTGCTCAAAAGACATTTTATGGGGTAATAGTAGTAGAACTAGTAGTGTATGTAGCGAACAAAATCGATATTTTTAAGGGAAAACTTGGCACTAAAGTTCTCAATTCTATACTCCGGAGTGTTCTGTAATTCAGCAGCTATGGCAAAGTTAGCAAAAAATTCGCTGCTTTTAATTAATTTTCAGGCCACGCTCTATACAATTACTATAGTTATTGATGTACTATAGGCTTAAGTTTTTGAAAATTTATATGTGTCAAAGTTTTTTATTTAAATAACTAATAATATAAATATGTTTCATAATACTTCACCGATTTATTGACGGTTACTTGTAACGTTTAATTCTTCTTATACATTTGAATTAATATAACGTTTCGACTAGTGTTTAAATTATTAGGAAACTATATTTTGTTTTAGAATGACAGTTACATGACATGCGGGAAAATAAACTAGGACATCATGTTTTATTTAACAATACATACACAATACTATATAATAAATTTTGTGTGAAATGTAAAAGACTCGTTTATTTTTCGATATACCCCTTATTCAGAAAAAAAACTATACCGTCCGAAAAAAATCACTAATCCGGTCTGAATCGCCGAAAACAAGAAATAAATAAAAATACGAATCGTTTTTGTTTATAACAGACAGGGATTTGGTATTATTGTATAGACAATTCATAAAGTTTACTCAACTCGAAAATCGTAGTCAGACAACATAGATGTATCGTCTTTGTTGAAACTATGCGGGGGAGGGTTGCTCGATGGGATTCTTAAATAGTTTAGTATAAAAGTGAAGAAATTGCTACGTAAAACAACTAAACATTATATATATGCGCACTTAACAAAATATTTTCCTCAATACTCGGGTACGTAATTTTGTCAAATTGCTCACTCTATTTGTTTTCTTCTATTCATTCTTCATTGTTCTTTTCTTTATTTCAATAATTTTTACACTTCTTTAGATACTGTTTTTACATCTCAATTATTGTATACTTTCAATTTATACTTTTATGTTTCATTTATTGTCATTTTCATGTATGTATATATCCCATCCGTCAATTTTTCCTTTGTACGTGTTTCTGTCTAAAACTTCCGGGGAGTTTATCTGAACTCTTTCTAGATCTTTTCTGACTCGTTGGATTCAGGGTATAGTTTTCAGTCGTTCTACTCGTATATATGTTAAACTTTTGTGGGTGAGTCGTCTTGCTGGAAGTCTGTGGATGTGTCCACAAAATCTTAATCTTCTTTTTCCGGATATCTGCCGCGAGGTTGGATAATTTTTCTGTTGTTTTTCTGGATTGTAACCTGTAACCATCTTCTGTTCTTTTTGGGCCGAGGATTCTTATATATACACTGTAATATACATATTACAGTGAATGTGTACATATGCATATATATGTACTCATGTATATGCGTAAATGATATTATAGTTAAAACTATGAGCAACAAACAAACGACGTTTAATTTATTATTATTATTTGATAATGTTGCTAATGCTCCACAATTACCAAGTATAAACTAAACTTAGCGTAGATACGTGGTATTTGAATTGCCAAACCTCAATCATTTGTCGGGGAGCCGCGCAGAACGAGTTGTCGATAAGATAGTGGAACGTTTGACGATTCAAGTAGCGTCATGAACACACTGCAAACACGTCGTGGGAAAAAGAGGAAGCCAACATGATCTACAAAAATTGAAAGTTTAATTCAGAAATTGTAAGCAATAAGAAAAGTACTGAAGTATTTGATGTTATCTTTACAGACAAAGTTTTGTGAAATCCATGTTTTGTAAATGAAAACTTATTGTTCAGAATCCTGCTCTCTCTCATATATATATATATATATATATATATATATATATATATATATATATATATATATATATCTTTTTTAACACCTCCAATGAATTGTACACCTAACATTTTAAACACATCAACAAAACTTAACCATGAGTGACTTTAGAAAAGAAAATGTTCCCCGATGAGAATTTCGCAGTTATCAGCTATCGGTAGAAAACACACATTTTCCTTTTATTATAGAAGTAAAGCGGAATTAAGCATTGTAACAAATTACCAACGACAATTTTTACTCGATAATTAAATATAAAATGGGTAAAATCACAGAAAATAATGATCATTTTTAACCAAACATGTAAATTCCAACGTGCATTCGATTTTCCCTCATCAAACGGTTCATATTATCTGCGTCTTAAAAAGCAGACGCCAGTCAGATTTTTTAATTAAAAGACTTCTGATAAAGTTGCTGAAGAAAGCGTTCCCTTTTTCATTTTGCACTGAGATTATTACTCGTATGTTTGGCGTTAAATGAGCCTTTATTTATTTTTATTTTTTAACAGCTGTCCAAAAAAAACCTACTCGATTCAACACAGTAGATATTGCTGAATTTCAGGATGTATATAAACATAACAAATATAATATTTGTATTACAAATCTCAAAAGTGAAGACCCATTATACCCAGTGCCGTAGCCATAATTTTATTTCTGGACGTATCCAAATCCTAAACAAGGAGAGATATTTACATAAACAATTAAGTTATTTGTCTTTAAAATATTTGAAATTTCTACAATTTTATTGATGTTGATAATTCAGTAGCCTAACACCAGGTAGATTAACAATATTTAATCCGTATATAGCACTTTAATTACAACTTATAATTATTTCAAAAAAATAATGTGTTTTAAGTGTAATACAAAGCAAGAACCCATCATCAGACAGGTCTAGTTTTCATGAAAGGACCTTCAAGGTCGCCCTCAATTACTCCTACAGCAGTATTAGATAAAACAAAGCCCTTTAAACTAAGTAAAACAATGTATAGTAAGGATGTTATCAGTCATTGGAGAATTACCAGACAAAGTTCTTGCAGTTTGATCATATTCTTTATTATTACTTCGTTTCGGTACAGAACGTTACCTTCATCAGGGCTTAGTAGAGTTCATACAGTCACACAATTCTCTCCAACTACAAACACTTGTATCAAAGTACCACATAATAACTCTCCTTGCAATGAGTACACATGTCACTCAACCAATCACAAATATTGTACTTTCGTTACCGAAACGTTAGCAAAGTAATGATACAGAATTTGGCAAAACCGCAAGAATTTTGTCTGGTAAAACAATGTAAGTCAGGGTTGAGGTGCTCTTCAATGGTTGAAGCACCAAAATTTCAATCCAGGCATGTCAATATAATATTTCTACCCACGGTCCTCCAGGATCCACATGGATCCCCCGGGGATCTCCCGAAGACATCTAAGACAATTCAACAAAAATATTGCTGAATTTCTTAAACTTAAAAATACTTGTTAATGTTTAAACTTAGATAATACGCACGAATTTCATATTGGTTTAATACATAGTGTCTCATGGCATAAATAGGAAAGAGCCAGTGAATAAATGAAATTTAAAAAAATCGAATGATTGTAAGAATTTAAACGTGTAAAGCAGAAATAATAGAGGTCATCCTTTGTGAAACGCTGAGTCTAGATTCGAAATAAATGAAAAGAAAGCTATCCGCGAGTAACGTTAAGTGCAAACTCCCATCCACCCTTTGAATTTACATGAAAACCAGGGACGGAAAACAAACAAAACGCAAACAAAGCGGAGGGGCGTTTGCCAATTAGAGGCCATTTGTCTGTGGTTGACTGAGCGCACTCATCGCGCGATGGGAAGGGGTTCCCCGGGCGACGATGACGCGACGAGCGGTAACTTCCACAACTACGCGAAAACAGTTGCTGCTCGGAATGCGAAGTGAACACAGGTCGTGCTTACATATGTAACACGAAAATGCGACCGCACAAATTTCTGCGGGATAATGGTATAAGGAGAATGAAATAATTTTACTTTTATGTCATTTCCTTTTATGACAAGATTATATATATTCAATATTTTTCAATAATAGTTTTCATTGTCATGCTCGAAAGATCAGTGAGATGATTACAATACGGCAAAATAGCATCTAAAATATTTCGTAAATCAAGGGCAAATGCAAGCATCAGACAATAGTTAACAATGAGAACGTTTTGTTTGAGATGGGTGAACGATGGGTATGACTGCCCTCAGTGACTATAGACACTGCAAAAGACTACAGAGGCCTCCTTGCCTTGAGTTAAATTAAACTTAGATTAAAGGGGGTTAAAGAAAAAGAACCATAGAATTAAATAGTTTTGATTAATCAATTGTTCTTTTTGTATTCAACATAAAGTCAGGAGTTTATCAAAGAAGATTTTGTCCTATGCGAGTAATAATTTGAAAAGTTAAATAGAGTACATGGGAAAGTATGGTCAATCGAGATTTACTTCTACACGGTTTTGAAATTACGAATTACTCGTTTCTCCTCAATAAGGCCCAATTTCACCAAATGTAGAATAATCGCGATTTCCTTAAACGTGATTAGGTAAATGGAATCGCGATTACATTTTATGCGTTTCACCAAGCAAAACTAATCGTCGATTAAGTTGCTCAATGTTTCTGAAGAATCTCTGGGTTGGTAGTAGTTTTACAGTGCATTATGGGTAATTTGAAGACAAATGACGGGAGGAAAACGCATCATGTTGCTCACTACCGCCACCTAAGGACACCATAGGCAGCAGCGGGCCTCCCTCGTGCCACTGAACATAACCTATAAACCGAGCTACGAGCAAACAAACAAAATGGACGCCATATTTCTCGCAGTTCTGAAGAAAATCGCGATTTGCGCTGGTAATCGAAGGGTCCCCGAACGTTTAAGCGTTAATCGCGATTTTCTCGTAAATCGAAGATGGTGGAACGCGCATTTTGATAATCACGATTTACTGCACAGAAAATCTCGTTTAAGACATTAAACGAACTTGGTGAAATTGGGCCTAATAGTCATAAATGACTTACGCAACCAAACACACAACAAATCATCCTAAAATGGTGCCACGCGTGAATAGAATACTGTAGGCGGGGTAACTGTAAACATGTTTTGCACGTTTCTCTTTCGTGCCTCGATTTCAATGTCTTAAATAAGTAATTTAAGACCTACGATCTTATTATGGACAAACAACATAACAATTGAGCCTGATATTGCTTGCGTGCTTAACAGAACAATTGAATATGCTTGGTCGGCAATGACGTTATGGTCCCTCACTTGTTTCCGGAGAGTAAATTAGTTTATTGTCCTCCACGTGATCATGCGCGTAAATAATAAAGTTATGTTGTAGACATTAATCCAAGAAAAGGTCAAGTCACTGGCAGTTCCAATGGAATTTGACTTACCTTTGTAAAATACATAAAGGAGCGCGTTCAACTCATTATATATTTTACATTTGATTTACAATATCTAGAACCCTGTTCCTAGTTAACGTCACCGTGATTTCCATTGTTACTACCTATCATTTCCATTGCATTTCATCTAGCACGGTAAAGGATTTTTATATACAGCGCAATGTTATTGTACACGGAAGTGAATTTCAAAAGAACCACGCAAATGCAAGCACAGGACTGACAACAAAATAAATACTTCCACCGTCATAAATGTATTTTATTTCAACAATTAATAAAACGGGTGATTCCTCGGAAGACAAGACTACCCCCGGAGTGGGGGTGGGGAGAGAGAAAAGTTGAAAAAAGTTTCGCCAAGATCAGTGAATTTGCAAAATGCTGGATGAACCAATTAGTTGCCAATGCTGCCTTGCACGTAGGCAATGAAACTCAGCGTTCAAAGAAGTCGGAAGAAAAGGATACAAATGAGCGATGGATGTGGGCGAATGGACAGAGTGGTAGCATTGCGGAGGTCGCTTCGCTTCGCTTTCATAGCAGATCACCTTCCATTCACGCCGCGAATTAGAGGCTTGTCGAGCAGCGTGACGTCGCCATGGCAACTCGCCGCTTTGACCTTTTGCGGACACCGATGCGAAGAGCGATGGGGCGAGTAATGGGAGCGGGGGGTGGGGGAGGTGGTGTCACATTGGAGGTTCGACCAAATATACGCACTAGTAGCTCTTCATAAAAAGTTAAATATGAAAGATGGTTCCGACAAAGGGTCAGGTTGGTTACCAGTTCCTTCACCTGACACTTCAAAAGTTTTTGGGTCTTATTTTATTTATTTATATTATTTAATGTCTTTTGGCAAAAGGAGGTTCAGGCCATGAGGCCTGCTCTTCCACCTAACCGTTAGAATTGAGTAAGGGAATTGGGAAGGACAGATGTTGAGTTGCCGGGGAACCGTGGTACCGAGCCGATATTTGTCTGGAGTAGGCGAGGGAAACCTCAGCTGAAAACCTCACCTAATTCGTCCAAACCGGGTTGGAACCCTCCTTCAACTGCTCAGTGTGATCGTGGAAGTAAAGACGCTACCACAAGACCATCGCTGTCGATTATAGTATTCGGATCAGATTTTTTTTTAAATATATAATTTGTTATCTTTATTTCTTCGTAAATTCTTCATTTGAGCCGCTGACTATGTGACCAACCTTAAAACTCACTAGTGGCTCCATGGGCCGGCCCGAGCGTGTTTCATCACGTGATATTTTCTCATTCCACCATTCCATCTTGTGGACCACTTGAAAGTGTAAGTAAAATGACAACAGCAGTAAAGAAACGGATATGCAACATCAATGGAAAATCTACTAATAGATCCATCATACAATCATGAGCATACCAAAGAGGTGCTCCAATTTATATTTAATTTGGAGGTAATGTTAATTTCATAAACAACTTTCACCCTTTATTTCTTTTTTAAGGTAATAAACGTAATAATTTGACGCAACAACAATTACAATTTCAATGCTGTGGGCTTTCATTGAAGTTAATCGAGACGTAAGTAGCGCCACCGAGGAAGCATGTTATGAACTAACTACATTCCTCGCTGAACCATCGATCAGTCATTTGTCACTTCAGAAAGGTAACCTAGGAACTTTCCAAGTTTGAATTCTCGTCTTATAAAATAAATGGTGTACCGCTAAAGTGCTTCCTTTGTAAGCTCGAAAAGAAACTTTGTAATTTTGTCTCATTGGAGGTAAAGGGCCAAACAGAGATCATTACGAGTAGTGGTCTACTAGAAAGAAGATAAAACGATGCAAACAGAGATTCCATTATGTAACTCTTGGAAGGATAAAACAAATTCAGTTATTTTTATTTTCCATAAATGACTGAGACCAGAAGACTTGTTTCTACCCCGTTCCACACTACGACATTTTTCAAACACTTTCCAGGAAAAAAATTCTTTTCAGGTAAATTTTAAAAAAATGTCGCTTTTGACGATTTTTATTGTACTGTTCCCCTTAAATTAATCATGATATGTAAATGAACTGTAATCTTCTTAGTTCTTTCTAAGCTTTTCCGCCAGGTACTGTTAGTCAAATGATTAAAAAATTCATTATATTTTCTGTTTATATCTAAATTAAAAATTATGTTAATGAATAATTGTGACAAGTAACAAATATCTAATGATAAACGAAAAGAATGATACAAAAGAAGAAATGTGAACTGCTAATTCATAAGCAGCATGACCTGTCATTAGCATTACATCTGACGTAGACGCAATGGCGGATAGCTCTCCCAGACTAAAACCACGAACAAGACTCTGGAATATGTTCAGTATCTTTTCGCAATGACCAGTGACCCGTATAAAAAATATTTTAAAAGTGAACATAGGTGGTTTACGACATCTGTTTAAAAGATTTCGAAGTTAATTATTTCTCGTAAAAGACAATATATTTTTTCCATGTATTAAATGCTAAAATTACATTTTAAATGTCAGTAAGATGTTTTTTAAGTACTCAAATCCATAAGTACGCATGATTGCATGCATTTATACAAATTTTAGACGATTAAAATTTCAATTCTCCGTCGACATAACCATCTCAAAAGGAAGTGATATATTACATTTCGGCGCCCCATGACAAAATCATGACACGCCCCCCCCCCATTAAAAAACACTAAAATAGATACTTATGGTAACAAAAATATTCAATTAATTTTGCATATTTATTGATCTAGCACGTGTGGTGTACAAATAAGTATTGGAGAGAAATTCTCGCGCTGGCTTTGTATCTGTCATCGTATGTTGTAGGCAGAGGACTGGAACGAGTCGTCGCGTCTTTTGTTATTGATTCTCCATCAACAAGCAAAAGGGCGTAACTGATGGGTCCGCAAGGGATGCAGTTCAGTCCCTGAGGTTCAAAAGTTTTATTCAGGACAAACCGCGTCTCAGTAGACGTATCTACCAACGTTTCGGCTATCTTGCTGTGTCTGTCTTCAGGGCAATGTCAGAGTCGTACAGACCTAAGTCGCTGTCGTACTCTACGCAGAGTACGACAGCGACTTAGGTCTGTACGGTTCGGACATAGCTCTGAACAACAAATCTAGTTACAAATCTAGTTGTAACTGAATAATTCAATTGACATGCATAGAGATACGCTACATGTACGTGGTATCTATTTATCACTTCAAAGAATGAACTATTCTAGACTATTCAAAGAATAGACTCTTCAAACAATGAACACGTCTTAACAGGTCTCGCTTTTTCCTTAATTATCTATCGTCTACACCAGGAAAAAATATTCATAGGATAAAGTTAATTTATTTTGAAATATGAAGATAATTTAACAACAAAATTTGCCCATATGAAACAGAGATAGAAATTTTCATCATGTACAGAAAGCTAAAAGTCGCACATGGAAAAAGCATTATTACGAACTATCTTCTCGAACGTATAAAGATTAGGATTTGGTTTGATAGTTCATTTGGCAAACATTTGAATGAGTTTTATCATATTTCGTCAAATTGAATATTTCTAGTCGAGCAATTACGCTATTTTAAATTTTTACCAGAACGTAAATTTACCCTTTTTTTGTGTAAAAGGGTAGGTTTATTGAGCGTAGACGAAGCCTTCAACGTTAAGGGGTAGGTATGGCCTGTTTCTGGAGAGATATTTATTTATCAAATTAGGTGAAAGTAAGTGAAGTGGCCGGAAAGAGCAATTAAAAACTCTCGGGCTTTGCTGGGAGATTTCCGCTCGTGTATTATAAACCAGACTTCCAATAACTGACAATTTTTATTCCCAATTAATTCGTATAGTGAAGTTCTTACACAACTTGACCATGTATGACTTAAATTTGAATTGCTATTTGAATAACGCCTTCTCCATAGTATATTAGTTCACTAGAATACATTGCCCTCCCTGAGGAAATTAAGACAATAAGTGTGATTGCTCGTCACCTAGTCATCCCGGGTTCCATACCCGGGCAGGGCAAGATAAAATTTGTAGCTCTTTGTATCCATGTCACAGTTTAATTAGCTGGGATTTACAAAGAGTCGGACCTCTGCGACTAACAACCGCAGTTGTAATTGCTCGGTCTGGATCATATCTAGACGCTGCCCCGATGTCGGTTATTAAGACGAGTCTAGTGAGTAAACTCAAATCAATAACTGAGCCTGACTGGTACTCGTCTTTCGTGGTCCTTTTGTTGGCTGAAACGAAAATATATACACACAAAAATAATACAAATAATAATCAACCAATCCACACAGAACAGTTTCAGACAATAGACCAGACATAGATCAAAGAAGACCTGCCTGCTCATCGACGTAGCTATTCCTTGTGATGAGATTGTTATTCCAAATGAGACTGAAAAGCAACTGAAATATAAAAGCCTATCTTTTGAAATCATTCGAATGTGTGTGTGTGTGTGGGGGGGGTGAAGGCAGAAGCGGTTACTATAATTGTTGGCGCATTGGATACTTTACCATGCAGTCTTGGTAATAATTTAAAATAGCTCCCTGGAAATGCAAATGAATGGGTCACCCAGGATGTAGCAATGCGTGGAACTGCCAATATTAGCGCAAAGTGTTGTATGAGCACGCACACTGTGAATCATCATCTTAGGAAACTGGTTGTGACCTGGAGGTATTCATAGATTTATCCAACTATCACAACCCTTAGTCGTGAAAGTAGAGAACAACAACAACAACAACAATAATAATAATAATAATAATAATAATAATGATAAATGTCAACGAACCTCAGAAACAATAGATCACCTAATAACTGAATGTTCAAATCTGACTAATACAGAATATTTACATCGCCACAACCTAATTGCATATATAATTCACCAGGCTCTCGCAATAAAAACAGGACTTCTACTGGTAAACCAAAAATCTCCTTATTACGACTACCGTCCCCCTCCTACCATGGAGAACGAGAGATACAGATTGTACTACGACATCCCTATTCATACTGACAAAACAATTACTGCCAACAAACCCGACATCCTCCTCCATGACTTACAAGAAAAATCTGCATTTCTCATTGATGTCACTCACCCAGCAGACCACAACATCAATAAAGCTGAACCGGAAAAAATATTCAAATACACACCTCTGGCTATAGAGTACAAAGAAATATATAGACTTAATTCCATAGATATCATTCCTATAGTTATTACAGCAAATGGTTTAGTAAATAAGAATCTTAGAAAATACCTTGAAAAAAAAGGACTAAACTCAACTGAAATGATCACTAAAATACAGAAATCAGTTATTTTAGAAACTTGTAGAATAGTGCGCACTGTGTTAAACACAAAAGATTAGCACGGAGGGTGCGATTCATGTGTGCAATTCAGGACGAGGTTATTACCTCTCAGAACTACATGAAGTATATTACTAAGGACCCTACTCTCACGACAGACTTACGTTGCAAGTGCAGCAATGTGACAGAGAGCATTGACCATATGACATCTGGCTGCATCACTCTGACACAGAATGACTATTTACACCTCCACAATACACAAAGAAAAAGCACATTGTTCTATAAATATTGCCCGGAACCGGTGCTGGAGAATGATGAAGTCAAATTATACTACCAACGCATTTTTCTAACATGCAACATCTTAGAACACAATTTTCAGACATTGTCATAACAATTGTCGACATTGCAGTCCCACTAGCTCGAAATATACAGAATATTACGCTGAGAAACAAAGGAAAAGTGCTGACCTGGCATATAGCATTAAGAACCAGTGGAAGGTAAACAAAGTGTATATTCTACTCTTAGTCATTTCAAGAACAAAGCTCGTACACAACAATTACAAAAAAATCTCGTAGTCCTAGGGATCAAGAAGGCAGCTGCATACCTCATTCACAAGTCAGTCGTGCTTACCACCTGCCACATACTCCGGAACTTTCTCAGCATTTATCTTTAAATAAGTCTTCTCACTATTGCTTGGAACTGATCCCGCAGTTGATGAAGAACCGGAATGAACCGTGATAGAAATACAGAAAAACAATAATAATAATAATAATAAAAATAATAATAATATAAGAAGTGAAATGGTTCGAGGATCGTGTCCCATACTTCATTAATATTTTTTTTACCGTAGCTTTTCACAATCTTCTTGAATGTATAGTAAATATTTCTTTTGACATTACGTATATATCATTCATGCATAAAGCAATTAATGTCTTTAATATATTATTGGCGAATATATCAAGCAATTATAGTGCTTAACGTAATATTACTTCATTTTTAACTCATTTAATCTTGGCCTGGTTTTCGCCGAGTCTCCTAGTTTTCTCGAGCTCTTTTTATACAGATAGGTATAAATGTCACACACACAAATATGTCAAGAGGCGATAGCATAAGGGGATGCCATTGTCTTATATATTAGGATTATTGATCGCAATGTTTGAGTGATTTTAATAGTTAGGTTATTTAGCAATATTTTAGGAATAATTACAGAATATTCAGTAGTATGAAAATAATAAATAACTGTACTATTATGACAATTTAAAACAAAATTCGAAAAATATTCTGTAAATAGTAGAACAAATACCTATCATTTTTTGTTATTTTTTAAGGGGAGAGGCGCAAATTACTATTTTGTCTTGGAATGCAGAAATGTTAAATCGCCACTTTCTTTCTGTCCTTTGGCATTGATGAGATGGTCCCTTGCTTGATTCCGGAGAATAAATTAGTTTATTGCTCTCCACGCGGTCATGTGCAGTTTCTGACAGTACTTTTTAAGAGATTGATCTGAAAATACTTGATTTTTATGATTCACTTATTCTTTCCTTTTTACCAAGTACTTAGTCTCTAAAAGAGTATTTCAGAATTACCGTTTACGTAATCTTTATGGTCACTTGCGTTAGAGAAAAAATACTGGACTTGTGCACCATGTACGAATGAGTTACTCGTAAATCCTCGTTATTGTTAAATAAAATCTTAGGGACACGTTTCTTGAGCTCAAGTATTGAAATTCAACTGGGACATGCCATACATTTACAAATGGAAATAGAAAATGGAGTAAAATGACGTAAAATGGAATAAAATGAGAAAAGAACTCAGTTGCATCACGTAGGAGTATAGTAAGTGACGAAAGCTCCTTTATTTGCATTCATGCAAACCAAGGAAAATGTGTTTTGTTTAAGATTCAAGATGAAGCTTCGTTTAAGATTATATTTATTGCAGTTCTGAACTGAGTTCACAGAATGTAATTTACTACACTCGTAATCTATATGAGGAGCTCGTATTATTCTGAAATGTAACTCTTCTGTATGATACTCAACCCGATTATCGTAATTGATTGCAATACTTGTAACATCTTTTGAAATGTGAATAAGAAACACGTTTTATATAGCTTTCATAAAAATCAATTATTGCAAAACGTAATTGGATCTAAAATTTTACATTAAGAAAGGAAAGTCGTCATTCTCATTTTGAAATATTTATTTTGCATATAGGTTCAAAATTTGAAGGGAAAAAATGTTTCAAAATATATGAATTCCATAAATGAGTTCATGGGCGTAAACGAATAGGAAATATCCAAACATTACAGTTACGATATAACAGTTATTTTATTTTTCTGGATGAAATACGTACGGCTCACACGAAAATATTGGCTCCTATATTCTTTGTACTTATATGATTCTGTAGCTAGCATAGAAACTATAAAATGCAACCAGCGCTTTCGTCAGTGAATATTCACTTGGAGAAAAAATTGTTACAGCTGCTAGGAACTTGAATTTTCGAAACTGAAATTTGGTAAAAAATTAATAGAACCGCTCTCAGAATTGATTACTACTTCGTTTCGATCGGTGTATGACAGAAGAAAACAATGTTTCAGTTCATGTAGGTCCATTTGAAAGCTTCTCTCTCATAAAGTTTCCCCATTTAGTCTAACCTTGACCATACATTCCTGACGTGCTTCCTTCAAAATCGCAGCTCCGACGGTGGTATTCTGAATGTTCGATTCAATAGGCGAGGTCACAGATTCACGGTGTAGGGCACTCTTATCTTATTTTGGGAGGTAGATTTATGGCGCAGAAGATATCACACATGACCCATGCTCTTCAGAAAGGGAATCAAAAGGATAGGACAGTAAAATACTACTTCTTTCACGTGTAAAACTGAAGTGGAATTATGGAATATTGTTTTACATTCACAAAATGAAATAAGCAATAATTACAGAACTCCAAAACTAAAAATTACATGAATTGAAATATATAAATTAAAGGAAAGAATAAGAATATGAACAAGAAACACTTATTAATTATGATTGTCTCCTAAATATTTTATTCATGCATAAAAGAAAGATTTTGTTTTATTTAAAAATTATCTCTTTTCCTGACAAAACGCAACGTAATTATTAGTGTTCTGAAGATCACTAATAATTAAATCTCAATGGATATTGTGACTGTGTGTTCGTGAGCTAAGAATTCATTTGAAACTATTTGAAACAATGTTTTTATATAGACTTTTTTTTTCTATTGCAGTATTTGTAAATAGAAAATGTAACCTGCTATTGAAGCTTATCCATGGATCGAAATGGGGTTGGAGGTTGTATGGTAGGGGCTGTTGTTAGTAGGTGGGCTGGTTAGCTGGGTTTTCCAACAACTTGACCCACATGAAGTGGTTAGTAATAGTCAGAGTAATTGATACTAGGGGCAGTGGGAGGTGGATAGGAGGAGGGGGGGTTCGCTTTGCAGTAGTCACAGCTACGAATCTGGACATTAAAGTGAAAGGCTACGAATTTTCTCTGGCTCCGCCGGGAATTTAACCCGGGATGACTTGAAGAGGAAGATATTTGATACTGAACTGAAAGTGTGTTTCAGACTGAGAACTGACATTTCCCCTTATTTCTTCACCGTGACCACTTTTTTTTTTCCATTTGTGAAGAAATGTAAGTAAGTGCGTAAAATGTATTGTGTTAAATCTATTAAATTTCTTCAACATCCGTTATGTGAGTGAAAATGTAATGACCTGACGTTTAACGGCACTAAGAGAAAGAAATAATATGTTAATGTACTGAGTTGTTAAACAGGAACAATAATCGATAATGTAATACCTGAACGAAAATCTCGATACGATGTTATTAAAGCTAACACACGAGAGAAAAGAATTTTATTTCACCTTCTTTTGCATTAGTTGATCTCTTCTCGGTTTTTGCTGACATGAAAAAAGTCAGTGTTTCACACTTATTTTAAAATATTACAATTCTTACAATGCCAATGAAACGATCAAGAGGACAATAATTTAATAATGAAAACGTATCCTGAATCAAAGATTGTATGTGATGAGTATCAAGGGAGATTTCAATGAAAACGTCGCTCGTTGAACTTCAGGGTGTTATCTCAAGAGGACAGGCAATAATAGGATACACGCTTATCGGAGAGCAAGCAGGTGTAATGTTCCGTGAAATTAATGACTGGCACTGGAGGTATTAAACTGCGAATACCTACAAAGGAGAGAACGAAATTTACCGTCAGATTAGGCATTCATTCCGTAGTTCAATACGAAGTGCCAGGTATAATTTCTTTTTTAATACACCTACGTAAATAAAGTGTTGATCTATTTATTTATTTATTTATTTATTTTGAACACTATATCCCCTGTACCCAACATAGTCATTCCAGGGGCTTTACACAGTTCACTTCTCCTCTTCTTATTTCTCTACTCTTCAAACATTTATCAGCGTCACCAAATTTTACTAACCAAACATGTTGAACTATGTATGTAGAGAAAATTAAGTAGTGTTTCGGTGGTGAAAATAAAAGACCAGGAGATATCGTACGAAGTGAAAGAATAGCCGATGGTTGGCTCCAAATGGAATCATGCTAGAGATTTGACGGGGCATGAAGACATGAACAAGTATCTTTATGGATAGAAAATAAGAATATACGACGACCAGTCTCTGTGTGGCAAAGGAGAGGACAGTGTGGAACACATTATGTACGATTGCATAAGAAACAGGTACGAGTGAGGGAAGTGGTTCCAGAAGAATAAATGGCGTATTTGGAATCAAGAACTGAGAAAAATATACTGAAAACGAAAAGAAGTACAAGGTCTTGAGAATACGATAGGAAAGCAATAGAACAAGGACGACGATGTAGGAAAGGAGAGGAGGAGGAATTAACAGTGAGAAATTAAACCCTGATAATGGCCGAGAGCTCAAGAACAAGGTACGTACAAGTGTACAGTAAATAACATAAAAAACAAAAACAACAACAGAGTCTTATATGTTGTTTTCCTATGTAAATATTGTGTTGAACTCTGTATAAAGAGGAATTTAAATAGTTTCGATGGGTGAAAATGGTACCTATACCATGTAACCACTGAGAAATTCGTCAAAACCACTTTTGAATGGTAGCATATAGATAATTGCTCTCATGTCAACTCGTTCGAGTGGAATTTAAGACTTCAGGGATATACATCTATCTTTAAGTATTACGGATATACAAACTCATTCTTAATTATTTAAATTCTCAAAGTTATGGCCGCATACAATTGATATGACAAACCAAACAGTACATTACAATAAATACTATTAAAGGTTGAGTTTTGATCAGTAACTATCGTTTCAATTCCTTCGATCGTTTTACTTGCCCTTCTTTCGATTATTTATTGTAAGCACCTCATCAATATCTATGGACAGGAGTTTTGTATCAGTCCTGAAAGAAATGATTTTTTTTTCTTGCTATAACTTAGTAAACCCACTGGAGAAGAAGAAATATTGTCAAACCATGTTTGGTCACTTGAATTACCATGAGGAGAGGTTTATTTCTTTACTCTAGAAACTGATTAAATTCCTATTTTCGTGCATGTTGTTTTTCATCCATATTATTTATAATACTTTATTTCAAACTTCACGCAACATAGGCTCAGTTGTATACATTATCTCTGAAGTCCCACCCTGACCCGGATTATCTCTGTTTCTTCACCGATTAGTGGCGGATTTTGCACGGATGGGAATGTGATGTACTACTTCTGTTATTATTAACATCGAATTTTGACTGCACGTTATATCTACGATTCATTTTGGAATAATAAATTGATAACAGTTGGTATTAGATTGTTTAAAGTATTAAAACCACAATTGCCCTTGGACCCTTTCTCGGAATTGATGGGATAGTTCCTTTCTTGCTTCCGGACACGTGGTCATTCGCAGTTTGCATCTCCTTTTGCGAAAAAGTTTATTTTATTTATTTATTTCAGTGGTAATTGAATATTTCAATTAATATTCCAGTAAATTACCTAATTGGATGCTACGTGGTTCATATCATTTCCTCGAGTACCATTGACGTTCCTCGTCAATTCATGTAGGCGGACTACTAAATTTCCTAACTTAGTTTCTAGTTGAAAATCGGACGAAGGTATGGAGGGGGACTTGTGTCCCAACTCGTGTAACTTAGGGAGGCAGCTTAATACTTGCCCTTGACAGCAGAGACTAACTCGAGTTAGTAGTTTAAATTAATGCTTCGCTCCTTACCTAAATATGATAATGCAGTGATCGACCAAATTATTAGTGGATCACTAGATTGTTATGTAAGACAATTTAGCAACAATAAATCAAATTTAAGTTATAACCAAGGAAATGTTAGAGGGATACATTTAAATAAATAAGAAAAATGGGAAATGTCCGAAAATAAAATCTTCTGTATTTTTTACATACGTTACAATCTCTTTCTGAGAGGTATTGTGATGATCATCATTTAAATCGATATGAATTCAATAAAAATTACACGTACTTCTATTCAATGTACATTGAATTTTTTTTTTCACTTGTACTTTTTTTTCAATTAAAAGTATAATTTTGATATGCGTCATGATGAATACACTTCGTGGACGCTCATATTTCTCCGGTAAGAAATTTTAATGCGGAGTTATATAAGAAATTCAATGTACAAATGGAAATATAGTAGATCATTTAATATGAATTAAATATCTTCCCCTCTTTACCACATCAGCTGTGGCGTACCTTATTAAAGAGAAGTCTTTGATTCTAAATATGGTGACTTACTTTTTGTTTTTCAAGGCTAATTGCGGTTGTGAAACATCACGAAAAATTATCTTCTTAGCTGTTAATCACTTATTGTTAGTTAGTTATTCTTCAATAGCCATAGCAGTAGAAATACGAAAAGAAGTAATTATTGGCTTGTTTAATTTTGAACAAGTGCACATTCATCGTTGGAAAATCACGAGTACTTCTATGTGAAATACTTTCAGGAAAGCCAAGAAACGACATTTTTTAAAATAATTTCAGACCTATTTGCGAGGAAAGACAAACGGTATACTGAACACAGACTCTACTTCTTGCGAACAATTATGATTGTAGTTCCATTAGAGACGGAGGAACTCGTCATAGAACAATGTCGGTGACAAAGACAAAACACGAATCAAAGCAAACGACTCTCGCATGGCACCTTTTAGTACTCCTGTGAAGGCAATTAAGGGCAAACTAATTACTTCAACGAGCGCTCCTTAGAAGTGGTAAAACACAGGCTTGAAGGGCTCGTTTTCCTCTGCACTCTCGTAGGCCACTGACGAAGGGTTGGAAGGCAGTAACTCAGAGTGTGGTGGGCGATGTACAAGCCGGTGAAAGAACTCCTAAGGAGGTCACAATAACTCTACGCAGAGGAGGAGGGAGAAAATATTGTGAATTCGAAAGCATGGATGCGACATGCCGGAATGTATTCGAGCAATTTGTACGCGGATTTTCTTACAGTGAAGTTTCACATATCCTACATCAACGGATCTTGATGACGTCGTCTACTTGAAAATGTCTGATAACAGGGAATTAAGATGAGACAGGAAGGTAGTCGTATTTTGACATTCAATTCTATTCGTACAAAAATCAGTAATCAATCGGCGTACTTAACAGACGAATAAAAGTAATTATAACATTTTTAATTATTGAAATACATTTTAAATTCCACGCAGCTATAATTGGTGGCCAAATTGACTCCCAGGGCTACTTAGCGTAGTGTATAGTGAGTACCGGATGTATCCCAGGACTCAGTGTAGCCGGAGAGAAATGCTGAATTTATTGCCTCCTCATCGTCTCGAGGTTAACAATTGCGGTCCTCTACCCTCAATGACACGTAGGCACACCTCGGTCTTTTAAGAACACTCAAATGACTTTTCCGTATTACATTAAGGTACAAACGAGAGTAAATTAGAGATTTGACCGTCCAAAAGCTAGAAAGTGATCATTGCTCAACAAGTAGAACCCGGGTCAGAATGAGACTAGAGGTAATTTTCCCAAAAGTGGCGAAGATTGAGACCGGTACCAAACATATTCTTATCGCAGTTTAAGACACAGTAGAACCCCTCTTAACCGGTTCTTGGATCAACCAGCTTATTCCGTGGTACATTTTATTTTCTCTTTCAGCGTATAATAGCTGACATGTAGTGACACAAATATTGATTGTTTGACGTACCTTTCCTGGAAAGCAAAACTGAATTCGATCAAGGTATTCGAAGTAAGAATACTTTTTTTCTGGAAGAGATTCATCCTAGTCGACGCTATCCCTTCAGGGGAGGGTCACCATCACCTGGAACGGAGCGCAAGGGAGGGCAGATGGAGGGACGTGCCAGTGTGGAAGCAGGGTCACGGCGTATAATTGAGACACTCCCTTTTCCACCGACCACTCGGCCCTCGGGAGGGAGCTCTCAAGCGAATCGAATACACGACCCTTGCAATGTTCGAGTGCATTGTTGCCCAACAACGTAGTCTAATTCTGACAATTAAGGAAACAAATAGTGGATAGGGACAGTCCTGTTCTGGTCGAAAGCATAAAGTAGAGAGGGTGGGATCCACAAGTTCTTGTACATATATAAAGAGACAGCAGAACAGAGAATAATGATACACATAAAGTATATTGAAAATAAGAAATAACGGTAAGGTATGGTGTTCATCACAAACAATAAAATATTTTTTCACTCTATTTCTTGATGCATAAGGTCCTTTCGATCGCATGGCGGCAATTATCAGTGCCGGGTTGTGCCGTGAACAGCGGCTAAAACAGAACCCAGCACAGAAGATGGCCGCCATAAGGAAGAAAAGATCTCATACCACAATAAAGAATGACAAATATTTTACTGTTTATCATTAATTAATACTTTCTGATTTTAATTAATCATAAGAATAAACCAATGGAAATATCAAGAGCTTAATGTTGCATTCGAGCATCTGCATCTTAGCACTACTTAGCCTCATTGATATGAGGTAATATGCTTCTGCTCGAAGACTCTGTATATACTTGTGTGTAAAAGTAAGCGTAATAAGGGTGTTTTATTTTTCCGCTTCTGACGAACCTTTCTTAAAGTGTGGTATAGGGATTATTTCGAAATATTTACAGGTTTTGGTAGTTAATAATCAAAAAAGTAGTTACAACTGAGTATGACCACATGGAGGACTACATTGATTTACTCTCCGGAAGCAAGCAAGGGGCCAACCCATTAATTCCGATCAAGGTCCCTAAGGCCGAGGTGGATTTAACATTTCAGCGCACTTCTAACATATAATAATAATAATAATAATAATACGAGTTATCTATATTTTATATTATCAACAGAATACCAACAAATTTGTATTTAATAGAAAACAACGAAGTTACTTCACTAATACGTATTATTATCAAACTGAAAATTATTTGGAAAATAGTGTTTATGAATAGTAACTACACAATAAGTTCGAGATCAATTATTACAATAGTATTAATGACACCGCCGCCCCTAGGTCAAAACCTAAAGTCGGAGAAAAACCTGGGCCAAAAGGGTTGTTTCTGTTGTTAGGTCACTTAGTGACAAAATCATGTGATGAAGTGAGTCTTGTGAATAACCCTGCCACGATATCTACTACGATAAATACACTGACTTCAGAAGATTAACATGATATTTTATTAGCAGCAAGACAGTAGTCACAATTTTCCTACATTACTGCAGAGGTGTAACATTACTCAGTGTTCACTTGGCGAACATTTGAGGTAAAATAATCACTGACCCGTACCCCTAAATACGTTAGCGTAATACTCGCATGCTTGACTTCATGAACCGTCGGAGGGCGCAAGAGTGAAGCCTGAAGCGAGGTTAAGAGTGAGCTAGAACTGATTCTTCGGCGAGACGGAGAAGTTCTCGGGGCGAAGTCTCAAGTCATCTTGATTTTAGCTTGTGGATACATTATTTATTACGCCACGGTTTGTTGATGGTAGAAACGATGAATAATGTCGAAAAATGATATCCGATACAAACAAATGCTTCTTCAAGAATCTTCCAGATCATAGTAAACATGTGGTTGCTAACAGTGTTAGTGAGACGAATGAACAGCAAGCATTTATAGCGTAGGTGCTATGAGAAATTAATACGTGACCAAGACCCAGAGTGATCACAACCCAGAGTGAAGTCTCTAGAAAGAGTGTGGCCGATGCGTGACCAGGTGTGCGACATTTTTTCGTCATGTTGGAGTGAATGGAATTGAATTCACATGTCTAAATATATTTCAATAAATTTGCGTCAAAATGATTTTGCATGGTTTTTTTAAAAATCAAACTATAACTAATTAATATTTTTCGAACGAGTCTTCATATGTGTATTTGAATAACGTGTCAATTTGACGAAAAAATGGCGATATTCGGTGATCGGTCACACTATCTCTAGACGCACTCTGCCCATTGGCAGTGACCTCTTCAATCCGCAGCTTCATCTCGAGTATTTTCTCAGCTTTGTCGACAGGTCCCCTGCTGTTGTCTCTGTCCTCTCCCTCATCTCCGTCACTTGATTCGTTAGTACAGCTTTAACTCGTCTCTCATTTCCTGCGAATCCCAATGACGTCTTACTCGCAGGGATTGCCTCTGGGATTCAGGGGGATGACAAAGAGTTATTTCCGAAGAAGCTATTTTATTATTATCTCCTGGTATTCTTGGAAAAGGAAATATTTCATGAAGTTTGACATAATAACTTTTGTTGTGATCACCTGTTCTTAGAAATATTGTCTCTATTTCTGCTTCTTACAGACCAGAATACGTTGGGTTTTTCTTTCATTTTTCCCAAGAATTGTCAATAAATATTCACGTTCTTTTCATATTTATTACATAATAATAAATAAATATTACGTTAATTTATTAGATGTAATAAAATATAGCGCGAAGAGTTGATTTGCTTAATGAGGATGAAAATTTACTAGACATTTTTCTGTAATTTTCCGACTTCAGGTAAGATGAAGCTATTTTAATAACAGTGCAGCTCTCAACAATAGGAAGCCATACATTGTACAGCGAAAAGCAGGAGAATACCGAAGGAAAGTTCATCAGAGACCAACACACAAAAGGGCACAAGACCCAGTTTTGTGAGAGCTGTAACTACAATACAACAACCAAATATCAAATAAAGATACACGTAGCAAAAGATAAATGAAGATTATTGAAAGTAATACATCCGTAAACAATTAGATCTGAATACGAGTAAATTTTGGATACAGAAAGCGGATATAATTCAATAAAATGGGGAAATACAGAAATTGAAAAAGAATTTTAACTATATCGAAAGTCGATATCGAAATATAGATATAGAATCTGTTTTCACCATATTTTCTTCTACCTACTGTAAAACATGAAAAACTTCAATATCCTGGCTCTTAAAATTTGTCCTTTAAATATAATTTATTTATCGTCATAAATCAATCAAAACTGCGTAAGATCCAAGTGGATTATCCCAATTTTAAAGGGTATCATAGACTTTCTGAATTTCAGCTATTTTTATTTTATTTTTCGAACTAATTGAGATATCATCTTGGTCTTTGTATGTAAACATTGTTACATAAAATATCCAAAAAAAAAGGCTTCTGGGTTTTCGGATATTTCATTTAAAAAATAATTTCTCTAGTGTTTTATCGTTCGTGCTAACATCGTGAAACATAATTTTCACTTTATCTCAGGAATTGTAGTGGTATTGTATTAAACACAACTTGATTTTTGTATTTGAACGTTTCTAAATAAAAATCTAAAAAATCTTAAATTTTCGATATTTCACTTAGAATGAATGAAAAAGAGTATAAATATTCGGCATATTGTCTAGACTAACAGACACAATCAACGTAGACAGAATAATATTAAAGATAACGACGTGAAATTTTAACGGTGATATAAAACACGCTTTCACTACATATCACGAACTATTGAAACAACGTCCCAGTTTTTGAATGTAAAGATTGTTAAAGTAAATTTATGGAATTGTCTATGTCTCAGTTTTTTATGGGTGAAAGGGAATAAAGTATTTGGTAAGTTTGTTTTTGTTTTATTTTATTTGTTGTGTTCGTAGATGGGAAATGTAGCGTGCTATTGCAGCTTATGTACAGGGGGCGTTAGTTGTAAGAATTATTGTCGGTGGGGAGGCCGGTTAGCTTTACCAACAACTTGGCCCACGTGGAGTTGTTAGATGTAATAGTAAGAGTTAATGATACCAGGAATTGTAGGAAGTGGATAGAAGGAGGAGGCTTGGCTTTTTAGAAGTCACAGCCATATGAACCGGGACATGAATGTAAATATCTAAAACAAAACAAAAAAATCTGGTCCCGCAGCGAATTGAACCCGGAGTGACTTGGTGATGACCCCTAACCCGTAAGCACGCTAACCCTTGTCTCTTTGGCACGTTGTCCTGAATTACTGACTTATTCATCAAATCAGAGATGAAAATTTTAAGATAGGAATGTAAAGTTGAGATGTTTTCTTATAAATTGTAGAGGCTTACTGAGAACGTAAATTACATAATTCCGATTTCACAGGAGTTTTTAATAGTGATATGTTTTTTTTTTCAATTTATTGTCAAAAAACAGTACAAACTGCGTATGACCACGTGGAGGAAAAAAACAACTAATTTACTCTCCGGAAGCAAGCAAGGGACCATCCCATCAATTCCGATCAAGGGCCCTTTTTAAGGCAGAGGCGGATTCAAAAATTTCAGCAAAAGTTCCAAGATAAGATAAAAAGTTGGCTGCGAGTTATAATACTAATAGAATGTCAATATGTTTGTAATTTTAAGCAAAAAATTACATGTACAAGTTATTATCGAACTATAGATTATTCTGAGTATAGTGTTTAAAAATCATAAGAATTGAAATAACACTAAATTCACGATTTATTGTTACAATAAACACGCCCCTAGACAAAGCCTAGAGAACCTGTATGATAAATCCGCCTCTACCAGAAGGAAAAACGGAGAAAAACCCGGGCCAGGATGGGGCTACAGAATTTATGTACACAACCGTGTACATTATGTGTTTTCTTCTTCAAATTTTGTGTAAATATCACGAAATAATTGAGGTACCATGAGAATTTTTCTCAGAAAACGTTCTTAACAAATGGCTAACCGTCTCCTAACAACATAGAATGCCAAGCAAAGCCGTGGACAAGACTTGCTAGTAATAACAAATGAAAAATAGTAATAACAAATAAACAAAGACTTAAATAATACAAATTTAACTCAATAGAGGAAGCTATAAAGACCTGTGGGAAAGACAAAGGCACGTGATATTTGAAACCGCATATTAGTAACCCAAAAGTCCTATCCTTTACCTCTTGCCTTCATTAAGCTTCTCTTCAGAAGCTCAAAGGATGGTGCTCGGTGAGGCAGATCTCGTACCGCTACCGCCAACACGAGTCCCGATGAGAGAGCACGCTACTTCAACGCACCATCACGGACTTTTTGAAAGCATGGAATCTCTAGCAGGTTAAAGCTCTGTAGATCAGAATATTACTCCACCAAACAATCCTTCTGTGGGAGATTATTTAAAGCCCGATACAAACAATCCCCATTGAACTTGATCGGGAAAAATTCGCGAATTTTATTTTACACGCATTCTCCTTATACATTTGTTGTTGTTTTTTTTTGGGGGGGGGTCCAAAAATGTTTAATAAAAAGTTTCAAAAAAGTTGAAAAATTTGCTATTCTCACTAAAACGTATTGATTTTTAGTAAACACAAAAAATTGTTGCGTTAAATTAATAGAATAATTATAATGATAATAAATTATAACGATAGTATTCTAAAAAAGAATAATTTTTATTTTGTACCAAATCCATATTTCTATGTCATATCAATAATCAAAGATATATGACCGTGTAATGCATAAGCTTTGATCAAAGTTCAACTATGATCATATATCTATGACATCTCGTAGAGAGAAACTTTGATCATATCTTTCATCGTATCTTTGATTGTAGATATGATATAGAAAGATAACAGAGTAATACCGACCTAAGTAACTTAAATTCCTGTTGAGTTTTCATGTAAGTCCATTAGAGTGTATCTAAAATTTCCTAACATACGTTTACTGCAATCATTATGAATTTTGTAGGAGAAATTAATCATACACACGAGAAAGTGAAATTTCAGTTTCAGAACCACCATAGAATTCTAAATCATTATATTAAACACAAATGTTTCCGAATCCTGTCCTGACCAGGGTTTTCTCCGATTTTCTTTCCGGTAAAGGGGGATTTTATATTCGGGCCCTTTAGGCTCTTGCTTAGCGGTGGCTATGCCTCTAATTCTGAGTTAATAGTTATTATTTATAAACAATACCCGAAAAATTTAAAGATTTGATAAAACGTATTTGCGAAATATTTTTGATATTATATTAAACACAAATGTTGGTTTTCTGTTGATATTATGACACAAAACTATTTTAATTCATATCTTGGGAGTATACTGAAATGTTACATCCGCCTCAGACTTAAGGCCCTTAATCGGAATTGATGGGATGGTTCCATACTTGCTTCCGGAGCGTAAATTAGTTTATTATTCTCTGTGGGTCATACGAAGTTTGTAACTTCGTACTCAACAGCAAAATTATTATTATTATGAAATTAATGTCATTGCCATCCAGACAATCAGCTCTGTCATCCAGATACTTATTATTGTTACAAGTTTCACTTTGCATCGCATTTCCAATTATATAATATTTACCATCAGACCTCCCTCGCAGCATTAAAGCTACTTTTGTGTTGATTTACATTTGAATACAACTCGTATTTTCAAATTACATTTCTATATTACGAGAAAGTGTTAGTATGTTCAAACATCCAATGACAAAGTGATTACAAACAATGGACATTAATTACGCATACAAAACAGGAATCAAAATCATTCCATGTAAGTTTTCAATGTGTGTTTCTCTACTGGGTGAACAAGCTAAATGAAAATTGTTTTAGCTCATTTCTCTAACATGTCATTAATATATCCTTCTTCCAGCTTTCGCAAATAATACGAAGAAAAAAAATCGATAATTATTAAAAACTGTATCCGTGATTTTTTCAACATAATGGTCCATACATACAAAGGAGTCGAAATGGGGCTAATTGTGATTCAACACTCGAATAAATGAAGATTGAGAAATATTTTTTAATCATACTTTACACTAATATTTTTGTTGTATCTAGAACCACCATAGAATACATTTTACGTACTACATCAAATGTTTTCAGTTCGGTAATTCTGATTATAGATACTTTTTCTGAAAAGGAACATCATTAAGTAGCTTCACGAACGACAGATTTCCCCGCTTTCGAGAAAAAGTTTTTCTCATATGCTGAATTCATCTTTATTTTTTAAGGAGGAATTCGTAACATAAAACACACTAACTTACATGAAGAATTTTCAAAAATAAGGGGCTCATTTTTCCTTGTATTGAACACATTTTCTCTCAAAAGCTGTGAAAATTCTCTCCGATATCTTAAAGCCAAATGAGATGTGGGAAAATCTCTATAATTGCGCAATGATAGCTGCCATGGCAAAATTATTCCGTGTTCGCAAATTCTAATTGGTTTCAATGAATTCAATTTGGAAAATGAAGATCGTGTAGAACTTTAAAAAATCTGAGTATTTCTTGTATCTCTCTACTAATTGAAACTATCTGTGTATCTCTCTACTAACTGAAAAAATAATAGTAAATATTAAGTAACCCATTAAACTTAAATAAATGCGTCGTTGAATGAACCTATGTTCACTTACGCTAGGTATTGGAAAAAATTAATTAGTATGAATAAAGGAATTATAAAAATATTGGTATTTGAAACACGAAAATATAGTAAATACAAATATGATCATAAAAATTTAGCATACATCTTAAATTATTCCTCAACTTTATTTCTATCGGATTTATATACAAAAGATTCTTATTGAATACATGTTATTCTATGATATACTTCGTTAGAAACGAAATTATTGTATTAAAAATTTCTGTGAACGAAACACATCATATGAATGAATTTTTAGTTGAAGGAATTTAGTTGATGAGACAAGACATAAAGGAATAAGAAACTGGCTATTCGAGCAGAAATGTCTCAAGGCATCAAATACGAAAGATTTGTTCCTCATTTTCTGGGAATTGTGAGAAAACGCTTGGTTATTCGACTATAAAAACTACTTCCAACATTTTATTTTCAACGCACGTATAATTTTAGTCATATATAAAAATTAAAATGGTTTAAATTTGCATACAATATTCATGAAGTGAGGTAAATTATGTAACATATTTTTTATGAAACTTACTAAAGAAATGTATTGTGATTATATAGATTATATTTCAATTTAATGAACATACTTTAGTTTTCTTTTACAAACCTTCACTAAGATTACATGAAGGAAGTAAAGTCAAATTTACATCATTTGAGAGATACTTTAAATTGCACATGTATCGGAACTGTAACCAAGATGTGATTTGATACGCATCTTTGTTTAATACATTACACCTATTTATGTGTTTATTCTAAGACGAGTTGAGCAGAATAAAAACTGAAGATACACTACAAAGTAAGTTCCTTTGTAAATCCATTTCTCCTGCTCTTGCAGGAGATGTTGAACCTACAATAAGAGCGAGGGTGTGTCAAGGAAGACTACTTTACGATAAGATCCACAGGAACGTGGAACAAGAAATCTCAGAGGGGTTGTACATCCCCTGAAATTTAGATACATGCTTCAAGATAGGGAATATCCCCAGTAATTCACTTAGTAATCCAGTATATTCATATCTCGGAGAAAGAAAAAAAATATATAAATCTCTATGTAAAAATGCCTTCTTTAAATTTTACTTTGCTCAAATTTAAGCTAATTTAATATCACTGGAGAAACTGCAGTATATTTCCGTTTTGTTGAATTTCATTATAAAATTTTATTAACACATTAAGTAAATTTACTCTCAGTATTTTATGCCGGTTTATTACGTACAACAGAAGGATAAAGTATAAACTATTCTTTTGTTTACTTTGGTGAGATTTTTTAATTTCCCATAATTTCTAAAGTTATTTTTTTTTTAATTTCGGAGGTTTTCTTTGTTTTTAAACTTAAACGGAAGTAATACCATTGTTAAACGTAAATTTGATAGGATTAAAAGAATACAAGGAGTCAAAATATTTAATTTCCATTAAATTTAAATTTATATCATTATTAAATTTAACCGAAAGTTTTAGCAGTGGAATTAACTTTTTATTTTCATATATACATCCCCAATAAAATAAATAATTGTGTATTGGTACTGGTGGAAATTGAACTTTTGGGAAATATACTCCAATGGTCCTTTTCGTTTTTCTAATTTACCTATTCCTCCTCCTACATTCAGTGCTGCTCAGCTATTCACGGATCGGATGTATTATCATAAAATCTACGGAAGAAGCTGAATCCTGAACACAGGAGATGGAAGTTAAAGGAAAATGATTTGGAGCCAATTCAAATGCTGCTTCCACCTTCTCCAGACGTACTGCTCTAGAATAATATTTTCTTACTGTACCGAGAGTTAAGCTGTTGCTTCAGGAGAGAAGTCAATATTGTTCACCAGTTTGTGTAAATGCGGGAGTCAATGTTACACGAATGTAGAACCCGATAGAAATGATGCTGGTAATTACGAATCCACTGAAGATGGAGACCCTCCGTGTTCTCTGGCTGAATGTATGAATAATAAAGATGAAGGAAAAGAAGATGAAAATCTTTAATAATGAAATGGAGTCTAAATAAGATAGCAAATTAATAAGATTTTTAATTACGAAAATCTTAATTAAAAATATATCTCAAACAAATTATCCTATTGAGGACACCGCATGAGAAGGACCTCGTGGTTGATCTGGAAGGTTGAGTGGAAAAGTCTCGTAATACACTGAGTCACGTTATCTCCGAAATGTTACTGTTATGAATAAAATTTAACTGAACTTCTTGCAAGAAACGTTCTAAACTTTAAATTTAACCCTAGACTTTTCTTCGGACTGTTAATCAGATATTGATGAAAAACTTTTTCATACTTTTGATCCTACGTGAAATTGTTCGTGGCACTTGAATTGCAGGGGATTTTTAAGAATTTTCCTTTGTATTAACATTTTCTTTGTTTTTTGATTTTCTATTTCATTTTGAGTATTGTAAATGAAAATAGAAAATGATATGGCTTGAACCACACATTCCGAACCACTTCCTTCAGAGATCCGGTGGAACATAATCGTGGAATACAACTTACGTAAATAAATTATGATGTATAATTTTTACTATACAACACATTTAAACTGAAAAGCCACAACTGTATTTCGCTTTGAGGATTTTCACCTAGAATAAAGATATAAGCCAATGGTTGTTAACAACACTAAATTTAGTGAAAGTGGTGTATCAGTCATATTACAAAACCTTTTCCAAGCATGTGGCATGAAGATAGTAAATAGGAAATATAAACAATAGGTAATATAAGAATCCGTGATTAGTGTTGACACAAAAATTATCCATTCTTGTTTGAGGAGAAGTCACGAGGTCATGAAGGCGAGTCACAAATAATGCAAAACATAATTATCTAGTTAAACCAATTTAATCTTGTTTGTTCGTTTAAAAGGTTCGGAGCTCTAGAGAAAGCATTCAATGAAGACTTAATGACATTTCAAGGAGCACTGTTCTTTTGTAGGTCGATGTATTTGTGCACTAATATTCATAAAACTCTTCCCATACAATGAACTTTTCTCATCTATTACGGATATCATTTAAAGAAAAGCATCAAAAATGAATGAAAGAAAATTCGAAATAAATGACTTATGAATGAAAGAAGAGTTTATTTCCCAAGTTCTGCAATAGGGGTAGGATATTTTATACGTGTCAGAAAGTCATCGGGATTGAAGTATAATCTCCCTTTCTCCTACAATTCGATCTAAGAAAGGAGGGAAATGAATTGAATTGTATTACATTTACATTATTAATATGTCATATTTAGTTAAAGTACACTCTCTTGACCATAGCAATTCTATATACAGTATATACAATGTATTGATATATTCTTGAATACATCAATTCTATCTATGGAGGATTTCCTCAGACTATAGGGAAGAATACCCCAATGTTTCGAAAATATTCTATACTTCATCAGGGTTATAAAATACAATACATATTGAGAGAGAGAGAGGAATGTATTATATTGTACACAAACCATCATGAAGTGTAGAATATTTTCGAAACGTTGGCGAGTTCAATAAGGTTTTCTTTCCTACATCCTTACCAAATTATTACGATAGAATTGACAAATTTATTTGGGTATAATATATTTAAGTATAAATAAACAAACAAACTTTATTGTCAAAAAAGAATTTGCACTCTGCATACCACTGCGTACGACGGTAATAAACAAGTAAGGAAACCATACCAATAATTCCGATCAAGGGTCCATGGACAGTGGCGGATCTAATACTTTCAAGAGATATTCAACCAATACGTGCCGTTATTTATTCAATATTTTGAAAATAAATCTTAGATATTAAATGCAGTAAAAATTCGAGTTTAAATATACCAAAAGTGTAATGACATTCCCGCCAACGTGTAGATCCTCCTTTACCCGGTAAAACGGGAGAAAATAACGTACACATCCGTGCAAAGGAGTAAGTATTGTAAGTACAATTAGGAGTAAACTATTATACATAAAAAGGAACAATAATAGCATGTGTAAAAAGTAATTTAGTTTTTATATTTTGATACATATGCCAACTCAAAATCAGGTTGTTCAGAAATTCGTAATTTATTTTCGCGAACTCAATATTCCGGATGCAATCGTGAAAGAAGGTCGCTTGTAATCACGTTCCTAATTAAATTCAAGCGTTTCTTTCATTAGCGAACCATCAATGCAATTGGGAATAAAAATCCTCCTCGCAGAACCCGAGCGCAGGACGCCATTCATCAACATTCCGTGCGATGTTGAGCCGAGGGGTTTTCTCCTTCGAGTGTTGATGGCGTCCTTCTTTCTCTGATCCTCTTCGTTTGCTGAAGCAGAAGACTTCGCAATGCAAAGCACGGCGAAAAGAAGTATTCACTTCGAAACAAAGTCAAAGAGCAAGTATTCGGAGAAGGAATTCTTTAGGCTGATTATCCTGAAGTCCCGGAAATATATAAATATACACGCATAAAATTTCAGATTGTAATTTGAGGAAATAACCTGTATAGTATTGATATTAATTAAAAATGAATTTGATCTGAATTCCCCCCCCCCCCCCCGCAAAAAAATCAAATAAACCGTACTGTTGAAATAGATGCGCGTCCGTATTTTTACTTTTTAACGAGCTCTTTCGGAAAACCCTCACTTATTCTCTATCCTTCCACTCTGGTTACTTACGTTCATTTGATCAGTGCCAGATGAATAAAACCTACTAAGAGAGACAAATAGAATAGTAAATGAATAGACTGGCAGAGGAATATAAACTATTTCCAGATTGGACGAATCTCGTTGAGTTTACGTCTTCGTGTTAAACACATAGCAACATAATTGAATATGATATAAACAAATATAAACACACAATATGTTTAAAAAAAGGCATACATGTTATAATACTATTCGTCCATAAAAGATCGTAAGTCTTTAGTTACTTATTTAGTTAGATTATATAATGAACGTTAATTGTAGAATGGCACTCAATATAACATAACGCGCTCAAGTAAACAAATCGCTGCCATTAATAAGGAAAAATGTGACTGGTTGAGATTTTCTATATTTTAGTAAAGATTATACATTATTAATAAAAATTATTATAAAGTATATAAAATAGAGTTTTATATTTTGGTTATAGGGTGTCTATTAAGGAAAGAGTTTTTATTGCAAATTATACGTGTCATTTATTTCACAATTCAACAAAATTGTATGGATTATGTTCTGAATGTTTATTTTGTGTATCAATTAAATTTTTGAATTATTTTGTCTACTTATATTTTACACATTGATATTTACTAAAAATATTTTATCTTTTGCTTTTACATGAATTATACATATGAAGATAAAAATATAGTGGGTCGTGTAACTTTTTTCTAAATAACTCTTATCATCGCAAATTATTACTTAACAGTTAATTCTTAAGAGAATTATATTTGCACTTAAAATGATATGCAGCAACTCGGGGCACAGGAATACCACATTGGGTTGTCACCACGTTATACAATGTTTAGTATTAAATACTTCTAAGTTTATAAATATTTTCAAAATACCAGTAGTATATAATTTTTCCTCTTTTGTCGCAATTAATAGTTTCTATAATAAAAATTATTTTGCAATAATAATTAATTATTGTATTGATCGATTAGTTTATAACTATTAATCGAAATATTTTACCTGTAAGTTGTGTCAATAATTCATTAAATTTAAGTTTCTATTTTATAATTATATAAAATAATTACTTAAATATTTTTAAAATTATATTGCTCAATTATGACAGTCACTACAGCAAGTCATTTTTTATGAAAAAGCTACTTATAGAAAGAGAGAGACAACTTAAGTCGATCAGACACTATTCGCTATTGATTGTTGTCCATTATCGATTGTAATGGCAAAATTTACATATTGTCCTAAACAGGATTATATCTTCGGGATGTAAACTTTAAAAATTTCTTGGATTAATAAAGTGAGTTAAAGTTGGTATTTTGTTGAAATAAAGTTGTATTTTTACTTTTAAAAAATATTAATAAAGAAATTTATTCAAAAAGTTCCAGCCGAAGCAATATTCATATTGACCCTTTACATAACGTGCCCCGCATTGATTCTTACTACGTTTTGACTCACATTCTATGCGCGTGTTGGAGCTTACAAAACGTCACTCAGAGGGATTATATGAAAAACTGTCCATAATTTGGGACTGGATTTATAGTAGATAAGTCAATCCTTGATTCAGTTACAAATTTGAAGTCCTACTCTGGTCGAATCTCCACACTGACTATTAAGTCAGCAAACAAGATCTACGCTTTAATCAACGGACATGCAACATCCAATGTCACCAACATAAACAAGCCAGAAACAGTGAAATAATTTTGGAATAAATTAGATAATATTCTCCAAAACATCCCAAAAAATCATGTAAAAATCCTCGTAGATGACTTCAATGCGCAAATTGGCAAAGAAAAGAAATATAGGTACTGGGTTGGTAAATGGTCAGGACATAAATAGACCAACCGGAATAGTACGCGACTAATTAACATCTGTAAAAACCATGACCTGTTTCTCAAATCGACATTTCTCAAGAAAAAACCTTCTAATACCAAAACTTAGATCTCACCTAATCCACTATTAGGTGAATGCCAACTGGACCATGCAATAATATCCCGTCAAAATATACTAGAAATCATGAACCTTAAAGTTCTTAAAGGATAAGATCTAGATTCTGATGATTATCCTACAAAATTCTCTTTAGACATCATTCCAGAAAAGAGAAAGCACACTCAGAAAGCCCCACGCCGCAAATACGACGTACAAAATGTAAAAGGCAATGACAAATTTAGAAAAAAACACAAAAATTAAATCTACAAAACTGGCAACAACTTCAAGCAGGACTTGTAAAAGCAGCAGAAAACATAGCACCGGAAACCAAGACACGGAAGTTCGCGTGGTGGACAGATGAGTGTGGTCAAGTCATGAAAGTCGGACAACAGGCATGGCAAAATTGGTCATGCAACAAAAATTCAAAAACCATGCAAAACCTCGAGGACGACAGAAAAACGGCCACAAAAACAATAAGAACGATTAGTAAACAACATGAGGACAATAAATTACTAGAAATAGAAGTTGACTTCAGGAAACACAATTCACGAAACTACTACAGAACATTTAATCAGAAATTATCTAAGTAATCTCCCCCATTGCTCCAGTTCAAAAACTAACATGTAGAAATTGCTCACACCAACACTGAAAACTGTGAAATTCTTGGGAAATACTTTTTTAAATTACTGAATTGTGAAAAGTCACAAGAAAAATTTTAATTCTACCGTGCACAACAAAACCCGGACTCAAAACCACCGAGTGTACAGGAAATGAAGGAGATAATTCACTCATTGAAAAATGACAGAGCATCAGGAGAAAATCAAATCACCACCGAACTATGGGAAAATGCAGGAGAAAATCTCATCATAAAACTAAGAAATTATGGATGAAATCTGGCAAATTGAAAAAATCCCCTCAGAATGGAAGATGGTGATCATTCACCCACATTTACAAAAAAGGAAGCAAGGCAGACCCCAACAATTATCGTTGAATTTCACTGCTTTCAGTACCCTATAAAATTCTATCCAAAGCCCTCTTGAACCGTGCAGAATCTCAACTGGATCCAGAAATCGGTAAATACCAAGACGAATTCAGAAAAGGCTGATCATGCACAGAGCAAATTATTAATCTAAAAAACTCGATAAAATATTTCCACAATTCATCAAACAAGAATTATGTCATCACATTCGTCGACTTCAAGAAAGCATACGATAGTATAGACCGAAAATCACTTTTTAAAGTACTAACAGAATTTGGACTTGATCAGAAAACAACAAACATTGTCAAAGAAATACTCATGCAGACCAAATCCAAGGTAAAAGTTATGGGAGAACTGGAAACAGAATTTCAAATAGACACAGGAGTACGACAAGGCGATGGGCAATCCCCGTTGCTCTTCAATTGTGCGCTTGAAAACGTTGTACGGGAATGGAGAAAAGCAGGTGCTCCAACACACCGACTAGGGCCAAAACTGAAAGACATACAATTAGACTGCTTAGCATTTGCCGACGACGTGGCATTAATTGCACAAGATATCCCCGACGCGTAAAAATAACTATTACAAGAACAAGCAGCGAAAATTGGATTACAAGTCTCAATTGAAAAAACAAAATTTATGTCAGACATCAAAGCTGCACCAGATGAACTCCAAATTGGCAACAAGATCTAACGAGTAAACAAATTTAAATATTTGGGTGAATGGATTACAGAAAATTGTAATGAAAAAAAATATTTTTAAATCGAGACTTCAGAAAATGGAGACCGCTTTTCAGTTAACAAAAAATATATACAACAAAAAGAGTCTCTCCTGGAACTGCAAAATCCGACACTATACAACTGTAACCAAACCTGAATCTCTCTACGCTTCAGAAACACTTAAGCTCCAACATAAAACATTAAAACAACAAATATTAGTGAAAGAACGTAAAATAGTGAGAAAAATCCTAGGACCAAGAACCAAAGACGATGTTCATTATCCAAAACCTAACACAGAAATATATCAAAAAATTTCCAAAATCACAGACACAATGCGAATGCGAAGAATTCAGTTCATGGGACACTTAGGAAGAATGGATCCGGACTAACGTACAAAATACATGCATTCTTAAAGAACAAGGCTACTAGACCAAATTGGTACAAACAGACAGAAAAGGACCTGAAAGAATTAGAATCACCAAACTTACAAGACCGAAATGAAATCAGAAAAATCACTCATACGCGGGGTTTCGAGGGAGAAGAGAGAAGAACCACCCAATCTACATGGTCAGCACAACGGAAACACAGCCAGTCATTGCGCATGAAGGAATACTGGGCGAAAAGGAAGGCTAGAAAGTGTTGATTGCGCGTGGTCCTAAGTGACCCATTCGCGAAGAGGAGGAGGAAGAAGAGGAAGAGGAGGAAGAAGAGGAAGAGGAGGAAGAAGAGGAAGAGGAGGAGGAAGAAGACGAGGAGGAAGAAGAAGAGGAGGAGGAAGAAGACGAGGAAGAATAAGAAGAGGAAGAATAAGAAGAGGAAGAATAAGAAGAGGAAGAATAAGAAGAGGAGTAAGAGGAGAAGGAAGAAGAAGAGGAGGAAGAGGAGGAGGAAGAAGAAGAGGAAGAAGAAGAGGAAGAAGAAGAAGAGGAAGAAGAAGAGGAGGAGGAGGAAGAAGAAGAGGAAGAAGAAGAGGAGGAGGAGGAAGAAGAAGAGGAAGAAGAAGAGGAAGAAGAAGAAGAAGAAGAGGAAGAAGAAGAAGAAGAAGAAGAGGAAGAATAAGAAGAGGAAGAGTAAGAAGAGGAAGAAGAGGAGGAAGAGGAGGAGGAAGAAGAGGAAGAGGAGGAGGAAGAGGAGAAGGAAGAGGAGGAGGAAGAAGATGAAAGGCAGTTGACAATGAATGGGACATCCGGTAAGTCCACGGCGTTGCACGTTTTCCATCGTATTCTCTATTTCCATCTCATGAGTCACGTGCTTTCAGATACAGACACGAATGCCATGTGCTCTCCCATGTCTCCCGACGAGATCTACCCTGAGGGTTTCAAATCGTTCCAATTAACTCCACTAGAACTCAAGTTAGTCAAATCACAGATGCATGATTTTCTTTTTTTTTATTATAATTATTTTAAAACAACAACATGAATAATAATGAAGAAAAATCACGATTCAATTTGTATGTGTCAGTTAATAATATACAAACAATATTTAGGGATTCACTTGACTCGGTTTGAAATACATAAGAGCATGAAAAACATGGCGGGAGGGCGCAATGGTTTCGTAATTCGTGCATCTCACCACGAAAGGAGTAAAATATCTTTCTCAAATGTCCGGTGACCTACAGATTAAAGAGATGTAAAAATTATTACGGAAAATTTAATATAAATCAAACTATTTTTCCCTCACTTTCGTGATTTCAAAGTAGGTGTCATATTTTTAACGTGTTTCCTCCATCAATTATAATTACAATAATCTCGTTTAAATGGTCGGCGAAGAATGTTTTTCAAGTTGAAATTACAACAAGAACATGTTAGTCTATTTATGTCGACTTCAAGTATTTCATTGATTTAATTCTACCTACGCTAGTACTACCTTAAAAAACTTCAGGATTCTCCTTCATCGTAACTCTCAATTCTTTTCAAGATTGTCATTTCTGTAGCATTAAAACGCTGTATTTTTTTAATAGTTTATATCGTTTTTTTTAGTCTTACTGCGTCGGACATTTTTTGCTCTGTATTTGTTCGCACAATGATGATTCTTTAATTTTTTGAACTCTAATTCTTTACTTTATAAACATTACAATTATCTTCATAGTTAAATTTGTAATAGTGTTTTACTAAAATAATTTATGAGGTTTTAAATAGTAAATTTGATTATGTATGTATCATATTATTATGGTTATTGTTACAATGAAACATTAACCTGTTCGGCACTAAGCCGCCATCCTGATTGAGGGTTTTGCTGGGTTTTTCCTCAATCGCTTAGGGTTTATTGGGATATAGTCCCTTGTTTTGCTTTCCACGACATTGTATTTTTTTTTCTTTTCTTATTTGGTCACACGGTAGAGCAGACCTTATGGTCTGAGTCTCGTCACCAACTAAAGATATTATTGTTATTTTGTTTATAAATTCTTCATTTTTGGTTTAGAGTTTAATGCTTCTCTTTGTTGTATCTTTTGTTATGAATGAGAATTACGTGAGCACCTATAAAAAATGAAAAAAAAGTAAACTATTGGATATAGTCGTAGAGAGGTGAACATCTAAAAAACTGTTAGAAGGATGCAATCTTCAACAACAAAGTGAAAGATCAATCTGACTCCTGTGTTTCTCTTGACTTTGTTTTTATTTGACTTCTATACTTTTGTTGTATTGTTATTTCTCAGAAAGTGCAATTTTTGTATGTTTCTATTCAAAGCTTTATATGTTCCAACTCGTATGAAATATATATACCACATTGGACTCTTTTAATACCCGTTCCACAAATCCGCAATTTTAGATCTCAAACTATTCCATAAAATTTGGTAGACGGAGACATTTCAATATGTGAACATAAACAACCTTTTTAACAGTTTTAAAAGTTTTGAATTATTCTTTCGAACATTCTCAAAAACATCAATTTCCCATTTTCGCAATAATTCTGTAAATGTCTGAAAACAGACATACTTATTCTGAAGGTAATAATGTATTTAAGTTAATTGACCATTACGTGTGTTTAGTTTTAAAAAAATTGTTCCTTAAATATATTTCTCATATTTTTTTATCAAAGTTAGTATAAGAGAAAGTGGAACTCGAGTTGCCGGCAAACAGAACTTCAGTATAGATGGCAAATGCCTTATGCTGCTACAAAATATGGATACTTTGCCAACAGAGATACAGAGCGAAGAAAAATATGTTTTTTTATACTTTGGTGTCGATTCTTGATTTGTTTCCGTGCCGTTGGCAATAACTCAAAGACAAACTCGCGCACAGTTTCATAAACGAGACATAGTTTTCCGATGTCAAACGAGCCATCGTTTACCGATCTCATCGTTCTCATTTCCGTAAAAAACTTTTCCCAACAAAATTATCTTCAAAGAAAATACCTTGTACGATTCTTCTCAGATAATCGAGCCTTAAAGTCATCATATACGTTAATAAGCAAATGTCCCAAATTTTTATTTTCCTTTTCTGTGTAAGCGAACGAAGCAATTCAAACAAATATAGAAACTTACTAAAGAACAGTAAAAGATATGTCAGCAATTTCCTATTATTTTATTTTATTTTTTTCCTATATTACATTTTGAAAATTTCATCGAGAAAAGACACTATTTGACTCGTACATATGAAAAGAATGTAACTTGACTACTTGACTCCTGTTTGATGAAAGCGTCTGCTAAGTAATAAACAATATATGTAGGGAATTGTAGGTAGGTTACGCAATGCTCCATTGCATAATAGCATATAATATTAATAACCGTTCTTAAATCCTGTTTACATTACTAATGGTAAACAAGAAACCGAGTGCAACGAGCCAAGAACTAGAAGATATAGGTGAAGGTAGTATCCACCATATTATTCAGGTAAATATAATAAGTCTTGTCACTTAAAATTAAACTATCATATTTTCACACAATTTATTGCGAGGTTATGGTGATTTCTTTAACGTAATGTTTATCCATTTTCTATAAAAAATAATTGTAATTTTCTAACGATAAGATGACTGCACTTGATTCGTATAGGGAGGTACAGAGTGTTACAGAATTGCGTATGTCTCAAAGAATTCGCTTCACACCAAGACGCCCCTTTGCGATAAAAGATTGATAACAAACAACGGGTGACAGAATTAGCCTACAGGATAAACATGGTACTAATTTTATGGCTTAGGAGTCAATCAGAATGTTAAGGTGTGATGAAGAATCATCATCCCGCCGGAGATTGATCGCAGGCATTCAAGCCAGAAAATCAAGAGCTCTACCCACTGAGCCACGATGACCCCGGTGTCCTCTCACGCATATAAAAAATGTGAATCAATATAGAACGAAATGGGTTTGTAATTCCCGTTTCTAGCAGCTCTAGAATGCTGGAAACTCCTGTACAACAAGAATCCTCTTAAGATGTCAATCGAGAAAGAAATTTGTAATAGATTGTATCTCTCAGACTTCCGCGAAACGGTGTTGCGTCTCCTTTTTAGGATGAAACCAATAACGGAATATCTGATTTTCTGGTGAAGATAAAAGCTATTGGGTGACTACATACACACAAAGCAAGCACCCAACGTTGTGATTGACAGGAGAAAGAGACACATATCACGTACTTTACATCTTAATTGTAAATAATTGTCAACGCTTATCATGTGTGAAACACCAACACCAGTGTAAATCATACTTTGGTACTGCTACTAAAAAATTACCAAAAAAATTAAACAATTTCCTTTGTGAAACGAGAACGCTATCAATTGTTCACAATGTTTTCCCAGTAGTAACTTTTTGCCCTCCATCGTAGAAACACAATTCCAGGAATTTTAAGTTGTGCAACCACAATTCGAGAGAAAATTTATTAAACGAAACCTGCAGTGGAAATAAAAGAAATTTTTCTCCCTCAGGGGACTGAATTCAATGAATCACGGGTTGGTTGTTGCATGCGGAAGCATTCCAGCTTCATCGATCGCCCGATATTAGTACAACACAGAGAGAGAGAGGGAGAAAGAGATGGAATGAGAGAGAGCGATCTGGGTAAACATTGCGAATTCCATTTCACACTCGCTGTTTCAACATTGCGGCGTCTGGGAAGCGTTCAACCCTTCGTTGCACAAAAACAATAAGAGGGCATTTCTGAGAATAACAGTCTTCAAATTGGACACAAAAGTAGATTATGTTGATTACAGAAGGCAAGAATATTTCTTAAATTTAATCTCTTTAGAGATTAGAATGGCGAACTCTAACTTATCCTTTCTTTATAGACTTGTGAATAATTATATAGGTTGTCCTTCCTATCTGTCTCAAATAGTTGACGATTTTCCTCAAAGAATGCGCAGATCGCAGAATATTTTCCATGACTACTTAATATTAATTTTCTTAGCTCATGAGGTGACGTAATTAGCTACTATCGAACTTTTAGTTCAGCCTAATTTTATGTACTTGGAGTACATTCTAAAATATTTATTATATATTTTATAATTTTCAATGTTTTTTAATAATTTTAAGTGCAAAATATTATCGATGATGGATTTTCATTCGTCAATATTATTTTAAAAACTTTTTTTACTGTTCTTCAAACGTGTGCCATCATAGCGCTAAGCGATACTATCTAGTATCGAAACCATAATGTAGAAAAACGAGAATAGTAATATATAGTAATCTAGTAATATGGGGGCGACCCGTGGCGTAGTGCCTAACGCACTCGCCTTCTACCTCTGGGGACGCGGGTTGAACCAGGTCCGATCCAAATAGAATTCGAGGTGGTGGAAGAAGCTGTGTTCGCGGCAGGTTTTCTCGGGGTTCTCCCGTTTCCTCTGCCAATCATTCCACGAAAACATTCACTCATAAATCACCCCCATGTCACTCGTTAATCAGGTGCGACAGGAAGGGTATCCAAATCAAAAATAGGAGGCATCATACCATCCCCATCTACGTCGACCACATCTAACACGGGATTAAGAGAAGAAGAATATCAATATAATAATATCAACATATAATATCGCAAATACTGAAGAAGTGGTTGTGATCCAGTGCATCCCGTAATGATTTCTCCTTTCCGGAACGTATAACATACCACTACAACACCCTCAAATTTCATTGAATACGAACCGAGAATCTGGAGTTTCAAGGGAGATCGTGCTCTCAACCATCTATACCATTTCGTCAGCTTTTACAATTCATAGATTTGAGCAATTAGTTTTTGACATTTAGTTCCCCCATGATAATAATAATAATAATAATAATAATAATAATAATAATAATCTGTGTGGGTTGCTATTCCCATATCGAGCGCCTCCCCAGGTGGCGGATAGAGAGAATTCTCTCCAGATATGGAGGGTACCGGGGAAATAAAATACCCGGGGTGAACCAAAAAGTAGCAAAAATCCAAATGACGAATATTGAGAAAAAGTAGCGGGCAACCGGTCCTCGCAAAACCGCGCAGAAGATTCTGACACCGGGTCTTTTGAATCAAATAAGCTACCTGTGTCCTTGGTTAGTGGTGGACCTAGCAATGACCAACGGGCTAGACACAGCGCAACGCCACTTACGGATACCGTAAAAACAGATTTCACTGCCGCAAGACGATCTGGCTTGAGGACTACGTTTGCAGAGACCTCCGACATATCGCGCCCAACTGGCTAACGCTTTAAATGGACTAAAGAGATGAATATATCTATAATGCATGCGTACTATATCAGTACAAAAGTGGAAATAGATAATGAAGGCTTCAGAGCAAGAATGCACCCAGAATGGAGAGCAATGTATCATGACTCAACACTGAATAAACAGCTAAACTCCATCCGAAGAAATACATTGTCAACCGCTGAAATGGATCAAATCAAACAAGAAGTGGCTGCGGAACTTCAACTCAACATCGCGAAGCAAGATGAGACCCAAGATGAAGAACATGCGGACACAGGGGACCAACGATAAGATAAAAATAAAGAAGCATAAATGAAAAGAGACACTTGGACAGGTCCTGCATCAACAACGAACAACTTTGTGATGAGTTAGTGCAACTATATTCTAATTTGTACAAAGGCATCAATTTACAAAATCGACCTCGAATACCCCAAGTTGGTAACGAGAATTTCTACAACACCAGTAAACTTATGAATACAGATCTGGAAGGTGTTATCTCTCAAACAATGTCAATGGACGAGCTTCCTGGAGTGGTATATTGGTAGTACAGAAAACAGAAAATGAGAGAAGTTCCTCCAGATACATTCCAGTGAGTATATCAAAATATACCACTCTGGAAGAAAAGGATACCGGAGAAAATACACAAAGCTAGAAAAGACACCACCCACTTGACAGTGTACCTTACAGGAAAAGGATACACATCCAATATGGTAAACGCAGGAGTTAAAAAAACGCCGAGAGAATGAAACTCCGTATTAAAAGTACAGACTTCGAAAAGAGACTTACAGAAGAGGACGAACATTTGAAACAGACAATTTCTGCACTTGGGGCGAGAATTCGAAGGTATGATGAAGCATCAAAGAGACGACAACAAAAGATAACCTTCACTGCCAATCAAAAGATTTTCTACAGACAAACGGAAGATAATAACAAAGGCGAATACCGGGGACCAATTCCAGATAGAGAAATAATGACTCAATTCTGGTCCAAGATATGGTCGGAACCAAGACAACATAATGAGCATACCTACTGGATACGAGATGAAGAGAATGCTTGCCGGGATATAGACAATATGCAACCAATATTGATCATCGAAAATGATGTCACAACAGCTACAAAAAATACTTCACTATAGTATACAAATATCTTACCAACATGTTCAACAATGCACTAAGGGATCCGACAACTTTTCCGAGGTATTTGCTGCAAGGCACAACGTACATGTTACCTAAGTCAGGCGATAGGCTCCAACCAAATAACTACCGACCAATAACGTGTTTGTTCACGCTGTACGAAATCCTCACCTCTACCATCTCTACCAAGATTGACAATCATTTGACGACCCAGAATATTTTAGCTCCTGAACAAAATGGCTGATTCTAATTTGTACAAAGGCATCAATTTACAAAATCGACCTCGAATACCCCAAGTTGGTAACGAGAATTTCTACAACACCAGTAAACTTATGAATACAGATCTGGAAGGTGTTATCTCTCAAACAATGTCAATGGACGAGCTTCCTGGAGTGGTATATTGGTAGTACAGAAAACAGGGCAAGGGGACACAGGGCTGCAAAGAACTATTAGTCATTGACAGTGTGATTTCACAACAAGACCGCAAACGGCAACGCAAGCTATCTCTAGGTTGGGTGGACTACAAAAATCCCTTCGGCTCTATTCCTCACTCGTGGCTCCGACGTATTCTTGATCTATACAAGGTAGACAAAATCTGGCTAATTTTCTGTCAGTATGCATGTCAGGATGGAAGACAACTCTATATGTGAAACTGGGAATACATTCATATGAAACTAGAGAAATTAGGATTTGACACGGGATTTTCCAAGGTGACAGCTTGAGTCCATTATCGTTCTGTATGGCCCTTACTCCGCTCTCCAGAATGATCAGGAATTCAGGATACGGGTATCGAATCCAAAAGAAGCCAAATGAAAGAATATCTTACCAGTTCAATATGGATGACCTGAAACTATACGCTACTAACAGAGATGAACTACAGAGCGAATTTGCACTGGTCATTAAATTCAGACGAGAAATTTGCATTGATTTCGGATTAGATAAATGTGCTACTGTACATGTCGTGAATGGAAAAGTACAAGATCAAGAAAATGACCTACAACAATCCGAGAACACGATCATCCAAAGCCTAGGGAAAGAAGACTGGTATAAATACCTGGGGATGTTGCAATTACGGGGATTTGTGATATAGACACCAGACAAGTAATCCAAAAGAAAGTTCACCATAGAGTAAAAGGAGTCTGTAAATCTTTAATCAATTCGAGAAATAAAATTACTGCTATCAACACATGGGCTATCCCAATGGCTACTTACACCTTTGGAGTTATAAAGTAGTCGGAGGCCTCCCTACATGCTTTCGACAGAAAAAATAGAAAAAACATTAACAAGACATCGGTTACATCACCCGAAGAGCTCAATACATAGACTATCTCTCGAGAAATAATAGGGGAACAGGATTTCTAAGTCTTGAAACATTATGTCGACTGCAGCAAACAGAATTCCGTCAATATTTCCTAACAGTGTATACTGCGCAGCATAATACGATCTGCGTCTAGGATAAAAATATTAGTCCATTCGACTTGGCTAATGATGACTAAGGGATTAGCTACTTGAAAGTACAAGACCGAATTGAAGCTTGGAAGAGGAAGGAACCACACGGCAGGTTTGCAGCAGCTCTCATTGCGAATACTACCGATACGAAGAGTTCAACAGAATGGTTGCGAACAGGAGGTTTATTCGGAGAGACTGAGGGGTTTCTATTCTCTATTCAAGACCAAATCATCAAAACACTTGTTTACCGAAGGTATATCATGGGCGAGCAGATTGACAATAGATGCTGCCTCTATAAAAGTACCAATGAATCAATGCAATATATGCGGTGGATGCCCGTCAATGGCACAAAATAATATCTGCAAAGGCATAATAACGTCGATAAAGTGATCCACCAGGCACGTGCAAAACAGCATAACCTCATTGATGTCGAAGCACCTTACTACAAATGCAAGCCTGAACAATTATACAGCGATGAACGGGCACGAATACTTTGGGACAGTCAAATCATCACTGACAGAACAGTCGAAGCAAACAGACCTGACATCGTCGTGTTTGATAAAAGAAAAATACGAGGATATAATCATCGATATAGCTGTCCCTTTGGATGACAACCTTGTAACAACAACAGCAGGTAAGAAAAGAAAATACCAACTTCTTGTTGTCGAATTGAAAGATAATCTACAGGTTGAAGGATGTCACAATAACACCAATAGTCATTTCAATGAAAAAATTAATCACTAAGGACCTGCAAAATGCAATGATTAAATAAGATCTTCGCAAACACCACCTGAGAAACATCCAAAACGCCGCTCTACTTGGTACCTCCAGTATAGTCCGTAAATTCCTTAACCTTGTTTCCACTGAGAAGAGGACAAGAGCGATGACCCGATGATTATGTTTATCATTATGTACAAATATTTTTGCCTTGGGAAATTGACAAGCCCCGGAAATTAAGTAAAATTGAAAAGGGTAATAAAAGAACGCAATAATAATAATAATAATAAATTTAGTGTCAAAAAGGCAGTTACAAAATTCATATATTTCTTCTGTATACCCTACACGTGGAGAATATATGTGATAAATTTCTGACAAGTGAAAATGGCGATGAGCCGGGAATCGATCACGGGACTCCTGAATAAATCGCAGGAGTGTTACCAGCATCCCACCCGTTCGTCTTCTACAACTGTACACCATTCCATCCGGACCTTTACCCCGGAAGACCTGCCATTCCCATACAGGAGATAAGGCGGCACAATAAGCAGTGCACAATTACGTACGTATGTGTGGAAACGATGCAGTAGTGGAAGGCAAAAGAGTGGTGTAATGGTTAACACCCCTGTGAATAATGCAGAATTCCCTTGTTCGACTCCCGGTTCGTTTCCATTTTCACTGGACCGAAAGTTATCACAGTTACAAACTGTTTTTGACCACGTGGAGGACAATTAATTTATTCTTCGGAAGCAAGCAAGGGACCATTCCATCAATTCCGATCGATGTTTCTTTGACAGAGGTGAATTTAATATTTCAGCACCCGAGAAGAATAAGATAAAACCCTCTGGGTCAAGAAGTTGCAAATCGTGGAACTCTGGTAATATCCCTGATTTTATTCGTCCAATACCACTACCATCTCTATCTCATCATTCATCATCATGGTCATCATCTCAACATCCGTTTGGTGTCGGCCATGTGCTTGCAGCATTGTACCATCCATCATCACTACAGAAAAAAATGGTACAGAAGAAACACGCATGATATGTATTTACTATATCACAGATTTTCCCATTTTGCAGTTTCATAAATTTTAACCTGATTAATAGTGTCATACTAACCTTGAACACAAGTTAATTTCAACGTAATCGTTATATCTTGTATCTAAAAAGTAACTTTTTAAAATGATTATAGTATAGGTGTTCTTAAATATTATATTTAATGTATTTAATTTATCTAACATATCAATTAATAAATATAATTATGATTTTTTAACACTTAATGACAGGTATTTTTCACACATGTACATTTACGAAAATATGTATATCCTAAATGTCATGCATCCTAGAGTTAAACATCCCTTTTTTCTAATTAGATAAGGGTGTTGTATTCAGCTTTTACATTAATGAGGAACAAAGTTATAGTCAACCGAAAAATATTTTTCGGTTGACTATAACTTTGTTTCTCATCCCTTTTCGTCTCCTCGTACTTAACCAATTGCTACAATTGAACTACATTACGAGATAATTTGATGAACGGAACTTACATAATCTTGCTGTTCAACTTAGTACTACTTCTTGTATAATTTTAAATGCAGATTAATTTTGAACTTTCAACAGTTCTCAAATGATCTCCCAGTATCTGCATGCTGCTTGAGAAAAAGGAACACAAAATACAGTAAATAAATGAACGAATACCCTAATTTTTATTATTTGCGTGCATTACGAAACAAACTGTAGCCAGAGAATGGCCGAGGAGACCAATGTTACGGGTTATTTAACCGAGGTCAGAGATTTTGTCAAAAAAAAACTAAGTTTATATAATTACACTCTCAAAAATGTTTTTCTTCTTTAACTGTCTTTCCACATTATCGCTTCATTCCACCTAGCTATTATTTATTTCTAAGAGCTTTATTTTAACAAGTTTTCATTCCTAAGTATATTTTGTTTACTTTCTGTAGTAGTCTATCCAGGACATTTCCAATAAATGCTTTTGGGCACATTTATTCTGACGCTGGCGAACAGATCCCTCAAACAATAAATATGCTAAGTGTGCATTTCTGAAATCATGGATCAGACGTCATCAAACGAACGCAGTTCCGGTACCAGTTTATTAGATTTATAAATATTGGTTTCCACCTCATCTGGTTCGAGAACCAAAAGATATTACATATTTTGAGTTAAAGACCTAAAATGTTAACTTGTAAAAATATGGAAGTAAATAGTAAATAGTTAATACTAAATAATTTCATTCACGATTGTTAAAATATTGTATTCGCATAATAAACATTAAAAACACGGAAATTAATTATTTACAAAATTACAGATACTGTTATTTTCGGTTTCTGTCTAGGTTTCTCCATGATATAGAATCGAAAATGAATTTTATCAAACAAAAGTGTACATAAATTGTAAATAACTATTTTAGGTTAAACAATATTACGCGGCCACGCAATATTTTACAAAATGTTTTTACATTTGAGAAGTGTGACTATACAAGCATAATACAATGTAGGAGGAGTTGTATAAGTTTTTTAGTGTATCGCTTACAAGTAAGATGTGAATATAAATAATTCTACGACAATCAACGTTCGTTATATAATATAATTAAATACATCAAAACTAATATAT
>NNCF01127774.1:291834-402209 GCA_002313205.1 Laupala kohalensis | reverse complement strand
CAGAGCTCTCAACGTTTCGACTTCGTTTTAAGCCGTCGTCAGGTGATATATGATTATACTCGTATTACTCGTCCATAAAAGGTAGTAAGTCTTTAATTATTTATTTAATTAGAATATAATAATTACCATTGGAAATAAAAACTCATATTTAATAAGCCTATAATTTGTAATGCTTAAAAGTATAATGGTGCGATAGAAAAATAAAGTAGTAAAACTAACCTATAATAATGAGGAAATATGTAAAAACTTTTGAACATTAAAATGACAGAAAATAATGACCATGATATTCAGAAATTACGATTCCAATTACGTGTTCACCTTCATCAATATAAAGGGGTACTGTTCCCTTCGCATTTGTTAAATATCCCTACACCATCAACCCTCGTGGATCGCTCGCCTTCTCAGCGTCTGTTGGGCAATGGGGGAGGTGGCGGGTGGCGTCGGCGACGATGCCGTTATTCTCTTGGAAAGGTCATGGGTCAGCGACAGGCGCCAGCAGCACCAGCAGTAGCAGCAACCCCTCGTACCCACCTACCCACCCCCGCTCTCCCATCAAAATACGGAGCAGAAGCGTAGCGACGGTGGCGGTGGGGGTGGTGGAGGGACGATCGATATCACGGGGACTTCACGCGGCACGCTCGCTCGCTCACTCGCCTCGTAACCGTGCCACTGAAACCCTGCCACCACCTCTCTTTCTCTCTCTTTCTCTCTCTGTCGCTCTCCGCCTCTTTGCTTCCGTTACTGCTCCTCATCCTCCACTTGCTCGAAGCAACAGTGCCCTGGATGCACGAGACTGGGTCGAAGTGGATTTCATACGCACCTAAGTTTCTGTACTCGCGAAATATCCCCCATAGTAACACACACTCCGTGTCGTAGTACCTTCGAGACGNCTTGAACGATAGTTTTATCTCTGGGGTTATTTCTTACTTAAATAAAATAAGAAAAATATTTAAGATAACCATAATAATAAGAATAAGAAATAAAATAATAAAAAGAGATGTTGGGTTGCCAGGGAACGTACGCAATATTAGAGAGAATTTACGTACAGGATTGTTTTAAAAAACATTTTACTAGCTCTAGATCAAATTCTATAAATAGTGCATAGTAAGTACTTCGAGGAATTTTAGTCAAATCATTCAACAGTATTTCCCTTTTTTGTTTATATTTCAATTATTTTATTTGTTATTTTTAGGAATCATAGTAAAAAGTAACAACAATCTAGCTTCTCACAAAGAGTTTTTACAGGTAAAAATAGGTGGCAATGTCAGATAGCTCTCCCAGACCTAATCCACGAACTAGACACTGCAAAAAGTCAAGAATCAGGAATTAATGTTATTTTGAAAATTAGCCATTTTTCCATAAGACACTAAGTATTTCATCCAAATATTATATAGCTTAAAAAGCCCATGTGTCTTTAAAAGCTAAAATTTATATAAGTATATATTATTGCACCCATTTATATCAAATTCCGAGTAACCTTCGTAACGGTCTTCCCTCGAGTGTTTTTGTTATACTGCAATATTAACTCTTCTTTGCATTTCAGAATATTCGAAAATGGCAAGTCTAAAATGTTTGCACCTCACGCCGAGTAGAGAGCGTGATCTACCCGAGTCATCTCACGACGGCGGCGGAAGAGTCTCATTGTAAAACTAAAACGTTCGTAAAAAACAAACAATTCATCCAAATTTTACGATATGAAGATAGTTTTTCTTTCTTAAATTCACAAAACATAGAACGCTTAATTTGAAGAGAATTTATTTTTACCTACTTGAATTACTCTCTTAAATTGAAGTACTTTAACATCTATTTTTAAAACCATTTTTTTTCTTTCAAGAATTTAACCTTTGTAGATAGACGTGCTGTTGCGGTTTTTTTTGTAGAACTATTAGACGATTAATATTGCCAATTCATCTCTAACCGTTTAGGAAGCATATGCAAAAATCTCTCTCCGATTGATTGTGTATTACTGTTATTGCCTATTACTAGTGACACTTAAGGTAACAAAATATACACTAAAATCTTGCCAGATATTTTTATCTACAAATTAAAATAAGAATCACGAAATCGTATTGGTGGTTCTCGAATTTTAAGAGGAGTAACAGGTTTGCAGACAGACACGCAGACATGAAAGTGACATGGCATTAAAATTGTTAAAGATTTAGACATAAAATAAATGTTTTAATTCACAACTTCCGAGTACCTACTTGTGGAGGAGTGTTTGCATCGTCAACGGCCAGGTGAAAATTGCGACGGACTGGGACTCGAACCCAGGATCTACTTACTCCGGCCGTAGGTGAGCTGTCCACTGCACCACCCGCCTCGACTCCCAAGTCCGCATGACGATACATAAAACAGATGCAACTTTTCGTCGGTGAAATACCACAAATTCTGTTAAAATAACTGTCCAAAAGAAACTACCGCCTGGAATCGTATCTAGGGTTGCTTCCGAGAAAAATGATCGGTAAGATGTAATGATACCAGCAGTAAATTCGACCTCTTCAGCCTGCACTGCTCGAGTACGCGCGGCAGGTTTCACGGTCTTCTCGGTAGTCGTCTTCCTAGCGCTAATGCGCCCTTGTAAGGGTCGTTTTCTTCAAGGGCCTCCGAGGATAGTTCCGTCAAACCTCGTTTATCATTTAGTTAGACGTGCCGTATTTTCCGAGTCGTTCAGACGTTATTGCAAGATGCGACACTAAAAGAGTTATAGGATGGATCATAGAATAAATTAGATTAGATAAAGTAACGCCCAGCGATATTGTCTGACGTTTCAAAATTAGAATGAGATAATAGATATGCAAAATAGATAAAAAGATCATCTTTTTATTTTATGTGGAGCTCTTTTAAGCAGAATTCGAGGCAAGAAAATCCTTGGATATTAGAGAATATTCTGAACACATCTTTGCTATCTTCAAACAAATGCAAATTAGTTTTTGAGAGAAAAGCATTTAAGTCGTACCCTACAAATGAACAAAACTGTAAATTAGTCGAAATTGAATAAAATAAACAAATTTGTAGAGAGATTCACTTTATTTTCCTTCATACTCGGTAGAACTATATATTTATGTCATATACATGGCCCTCGTAGAAATTCTCAATAAAATTACTTTTATGCGTGATTTTCTTCCTTCTAAAAATATTTGTAACGTAAAAATTTTGTAATACTTTAATACAGTATAAGATGACGTGCGGGTTTTAATTCTTTTAAATTGTTCAGATTTATATAATTATGTCTACCACGTAAAATTCATTTTCTTTTTAGTTCCTCAGATACGATAATAGTCCTACAGGACTGATACAAAAAAATTAAATTAAATCCATAATAAAATAAGACAAATCACCCACCAATGTATTTTGAATCCTACAAAATCCTCACATTCATTATTTAAGGGAAGTAGTTCCTCACTTTCGTAGTTGAGAAGCTTTTTGTTTGTTTGTTTGTTTGTTTGTGGGGCTTTAGGGCTCGTCAACATCGAGGTCATTAGAGCCCTTAAAACTTGTACCAGGTAGGGAAAATGCTGTTACGCANAGGGAAAATGCAGTTACGCACTAGGGAGAGCCAACATGACTCTCCCCGCGTGTGGGACTCGCCGAATGACTCAGCCATACCCACTAAAAACCCTCCTGAATTACAACTCAAAACTCAAATCCTAACATATCTCACGACTTTATTAAAAACATTTTAAAAAAAGAAGAAGAGGAAGTAGGAAAATGAAAGATACCCTAGCCCTAATGGCGTCGGGATCGAAAAGAACAAGAGGTGACCAAGGGAGATCAGGAAAGAGAAAGGAATTGAGAAGCTCGTCATATGGGTCCTATTTTGTACCTAGCAAGTCGATTCCCTCTACATCATCAGTATCCATAACAAATCGTCCTCAGTGCTACCACAGCACTAGAAATCCCACACTATTTGGCTTCCTAGACCGTTGATAGTTTGGACTTCGTCTAATAGGACAGATATATGCTAAAACTATACAACTTCGACGAAAATTTATACCTCGTCTTATCTACGGAAATGTGCAGTAATTCTACATTTGCTTTTACTACACATTTTTAATGTCAGTTTCATGGAGGAACAAATAGAATTTTCATGATACATCATATAACGAGTTCTTCTCAGCCATTCCCACATGCGCATTACTCGTTCAATGCGGTCCACTGAGCTGCCGCGCTCGCGTCGCAGTGAGTACACTTCTCTCCGCCTGCGAGCGGCTCCTCGTTTCTCGCGCGACGACGCCGATGGCAAAAGCCGTAAAACGCGCATGTCATTTGTTTACGAGCGAAGCGCATAATGGCGACGGAATTATAATGCGCACTGCGCGAAAGAAGCGTCGAACGAGTTCAAACACAGTGTTCTGGATTCACAGAGGAAAACGCTCCATTGACTTCCTGGATTGTTCTTGGATTTATTTGCGATGTAACTTTCGTGACAAAGAAAAGAAAATAGTTTCATTCAGCATATCGACCTTGTACAAAGTACAAGCATTGAGCCTATCCAAAAACACAGTATTCTGGATTCACAGAGGAAAACTTGACTTTCAAAGAAGATTTTAAAAATTATATTTTGTGTTTATATTTATGTTTATATCATGTTGAATTGTTCTTTTATGTTTCTGGTTAAAATTTGTTATAATTTGAATCACCTCACGACGACTTAAGGCGAAACGTTGTGAGTTCTTGTCGCAAAATATATATTATTCGACCATAAAAGTAGGTTGTAAGTCTATCGTTGTTTATTTAATTAGATAATATAATGGACGTTAATTGTTGTAGAAGATAAACAAAATAGTTTAATCCAGAATATCGACTTGTACAAATTTTGATGGGGCACAGGAATATAAATTCTTATCTTCTAAGGTTTGGAATGAGGAGTGATGGAATGTGTTTATGTGGAAAAGAGGAGACGACGATGGATCACGTACTGTGGACTTGTGATTTGTACGGTGTGAAAAGGGCTGAATTTATGCCAGAGATGCGAACGATTGATGTAGTGGAGCCAAGAAATTGGAGTAAATTGATAGAGAGTAGAGAAAAATACAGTCTTTAATAAATATGTGAATGCAATATTGGAAATAAAGGAAGAAATAAACAAATTAATAGATTGTGATGTAAGACGTTGAAGAGAACGAGGACACAGGTGAATAATGTCAATTATGTGTTAAATGTTTGGATTAACGTCGTAGAATGTCGTATGATTGAGTCACTAGGAAGATAGTAAAACATTCTTAAATCAAAAATGACTATGAACGTCTAGAATTTTCTTTAATATTCCATCAAAATCGTATTTGACAAATTTACGAGTCGTAACAAAACAATATATATTAACGCAAGATTTGAATTTAATAGAAAACAATTTTCTATTTTTCTATTGTTCAACAATGAAGACACGTTCTTCTATCGTGTAACGCTCCATTTTTACTAACCTAACCTAACCCTAAACTGTCCTGTCGATTTGTTTTGTTTTTTTGGTTGTCAACACTTCANTATATATATATATATATATATATATATATATATATATATATATATATATATATATATATATATATATATATATATATATATATATACTGTTCGTGAAGGTTAAAACATAACCTAAATTTTGATGGGGTAGGACTCGGGGAAAATTCCCATCTAAAAAATTAATTTAGTAACATCAGAGAGAATCTTACATGTTGTACGTCAGCTTGTGTTGAACCAAGCGAAGGTCGATATCTTGGTAGCAAATTGTTGAAAGATATCATTCGTAGAAACTCAGTCGGGAAATGTGATTTTGCTAAAAAAATGGTGAAACGTAGAGATCACTGCACAGAAATAAAATAACGAAGAAATATTATTTCAGTTTCGCATTCCGAACAAAAAACAGATAATTGACGAATAGTAAACTACTAACATAACTGTAATTACAATTAGGTGACATTGGTGTATTTGGCTTCTTACTTGACTGGAAATAAAAGTACAAGTCAGAACCGAAAGTAATATATTAGTGGTCCACACACACACCCCTCCGGGGCAGAGAAGACCATCGACAAGTTGTCGAAAGCCGTTTTGACACTACTAATAAAATATTTTCTGTTCTTAATTTACTTCACTCTCCAGCAGAAAATTATAATCAGCGCATAAACGCGGAACTATTGCACGTGATTTTGAAGTTCTTCCAAACACACAAATCTATTTTCACAATGGTCAGTCTGTCTTGTGCACGCGTATTCTAATTAAGGGTTTAGCCAAATTCATTTTAGATTAGCTATTAAAGAAATGGGAATCAGAAATAAACAGAACCTGTTATTGAAGCAAGTTTGTTACTACACAGAAAATATTCTTATTCATTTATTTTAAAAATATCTGGAGAGATATAATTTAAAATTTGCCTACATGTAGTAATATTACGTATTATTTAATTTCAACCGATTATTAAATACTTTTTTACTAATGAATTTGAAAAGTATAGTAGTTCGATCTTCAAATAGATCTTCAAATAATACTCCAATGTCAAAAAGTGTCAATATCTTCGTGAAGAGGCGTATCAATGTCTAAAGTAAATCTGTTTGGTAATCTCAGGTAAATCATTCCCATGTTTAATTAGATTGTTCGTTTATATTTAAATTAATTGGTATATTAGTTTTAAGAACGATTGTAACAAGTAACGACAATATAATTCGTAACAAAAAAGTTACATCGAAAGAAATAGGTTTGTAAAGTCGCTTGAATCCCTTCGTAAGCATCATGGTCTGTATCTTGAGCTGATATAGTAAGGAAGACAGACAGGGCAAAAACATAGAACAAAATTTGAAGTATTTCCTCAATGTCTCCGATGACCTCTAAGACATTTTTTGAATTTAACTTTTGCTAAATATAAAAAATTGGTCTGTAGATAAGATTCGGAAACTTTTCGAAATATTCATAAATAAATTATTTTCTCATAAGAAAAACTGTATTTCATTCAAATGTTAAATTGTCTACACATCACTTAAATAGCCAATAAGGTGTATTTTAAATGCCGGAATCAATATCAGTCGATACTATTTCATCCATTTATAAATAAATAAATTTATTGTCAAAAAACAGTACAAACTGCGTATGACCACGTGGAGGAAAAAAAAACTAATTTACTCTCCGGAAGCAAGCAAGGGACCATCCCATCAATTCCGATCAAGGGCCCTAAGGCAGAGGCGGATTCAAAAAATTCAGCAAAAATTCCTAGATAAGATAAAAAGTTAGCTGCGAGTTATAATACTAATAGAATGTCAATATGTTTGTAATTTTAAGCAAAAAATTACATGTAAGTTATTATCGAACTATAGATTATTCTGAGTATAGTGCTTAAAAATTGAAATAACACTAAATTCACGATTTATTGTTACAATAGACCCGCCCCTAGACAAAGCCTAGAGAACCTGTATGATAAATCCGCCTCTACCCGAAGGAAAACCGGAGAAAAACCCGGGCCAGGATTAGAAACAAAATTTAGATACATATTTTGTTTCTAAATACAAATAAATTTATGATCATATAAGCAGTGAAAAACTTCGTTTAACCACATGTTGGATAATGAACGTATTCACTCTCCGAAAGCAAGCGAGAGACCATCTCATGAATTCCGATCAAGGGTCCTAAGGCAGAGTCAGATTTTATATTTCAACAAACACCTAAGGTGAGAATAAAAGTAATTAGCTGCGTGTTATAATATTAATAGAATACCAACATATTTGTATTTAATAAAACAAAACGTTATTTCACAAGTAGGCCTATGTATTTTCGAACTATAAATTATTCGGAAAATATTGTTTATAAATCTCGACTATTAAAATAACTGTATTAGAGATTAGTTAGCACAATGGACCACCGCCCTTAGGCACTGTTCTCTGTCGGGAACTCTTTTGAGATGGTTCATCTAACAAAAAACTCCGCGCGAACGAGACGATGTTGGTGTTTGATTTAATTAATGTTTCACGCATCGAATAAACACGTGTTCCTGACAAATTTTGGAACAAAAAGAACAGATTGGGAGTGGAATTTTAACTTCTGGGTTTTCGTTGTGTCTGAAATACGAGGGTGGCACAAACGCGCATACGGACTCGCGGAGGGGGAAAACGTGAAAAATCTGCGTCAAATACAAGCACGTTTCGGATAATTTACAGTTAAAATATTCATGCTTGGTTTCTAGCAACAGAGCTGAAAAGTATAACTTTCTTTAAGGATAAAGTGCATTATAATACTACAAAAAATGAAACCGTACATGTTTCATATAATTAAGTTAATTGGAAACAAACGAAAAATTTTATTTGTCACTATTTATATAGATATTTAGAAGAACAATTGTATCTTTAACTTTTAATTTTTCAACTCTAGATTTCACCATCTCCAGCTCAGCACTTCCGTTCCCATACTAAGGATGGTACATTTCACTTATATGTATAATAGTACGTATTTATTAGATAACATGTCGATATCTGGGTGAAAGAGCTTCGTTCGGATGGCTCACAAAATAGTCATACGATTTTCAATCAGTCGAAAAATCTTTTAACCGATGTATGACCACGCACATAATGATCTCGATCAAATGAATTTAAAAAATATTTTTCGTAAAGGAATTCAAACCATGGTTTACTTACTCACTGTGTAACCATGAATATAACTGTTCAGACATTTTTGATAAGTTTTCATTAAACAAGTGAGTCGAATCTTTTAAGGCAATGTATTGAATCATCTCTGGAGAACAATCTCTTTGGCCAATTTAAGTGATTTATCTTGATTGTTGATAAGCTTGGGAAATTTTCCTTTCAAGCCATAGGTTGATTCAAATATTTTGCCATGCACTTAAAAAAAAATTAAGAAGAATTATTCATCATCATATGATTTACTGAGTTAATTACAAGTTCCTTCGCCGACTACATTGGAGTGTTAATGCTGTACCACGCAAGAGTTGGGCGAAGCCAAACTTCCTTCCCTCGTCTCGAGTCGTCACTCCTAATCGACTTAGCAGAATTTCACATCGATCCATCGAATCAAATTGGCAACAGCGCACTAGTTTGAAACTATAAAGCACATGTCTCCTTCACTTCTACGCTACTTCTAAACGAGATTCAGTTCTAGTACACGACTACTATGATTACTACTACTAATGAGAGGATAAACTTCTGATCTCGCCTCTCTTATCGTAGTTCGAACTCTTTACTGTCGGCGCCAAACCGACATATATTTTCTCTTCTTGTTACGTTCGGACACATCGCATCGCTACTTCTTCTCGTCGCCAAGCCGACATTTTCTCGCAAGATCGAGCTTATAATTGCACCTCAGAAGATACGTGCAACCAGAGATTTACTACTCATCAATTTTCTCTGTCAACACATCAATCGTCCGGATCAACTCTACAACAGCTTCAACCAACTGGTTTCCAGGAATTTCTCTCAATATCATCATGTCAGCTCTAGGAAATCAGTATTGTATTATTATTTCTCATCATATCATAGCATGTCATTAAATCATTTTATCATTGTTAACAATTAACTTTCATCTCATTCCCTCACCCATTATCATTTTGCATTTTTCCAATCATTTCATTCTTGTGCAGGTAAGAATGAACTTGTCTGTACAATAACGAATAATAATTTTATACGTAACTATTTTGTTAATTTGGTAACAGTGCAGTCTACGTTGCCCAAATACAATTTTTTTTTGTGTCTGGGTGTAAGGAGTAATTCTTAAATTTTATGGAAATGACACTGTATTTACGCGGTGTAAAACATACAGAGAGAGGAAATAGAAAATAAAAACCATTTGTCTTAAATTGTGCTTGCCTCATTTATTCACACATTCGTAAACAACTGAAAATTATCTATTCACAATAATCCACAATATACCCTATTTATAATATTATACATTACTATTAGACATGTATATTTAATAAAGAGATAATAAGTGTTAAATACTTGGTGACTTCCGTGAGAGAGTATTTGCCGTCCCTACGACACCCATCAGCGACGAACGAAAAGTTCTGTTGAAAGACGGTATTTTCTCTCTGTCGGTAATAATTTACTCTTCAGGTATTTATTTTCAAATTATATGTAGGTATAAGGAAAGTGTAATGAGGGTCCGAAAAATAGAGATCTCTTCAGGTCATTACGATAATGTATGTTATCGATTTTTGTTTATTCTACGACACACAAAATAATAAAACATATCCGAACCAAACTTGAGAATTTTGTTTGAGTACATTTGGAATAGGGACCAATCTCTACACACTCTTTCTGTCGCTGTAGACACGTGGGCGTTTTACTCGTGTCAGCAGAATCTTACATTCGCACGCAGCCGCCCACACCAGCCACTACGCACATAACCGGGGAAAGGATCAGCGTTGAAATAAAATTCTCTACACTCGTGTTTATTTTCCATCGAGGATTGAAAAGAAGGCCGAACTACAGCCGTATTCTTTGGTCGTGTATTATTTTAAAAAATAAAGTAGTTGAATTTTGTTTTTGAATTCTATACTGAATTTTATTTTCGAATTAAACAGCTCTAGGAACACATTTTAACTTACAGTCCACTTATTTCTGTGCCAATTATTAGTTTACATGAATTCGCTGGTTCGTATTTTGTTAGTAGAACTAACTTTCTTTCAATGTGTTTTTGTTACGTTACATCAAAAGTAGTCGTGTCAAATGAATAGTGTATATTTCATAATGTTTTAGACTTGAAAATGTTTTGTGCGGTAATTTCATTATTTTAATAATAAATTAAAAGTTTGTCAAAATTTGTTCATGTTATACGCATCAACGTCTCATATGTACGAGTGAGTTCCGGGTTTGATTCCCCGTCGAGAAAGTTATATTTTCATTATTTTTTGTCAACATGATCTGACTAATTATACTTTCCTCGTGTGTTTAATTTTTAATCTTTACCTTTTAATTTTTCAACCCTAGATTTCACAATCTCCAGCTCAGCATTTCCGTTCCCATACTAAGGACGGTACACTTCACTCATTTGTATAATAGTGCTTATTTATTAGAAACATCTCACATGAATATTAAATCCATCTTGATAGGAAATGATGGAATGGTCCCTTGCTAGTTTCCGGAGATTTAACTTAATTGTCCTCCGCGAGGTCATACTGCTTTTCTGACAAAGTTTATTTATCTATCGCATAACGCTTGGTTTTAACGACTTTTTCATAACACATGCTCACTTCTTTTTTAATTCTCATAATTAATGAAATAATATTATCTTTCTTTTTATAATCATTCATCTTACACGCATACAGGTTTACTCAGAGATCCGTTTCCCTCAAATACGAGTTCCTCCAACACGAATAAAGTTACCAATTGCTGTTCTCATTATATTGTGATGTGGAACTAATTATTAGACGTATTCAATCGATTTGGTGCTACAGATATATTGATTTTTGTAATTGAATTGCATATTTTTCATAGATATTTTAAATCTTGGAAAAGACATATACAAAGATATACTTCTTTGAATTTGGTCCAATAGCAGTTCACATTAATGATGTCAAAACGTTGACATTCTTTCAAAGTTCATTTTTATATTTTTTCTGGCTTTAAAGCAAAAATGTAAAAGTATTTATTGTTGATTATTATTATTTATCTACAACGTTAAAGAATTTATTGATTTTAATAAAAATTATATCCGTCGTGTACTTTATCACGCCATTGCTGTAGTACTTTGAAAATAACTTATAACAATTTCAAAACTATTTCTCGCATGCTTGAGTTGTTCATATTAATTTAGTTATATGTGTATTCAACCTTGGCACGTTCGTGTACATTAATTCTGTAGCCCCATCCATCCCTTCTGTGGCCCGGGGTTTTCTCCGGTCTAGGCTCTTGTCTAGGAGCGGCGTCTATTAAAATAATAAATCTCGATTTTAGTGTTATTTTAATACTTACGATTTATAAACACTATTTTCCGAATAATCTATAGTTCGATAATAATACGTACTTATGAAATAAATTTTTTATGTTAAATTGCAAATTTGTTGATATTCTATTAATATTAAAAAACGTAGCTAACTTTTTATCTTATCTAGGAGTTTGCTGAAATTTTTCAATCCCCTGCCTTTGGACCCTTGATCGAAATCCATGGAATGGTTCCTAGCTTGCTTCCGGAGAGTAAATTAGTTTATTGTCCTGTACGTGGTCATACGCAGTTTGAATTGCTTTTTTGACAATAAATTAATTATTATTATTAATTCGTAATATTTATTGTATATAGATGCCAAGATACAAGATTCATTTTGTAGTTCATGCTCATACGAGCATTTACTTGTTTACTTCCCTTTGTTAACTCCGTTGTGATAAAATCTTATTATGCTCATATATTTCTTACCTTCATATATTTCTTCTCTTCATTTTTCGAAACAAACATAAATATAAAGAATTAATTGTTGTCCATAATACTATTATATTATTTACTGTCCATTTTCTTGAGAACATTTAATAAAGTGTTAAAAAGATTCCAAAAGTTTTGCTGAATGAAACTCATTATTCATTCACCTACATTTTGAGTTCTCTTTTTCATGATGAGGGTTTGTTGAACATACCAACATAATATTAGGTCGAAACGGGTGAATTTTTAAAAGTTTCAATATACAAAATCTAACAAAATATTTGAAAATGTTGCATTTATATTTTTTACTCCAATCCGCTGTAAATATGGATAAATTATTCATCATTTTCTTCATTAAAATACTGCTATGAAATGTCATTGATGGTATTTTATCTTCTTTACTTTTCAAATCCTCTATGGGTGAGCTTTACGAGAAATAAATCAAACAGTCAGGAGTAAAAAGATTGAAATATTCCATAACTAAAAACGAGGACAGGCAATGATAAATTGAAAATCGATGTTTTAAAGTGAAAAATATGCCTGGTGCAGACGCTACATCCCAAGCAATTCATCAAATTTTTAACTCAAAATGGTGGACACACATCAAATAATTTACAACTGAGGTGGAATGTTATTTTTCTATCTATGTTTTTTTTTCTAACTAATCTCGATTAGGAAGCACCACTTCTACACCTAGATGAAAAATACAGGAGAGCAAGCTTCCTCATATTTTTTACATTCCAACTATATATTTATCACATTCAAAGGCAAACTGTCCCACAACAGACCGGGCAATTGCCCCTGGGGTTCACGTAGTGAAGACCTCCGCAATTATGTGGCCAGAATCCCGCTCCAACCGGCTTGATCCCAGGATACTGTACTCATTTTACAGGACGTTCAGTAGGCCTGGGTCAGTCTGGATGTTGAGATTTCATTGAAAATACCCCACCCGCGCCGGGATCAACCAGCTAGCAGCTCAGCGCTCTACCCACTGAGTCACGCTGATTCCATTACCCCACATTCGTCTTTTCACATAAACGATTTTTACGAGTAAAGTACTGTCATACAGACCTCCCCCTCCAAAAGCACTTGGAACACCAAGTACTGGTTGAACAAAACTGCTATCTAGATGACCGGGTTTATATTGTGGTCAGGACATGAGGGTAGTTTTTTTTTTCTCATTCCTTAACGTGCAGACATACGAAACGTGACCGCGACCCACCGAGCGCGCTGCAAAATGAGCACAGCGTTAGAGCACGTACTTAACGTCTGACAACGAAGTGTACTATCAAAAAGCAAAACGGTGAAGTAGCACTTGAGACGAATGACCGAATAAGAACGTTGCGAGTTTTAAAATTCCTTCTCTAAATCTGACATGTTTAACTCACGGTTTTATTCTTACCATCTCAAAGAGAACTCATTTTATAGAGACAGCTATTTTGTCTGAAGGAATGCAATCAAAAAGTGGAAGACAACTGGTTACCTCAATTGCATGTATGTTAAAAACGATCGTAACTCACCATCCTCCTAAAACCTTTGATAAAATAACGAAAATCACGATTTCTCATAAAAATGAATTCACAGTAAGGAACGATTTTTTCGTAATTAGCTTTTAACATATCCTCTTATATTTTTCTCCTGTCAATAGCACTAAGTAAAACTTTACGTTGGACTTAATTTGCAAAATTATGCAATTTTGTCGATTATCAAAGGCATTATTCTTAATAACGGAACACTTCGCCCTGTAATTGCTACAGAAATAAATTAGAAACTAAAACTCGTAACTTTACTTCGCCAAATGCATTATAGAGCAGTTCCAAACAAAGTAAATTTCTTTGTCAGCTCTATTGCTTCCGCTATACTCTCAACCACAAAGTTTTTAAAACTGCAGTCCACCATTAATTAGGCGCCACAACACCGAAGAGTCGTCGGGTTAACCACTCTTAGACGCTTCGCGGATACCACAAGGCGCACCTTAACCCCACTTCTCTAACCCACGCTCTTTTCCCTAGTGTCCTTCCCTTTCTCTCTCTCTCTCTCGCTATCTCACTCTCAATTCTTTCGTTTCTTTCCTTTCTCCAAGGGAGAAGTCATTTAATTAGCATTTTGAAGTCCGCCAAGACGGGTGAGCTTGGCGGAACAGTCTACCTCCCTAGGAAAACGCGACATCCGGGAAACTGGAAGGGAAAAAAGGGATCCCGAGGGAAAGGCGTGGCTCAGGAAAAAAGTTTTGGGCTCACCCACCGACCAGCGAGCGAAATAGAAGGAGAAAGAAGCGGCCATTTTCGTGGAAAAGGCGTTAATTTTTCGCTTCGTAGGAGAGTGGTGGCCGGAGTATAGAGTGGGGGGTGTGGGGTGAATGGTCACGAGGGTCACGAAGCAAGGATACAGCGGAGGAGAAACGTTTCATTATTTACGTTCTTTGGAGAAGTGCCACTCCTTTCCCACCCCCACTACCACCATTCCCGCAGGCAACTACACAACGTTACTCTCTCGCCTCCCGCATACGCCATTCCCCGAAACTTCCATTACGATAATTCGGACCAGTTTCGTTCATGGAATTCATTTGCAGAAAAATATTTTAACTCAAGTACGTTTTTCCACATTCCTAAATAAATCAACCTGTTTCTGTAGACCTTACTTGTTATCACTACGTTTCTTCCCTTTGTTATATCATCTGGTATTAACAATTCTCTGATACAATAAGTATTTATTATTAAACTTAGCAATTTGTTTTAGAAACTATTTAAATGTATCCACTCATAAATCTTAAACTTTGAGTGAAGATAAAATATTAAACTTTCCACAAATATTTTATTTGAAAAACTACTTTTTCTCATGTTCCTGTCTTGTGGAATGAATTGTATTAGGACGTCTACCATTACCACTGTAATGCTTAAATAAATTGATTTTATTTGGAAAACCTTAGTTTTCCTCTTTTCTTGTTTGATAAAAGAATTTTTTCTAATGGTTTTTTCCCTTCTCACTTTAATTATGGAATTAGTTAATAGACCTTCAAGTAAATTATATATTTATATATTTTGAAAATAATAAATTGTTGTAGTTATTTTTTTCTTAGAGCTAATTGAATCGTTCCATAGACAGATTTATTTTAGCAATTGAAATACATTAATAGAAGAACGACGACAAAAAGAATTGGGTATAACAAAAACTGATGTTATTGAAAGTAAAGACATAAAAATATTGTGTTCATATTAGACAAAAAATGAAAACAATATATGGGTAATATATGATAATATGAACTACCGAAAGTCAATTATTTTCTGGATTTGATAAAGTTTGAAAGATTTTAAACATTATCTTTTACATCGATAATACATATCTTAATTCGTCTATCGTGATTATAGGGTTGTACTGTATGAGATCAAAAATCGACGTTGGACAATAAACCGGAAATTATTACACATACTGTCGTTCCTAAAACCTGACCCCTTGCTCAAATAAGTAATTAATTGGCAAATGAGTGTGTTTAGGTGTTGAATGGACGAGGGTGGGAGGTCCAATACCACAGAGAATTTAACCTATGTCTCGATACTTGAACTGGCAGCCAGGCCCACTCTGTTTTGTTTAAAACGAGTATAGAGTGTAACTAGGGACGGATCTTCTTCATCTCCTCACGTCGAGAGTAAAATTTATGTAGCATTACTAACCGTTCTTCAGTATAAGTAGTTGAAGAATTTTACTTCTTTGAGTAGAAATCTCCTACAAACATCCCTTTTGATTTAACTTCGGCTAGATTATATCTCCTTCACAATAAATACAACAAATATTTCATTGCTGAAAAGGTGAAAACTGTTTGTAATGATATGAACCCTTTTCGCTCTGACAACTTCTCACCCCCTTTCTGCCCCGGAAGATGTTGCAGGTCCACCACAGGCTTTGTGGTCTGCATCTTGCATCGCGCCCCAAAGCGAGGGGTGGATTACGACGCTGTAAATTTCTTCAGTCACCCTCTCTCCCCTCACCACTCTTGTTCCGTGTTTACCATAGGAGGAAGGAGACATGGGAGGAGGAGGAGGAGGAGGAGGCAAAGGAGAAGGAGGCAAAGGAAGAGAAGGAAAAGAGGGAAAAAGAGGAAGGAAGACAAGAAAACAAAGAAAAGAAGTAGGAAGAGAAGCAAGAAAGGAGGAAGATTTTTTCATTTTCTCCATTGTAGTATTTGTAAATGGGAAATGTAGCGTGCTATTGAAGCTTATCTACATGGAGCGATAAGAGGTAAGAAGTGGGTGGTAGGACATTGTTAATAGATGGGCCGGTTAGCTGGGTTTACCAACAACTTGGCCCACGTGGACGGGTTAGTAGAATTGGTTAGTAATATTTAGAGTTATTGATACTAGTAGGAGGTGGAAATGAGAAAGGAGGGGATTGGTTTTTCAGTAGTCACAGCTATATGAACTGGGACATTCATGTGAAAAGCTACAAATTTTTGGCCCCACCGGGAATTGAAACCGGGATGACTTGGTGAAGAGCGAGACCGCTACCACTTGAGCCACCAGAGGGTCAAGAGGAGGAAGAGAAGGAGCTGGAGTAGGAAAATGAAGAGGATAAGGAGGGGAAAATGGTGGAGGAATATAAAGAGCATGAAGGAATATATAGAAGGAAATTGAAGAGGAAATTTTGCAGGTCGCCTTTCGCACGCTATGCAGTCTTGGGAAACTTCAGAGAAACGAGGTGTACTCTCTTGGCAGCGCACTGTCGTCTACAAACATTGAGATCGAAGTCTATGCTGTGACTGCATATCCCGTCGACTCCATCTCTATCTTCACCTTCTTTCTTTTCTCGTGTATTTTTTATATTTAGTACCAACGTTTGAGAATATCCCTGAAAGTGCAGTAGATTTGAACGTCTAGGTTATACCGGTTACACGCGCTTTTTTGTTTCATCGAAAGAAATAACTTAAATCTACACAAAAAAAAGATTTAATTAATTTTTCATGTTTACCGACTTATGTGAGAAATTGTGGAGACTTTAACTGACGTAATGAACAAATAAATATGTCGAATATATCGAGAATTTGTCGAAAAGAGCTCTCCAAAAAATCAACAAAATTTGTTTGAATATAGTTTAAACTAGAATGTGGCCGCAATTACTCAGTATGCAGCATGAGGCTGTTCGGTTAGACGACCTCACGACTGTTACGAAATACCATAATTTTCTTTAATGAAACACAAAATCATTATCTATCATGTTGTCGAATAAAATTTAGACCTTTCGGAGCTAATATTCGAATATAACCTTCTCAAAGTTGTATGGGTTCTTATGCATGGTGTCTCTGAAGAAAATTTTTTAAAATAAATTCTAATGTAATTCACATTGACAATGGTATAAAAACATTTCAAAAATTTAATATGAAAAACGGAACAAAATTTGCTATGTTTTTCCGGATAATTAAGAAAGTTATTCCGTCGCAAAACTAGAGAACTCTATTCAAACTAGAGACCATAATTCAAATACGTTTCAATTTAATCACTATAATTAATGATTCCCAGTTTTTAAAACACCATAGTTCATTAATTTCTCTTGGTTAAAAACGATACAATTTTGTTAGAATAACATTATTACGTGTTGCGTTAATGGTTATGCACACTCGGTCAGCGCCCGGCACGTTCACACTACCTTAATTTACAAACCAAATGATGATCAGATAACGTCGCACTTGAGAACCAGCAGAATTGACGTCAGAAACACGTTTTGCGTCTATCTTGATCGTAAACGTCAATTGAAACACATCCTATTTAAAAACTATAGTTTTGCGTACGTCGTCACGTCCCTCGTACGTGCTGATATATTCGCTGTTGGGTAAATCAATATTACTTCACCAATCAACGTTTACTTATTTGAGTGATAATTGCACGTATGGTTTCCATATGTGGTCGTTTTATATAGTTTTCATTTGGTTCTTTTTCGTGCTTTACATTAATTAGTTATTCAGCTGCAGCCGATACATTTTCGGAAATTTAGTTGTATTTTCGGTCAAGAGTACAAATTTTTCAGTAAACTTTTTTCACGCTTATTTAGATTGTAAGCTAATGAAGTAATTATGGAATATTTTTGGTGTTCATATAAAACGAATTCTTCAATCATTCCCCGTAATATGAAACAGACTACAGTCATTGTATCGCTGATGTCGGAAACTTTACTTTGCGTATTTGCCAACATGGCCAAGTGTAGATGAGCTATTTGTCTTTATTCTATGTATTTGCTCTACTGTGACAAATACTCAAACACGCGAACACCCGTATCCCTCCTCTTGTCGGTATTTAGTCACACATCAAAGGACTCAAATATTTGCGTGGACAGACCACATTTGGTTTGCCGTGTTTCACTCAGAGCGCGCGTGAGCGAGATTTGTTGATATTCTGGTTCTACCGTTTTCTCTGCCTTTCCTTCCACCTCAAAATTTACTCATGACTCTCCCTCATGTCACTCGTGTATCACTCGCCTCGGGAAGGTGCATCAGGAAGGGCATCCAGCACCCTTGTCATGTCACATCATATCCTCCATCTCCGACAACTTGAAGAAAAGAGAAAAGAGGATCAGGAAGTACATAGTGATTAATGAAAAGTCCTATCTTGTTACTGAGACAGAATGGGTTTTTAAATTTTAGAGAATGAAGAGTTTTATAGTGGATATCAGTAATAAGTGACAATGGTTGGGCCGATTCGAAATGCGAGTAAAACGGAACATGAGAGAAGACACTAGAGATATTTCAAGAAGATAGTGAGCGGTGGAAACGGTTACGTTGATGTAATGGAACGTTAACGATGAAACATTGAGTGGAAAGAAAATGGAAATTGTTAACAAAAACAACCTTGTAATAGCACTATATAAAGACAAGGCAGACATGAAGGTTTTTATAGAATTGTACTGAGCTATGCTTTAAATAATTGCAAATCATTGAAATTAAAAATTGCAATTATAAAAATAAATTAACAAAAATAGATTTTTCTAACGAACCCGCTGGAGAGGGTTATAGAATTTCAGTCATAAAAAGTGAATCAATTCGTTGTTCCATCTGCAGTATGTATCTGCAGTGTAACACGTTGAAACGCTGCTACTCGTATCAAGCCATCCTTTTTCCTGTGAAGGAAAATGATTCTCTCTATATTGAGGAGTGGCATGCTCATGAAACACCTTTGCTTCCTCCAAGCCTCTTCTTTCAGTTCATGAGTTCCATGTGCAGGATTTAAATGTAACACGAAGACACCGAGACAGTAAAAGATTACTTATTAGAATTAGAAAGGTAGGGACTCAATCTTGCAAGATATTTGTTAATGACTTTGCACTCATTATCATCCTACGTCTGTTTTTACGTGCCTTTTTTAACATTCAGTTCTTTATTTTCAAGGTTTAAAATAAATGTGTAGTTGAGGGTATACATTTTTAGATTTTGCTAAATAATGTGTACGTGTTTTCAGTAAATTTCTGTGATGTTTCGAGTTGTAATCGGATGTTACACATAGTTCCTTACACTTGTTACGCTTATGAACGTCACATACTCCGAGTCACGCAACTTTACCGAATAATGCAATATGACCGCCTAACACGAATTGCCAACTTCTACGAATTTAAGTCACATCTGAATAAATATTAAGTTGTCACAAAAGCTGTTATTTGCTGTAAATAAACAAGTCAATAACATTACAAACCAGAACACAAAATAATATTTGTTCCTCACACTCGATTCATTATGAGCATAATAGCGCCACAAGCGATTTGAATTGGCTGAAGTTGGCGATAGATTTATTTTTAAAGAAATCTAAATTCACTGCCAACGTAACTTATCATTACTCTTAAGGACAATGGTAAAGTAAAAGCGTTGGCTACGCTGTGTACAAGCCCTGCACCAAGATCAAGCCAGTTCGAGAAGCAATAAATAAATAATTCATTGTCAAGAAAGCGGTTGTAAACTGCCAATGACCACGTTGAGGACAATAAACTAGTTTTCTGCTATTGCTTTACGATAAACTAATAAAAATAGTGCGTTCTCCTTCAGTTTTTGTTTCTAGAGTATAGATACGTTATAGAACACAAACACTTCTCCATTTCCCCCAGAACGTGACTGGAAGTTGCCATCCCAAGACAAATATGAGAGAAGCATTTCGTCTCCATTTCTTTCAACCCCTGCATTACAGTGACGTAAGAATCACGTTATTTGGTTAGCTACGCGTCGACGCGTTTCCACCCAACGCCTTTTACACCACCTTACCACACCAACACCAGGGCGTGGGTTAGTGCTGGCATTAGAACCACGTGATATTCACGCTATTTAGTTTGCCGCGCGTCGACACGTTTGGACCCAATACTTTTTTCACCATCTCACCACGCCGACACCAGGGTGCGCGCGGGTTACCGAAGCTGTCTGAAATTGTTGAGACGAACGAAACCACCCGGTGTTGTGTTTATTTGTGCGGAGCCGGTACTGTGTTCAGACTGTCTTTCTGTTGCTGTTGTCGCTGTGAATTGTTCCGCTCATCGTGTTCTTTAGTTGCGCTGCTGTGTTTTAGTATGGAAGGTTAAGTACTAGTAACGACTAGGCTGTGGCGTATGCATCGCGCGTTATTATGTTGATTTGAGGTTAACCTTGTAATGCATAGATTTTGTGTTTGCATTTCATCAAGAACCTTCTACTTCGTTCGGCACTCATCTCACAATCTCACAGATCTGCTTTCCAAAGTAGAAGGAGAGTTAGTTTCTCGTTTTACACAAACGTTGCAATTGCGTTTTTCACGAACGTTGCAATTGCGTTTTTCACGAACGTTGCAATTGCGTTTTTCACGAACGTTGCAATTGCGTTTTTCACGAACGTTGCAATTGCGTTTTTCACGAACGTTGCAATTGCGTTTTTCACGAACGTTGCAATTGCGTTTTTCACGAACGTTGCAATTGCGTTTTTCACGAACGTTGCAATTGCGTTTTTCACGAACGTTGCAATTGCGTTTTTCACGAACGTTGCAATTGCGATTTTCTCAAAAGTTATATTCACGTCGGTGAAAGACGTTAGACACGTTAGACATCCTGCAACGTTCGAACGTGAATCTAACGTGTGCTGCAGGGGTACTGACCTTCCCCAGTCAGTCCTAGCACATCCATTTCATCCCAACCAGACGAACCCATCTCCTCTTTTCTCGGCGATGTTGGATGCGTCGGCTTTTGTCCTCACCGTCTCCCGGACTCTCTCCACGGCCTTCTTGGAAACACAGTGATGAGGAGTGTTCTAGGTATTCGATTTCCCCCTTCTGTTGTTTCTTCGCTTCGCGACGAACATTGATTCTCGGAGAATTCTCTGGACAGTGTTTCGTTTTGCTCGTAAAATTGAAACGAGTCCTCGAACCAATCAAACCTCGCAGCAACGACTTGTTCCAACAGATTCGTTTCTTCGCACCACGGTTTTGCATTTCGTATCCGAAAGTTCAATTTCAAAGTTGCGAAGTTACAATAAAACATCGCTTGGATATTTGAAGGGAAAACTTTCTTAAATTTAAAAAGATTAGATAATTGCTTAAAAGGTAAAATAAAGAAATAAGAGAGTCTTTATTTTCATGGAATTATGAGCCAAAACTATCACATTTTTTGTTACAGGTGAAATCTATTTCTAAACTAAGATATATTTCTAAACAATCGTATGTGAATATGTAAGTAAACTTTTAAGTAAAGCTGTACGCTTATAAGTGCATATTCCTGGATACTAGGTTTAAAAATTATTTTTCCAAGTAAAAATAAGGACAGTCGTAGAGTTTAACTAAAGAATACAGTAAATATAAGAGTAAATTCTTCTCAGATTCCTGTTACTCCTTCCATACCACATACGAGCATGTATCTGGAATACTGTACGTTTCATTCATAGTGAATTCTCATGGAATAGGGTTTTACGTAATGCAAAATCGATTGGCCATGATCACAGACCTGGAAATTTCTGTTTTTGTAATTTTTAATACACGGCGTCAAGTAGATAATCCGCTAAACTACTCTTACATCAAGTTTCATATTCCAGTATCCAATTCTTTGGGTAAAGCATGAATCGACAGTGATGTTTTCGAAGCGTATTTGGCAAGCGAAAGGGTGGGAGTTCGATTCCCCACTCGGTCGTATTAGATAAGGTTTTCAGCTGAGGTTTTCCTAATGTTCTCTAGTCCAACGCCCGGTACTTTTAGGTTCTCTAGCAGCTCAGTAACTCTCCTTCGTGGTTACTGAGCTGCTTCCCTAACCCAAAGATTAAGATTAAGGCGGAGAAACATGTTTTGAGCCTCACCACAATATAAAATAAATAAGTAAATAAAGTGAATGATCGTACAGCCTTTTTATCAGTGAATGGCATTGACGCTATCTACATACGTTATTTTACTAGTAGCGAAGATTGGTACCAAAAATATTTTAGTCTAACATTGTACTTAAAATTAATTTGAAAATAAATTTACAATAATGTATTTAAATATTTTTTCAGGTGGTATATTCGACATAATTTTGAAATATTATAGTTCTAAAAACCTATTAAATATAATTTAGTTTCTTTGGGACGTTTGAAATAATTGTACTTTAATTAAAATAAAAAGAGAATTAAAGAAATATACGTTTAATTTCCCAATAAAGTTTCCTCAGATAAATAAAATAACAGTTCATTTTGAATTTAGATGGTCGTTATTTTAATCGTACACCGTGTAATCTAATTCCTACAACCTGTCTCACGACGTATAAACAACGCTAGACGCGATGACTCCAGAGAGAGAAACAAACAAACAAACCAGAGGGAGACTTATGATCTTACGTATTCTCTTGGAGCATCCGCATTAATTCTCCGACGTACACGGATCCACACCAAATTTGTCTCGTTTTGAATTCCATAAAATTCAACTTCAGAAATCAGAGAGTCACCTTATGTTATATGGCTTCAATTACAGATCCGGTGTGGGTGCAATTGAGTCCATTAACTCTTCGTCAAACTAGAATGAGGACAAACACAACTTATCCGATTATTTAGAAGTGAGTTAATGTTCATTATTATTTATATGAATACATTTTTTATAATTGTACAAGTAATGTATTTTATCTCCCTCCCAAAATCTATAATTTTTAATAATACTAATAATAAAAATATTATTTTTTAAATAATATTTATTTAATAATTATTATTATTGTTATTACTATTATACCTTTCACTTGTCACTTTATGAAAACCTTCATTATTGATCAACGAACACATTTACTCGGACTTCATCCCACCACAGAAGAACTACTTCGAAAACATTCAAAGCTCAAAACAAATAAAAAATAACTATTCAAATTATTTTCGGCTGATAGCTTAACGCGCTAAAACCATAAATCATCTTATTACTTTGTTTCAATAACTATTCTGAAGTCTGCAAAGAATGCATTACATTCGTGATTTAAACAATAAAAATGTATAAATGTTTATTTCATCTTAAAAAATATTTCCTCCTCAATAAAATATTTAAATATTTTATCGTATGGCATTCAACATTTGACTTAATTAGAAGCAATACACTAAGTGAAACTACAGCAATAGTTCCGTCGTTGGTATGACCTCATTCAAAATTAATCATGGAGTTTCCGAAATGTATGGAGCACATGATTAACACGCTATCTTCACAACCAGTAGGATGCAACTGATTTTGCGAGCGTAACTCCGCTAATGTCATTTCCGACCCGAAAAGGGTAAACCGATGACAGGATTGAACACGAACAATTCAAACGCCATCTATGATTTTCGTGATCAACTACACATCAAAAAACAACTGAAACCGCATCATGAAAACACTGTCGGAGGAGAGACGGGAATTCATTTGACTATACTAATGTATATTTATAGTAAATATATGTATGCAAGTATTTTTGTCTATTTATTTGATAATTTATTAAATCTAACAGCAATCTCTAAAGATGTATATGTATTTACATTATCTAAAAATTGTACAATATAGAAAGAAAAAACGCGTTATAATAAACAGGTTTTTAAACGTTAAACAGAATTTAACAAAGAGAAGAAAAATTATTTTAGAAGCTTTTGTTGATGTCATTCAAAAACAACTGGATGTTCATCGAGAGCTTAAGTTGATTTTTCGAGTTGTATACCAAAACCATACATACAAAAGGATAGATTGTAATAAATAACTCTTTAATTTTTCTTTAATTTAGAAATTTTTATTTAATAATTTCTTTAATATTAAAATCTTTATTTAATATTTGCTTTATTAGTATTTACAAAATTAGAAATAATTTTGGCTATCTCACGCTCAGAAATGATTAAGAAACCATAAAAAATTGCTGTCACACAGCGAGAAAGTATTAACTATATAATCTGTTATTTTATATATACGACTATCCCACACATATAGTCCAATGTTTTCTATTGAATAGTTTTCGAATTCAACGAATTTATGGCCTCATCTCCAATATCTGCCAAAAAATCTTAATCAAGAAAATACGTAAAAATTACTTGTAACATAACAGGCGTTTGAATGCAACCCGTTCAACGTATTCTATGACATGTTGGCACATTTCTGAAGCTGCTATTTTTTTCCAATGCTGATCTGAACATGTTATTCAGATAAAGTTTAAAGAAGTATTTCACATAAACTCAGAAATTCTATAGTTTATTTATACTTTGGTAACACGTTGATATGACTTAACACGTGGACATAATTTCATGACCTTCACGAGATTAGTTTGCCAGTTATTGCAATTTTAATTTACGGAATTTCATGAATTCTCAACTTTATATGAAAAAAACTCCATAAACAAATGCTAGATTTTTTTAAACTGGTATTCTGAAAGTATTAAAACTCTATAACAATCATAAGTCACGGGATCTGAAATGAGATATTTGATAAAAAGAAAAAAAATTGTCAAAACTCAAGATTACGGTTGAGAAAAGGGACTACTCCGCACTTCACCTGGCAAACTTTCTGTTTCGACGTTCGCCTTCTGAGTGAAAACTGATGCTTCGCCCATCTTTCCCAATACTTGTTGTTCCAATAAATAAGCGAATAATTTTTCTTTCCTTCATATTTCAATTCATATAAATTACTTTGAGCTATTCGTTGGTGGTATACTTTTTCATACATTACTTTGCCTTTCCACATAAAACGAGATGATTTTAAAAGCATTCTTGAAATAATCAATGTCGGAACTCATAAACTTTCATCTGTTTACGCGTTGTTTACAAGAATGACTATGAATGCAACCAACTTGCAAAAATAAAATGCAACGTTGCCGCGAATATAGTGTAAAATAATAATAATTTTTGTTTATATTACAATGAAATAAATGGTTTAATACTTGTGACTTATTCAATTGATCTAATATATTTTAAGAAGATTACCATCACAGATTGGTTTCTTACGGAATAGTTTGAATTTAAAGATTTTCTTTCGTATGTTACAATTCAGATACAGTCCAGATTACATTATGGACGGATTCCTGATTCCTTATAGAATAAGGGATCACTTAAGTAATAAATGTTTACTTATTGTGAGGGACCACTTATGTAGTTTTGTATTCTACAGACGGCATTTATAATGGGAAAATACTTAAGTGATTCTCAGAAATAAGTATATACTTATAGCTGGGTAGCATTTGGCAACTTGCGGAAAAAGAGGATGTCAATAGTTTATTTAGTGAAATGTATACTCCTTGCCTCAGGCGCCATACATCTGTATTTGTTTATATTGAATTTTAGCCTGTTCATTTGAGTTCATGTGTTCTGAGTTTTGTTGCTTTCGGTGACAAATTGTGACATTTTGTGGTTCGGTTCTACTTTTTTTTATATTTTCCGTATTCTTGCAGTATTATTTATTTGTGTCCGATAAATAAATTTTCTGTTTATTTAAATTGTGCTATTTTAGCAAATAACAATGTTTATTTCAAAAGCGTATATTTCAATTAATGTTTTAAATACTATTAATAATCATTACATTATGATTTACTATTACAATTAATTGAAGAGAGACTTAAAATTGACGAAACTGTATTTCATTAATACGACTAAAAATTCACACAATTTTGCATTTGTATTTTATAAATGCATTATAGTAGAACAATTTGAGTACGCTCTGCCTCTAATTTTTGTTATTGGAAAAATGTAAAAAATGCAATTTGAGTACGCTCTCCCTCTTTCACTTTAAGCCTTTTTCCCACTTTAGTGTGGGGTCGGCGCAAATGGGGATGGATATGATGCTTCTTAGGATTTGGCTGGGGAATACTCATGGCGCCGGATGCCCTTCCTGCCGCACATCCCCTGAAGCGGTGATTATGAATGACATTGTGGGTGAGGGGGAATTATTATGAGTGAATGTTGTGGTGGAATGATAGGCAGGGGAAACGGGGAGAGCCCCGAGAAAACCTGCCGCGAACTCCGCTCCGTCCACCACCTCGGATCCTACTTGGATCGGACCGGGTTTGAACCGGCGTCCCCAGAGGTAGGAGGCGAGCACGTTACACACTGCGCCACGGGTCGCCCCCTGAGTAAAATTACGCCAATTATAATTGTAAGTTATTCAATTATTTAAGCACTTGATAGAACAGGATTTCCCAAACTTTTTGAGTGACGGAAAACCTTATGTGTTTTAAAAACTTCACCGAACACTAGATTCATTTTCTAATTCCAGCATTCTGGCACAGAGGTAGAGTTCCAAGTTTAGGTGTTTAGGTAGTAAAAATATTATTTTTAGGTTTAATAAATGACATTGATTTATTCATTTGATAAGAGCGATAATTCAGTAACAAAGAACATAAATAATTTCAAGCGAAACACAAACAGCATGGAATCATCGAATTGTGAAATTTTCTTTAGTTGCATTCTACCTCTAACAGTGTTCGATGTCGTGCTTCAACAATGAATTGTTGATACGTTTTTATTGTTGAAGCTTTCTCAGGATGCTAGGAAATAAATTAATATTTTGGGGAAAATTCCGGTTTGCGATATCATGAAGTTCTGAGAAATATGATTCAACAATGTCTGTCAATGCGTTTTGCGGCTAAGAATTTGTAACATGACATAACCATAACATATAAAATGTGTACAAGATCGCGATGAGTTATATTTGCGAGAAAATGGGAAATTTGCACTGCACTAATTAGGTTTTCCAGCTTTTTTTAATCGGAACATGTTACTAACTTCTCACGGATTCTAGTGTTCAGCGGAACACAGTTTGGGAAACCCTGTGATAGAATGTGCCAGAGGTATCTAACAATCAGATAACAGAAGATAATTTCTGTTTTAACTTTAAACTTTCTTTATATTTCTTTACTCATTCAAAGTCTGTTTGAAAGCATTCACTGATTACTATACGAGAGTTCTTTCAATGGTTACAATCTCATTCATGACGAGTGACTGCTGTCCATTTATGAATCCGCGCAGAGGTCTGGTTTATAGCGAAAAATCGTGAGTGACATTCGGACGCATGTCGATTGACGAGACGCGATCCTCGTTTGCTGCCTTTCCAATCATCCACATCAATATACGGGATGGAACGCAACGGAGAGCGTCCGTCGATGATCACATTGCGTTAGTAACGCACGCGTCAAACGACATTATTTTCAAAGTTAAATGAATGCCGCTACGGCTGATTCCGTAGAATTAAGAAACGAAGCAATACGACATGAGGTGACGGGATTGAAATGGAAAACGATTATCGGTGGCAGCAAATATTAGGTAACTAACAATACCCCAATAAGACCTTGATTAATTCTGTACGGTTTGTTTCTATAAATTTTTTAAAATGTATTTGTTCCATTCTACGAACAGTTAAAAGCATATAATTTACGAATCCGGAGCAAATCTTTCGTGACAAAATTTCGGAGATCAACATTTTCGTAAAATGGTTAGTAAAGATATATGAACTCACTAATACGAAACAATAGCCGTTCCTATATCAGGAATACTTTCAATTTTATAATATCGTTCGTACAGGCCATTCCATACCATAGTTGTACTTTTAAAGATACAGCTCTATTACGCAACATCACAAACCTCAAAAATCAAAACTCAGGATTAGTAACTTTTGGATTTAGGGTCGTTCTCGAATCACATTAATCCCACTTTTACAATTGTCACATAAATGCGATTATTGGCGCGATTTATTTAATTACTAAAATACACAAATTATTTCTCTATTAACAAAAATATTCTTCTTCGTACGATAATTTCAACACAATCTTTCCACATATTTTCCGATTATTAAAATAATACTCCAATAATTATTTGTGTGATAAATACACTTTACACAACATTGAAAGTGCTACATTTCCTATACTTATAACCGAAACTACCTCTTTAATCAAGTTCTTGTCCGTCTTTAGAACGCTACGGACTCCAACACTCTCTCATCCCAAAGAGACTCTAAACCACTCGTTGAGAAGCATTTGGAAGCATCTCACACCTCGTGCTGTCCTTTCTGTCCCTTTGCCCTACAATGGCAGCAGCCCGTTGGACGTCGCAGCGCCCAACATTTTCGGTCCGCCAGCGAGGACAATTCCAAGGCAGTGTGGCAGCTGCGTCGCTGGCCGCTTTAGTGGAATGAAACTGCTGACGAGGATACTCTCGGAACTGAGGGTGGTGGTAGAGGAAGGGGTGGCATGATTAAGTGGAGTGGAATAGAATATTGAAGAAATATAATGCAATTGTGGGGCGATATTGGGGAAGTGGATTGGGTGATGCTGAAACTGGAAGGAGGAATGACAGTAAAGGAAAGACAGAATGTAATTAAAGTGGATAACGTAAATGAATGGTTGATGATAAGTGGGTGATATTAAGAGTGATAAAAACAAGTATGTGATAAAAATGAGTAGACAAAGAAAAAATGTGATGAAAAAGAGTGGATGATGAAAATTAGTAAATAAAGAAAAAAGTATATCAAAGAGAGGGTGATGAAAATGAGTAGATAAAGAAAAAAGCGTGAGATAAAAAGAGGGTGATGAAAATGAGATGGTATAGACAAAAAAGGGTGATGGTAGTGAGTGCGTGATAAAAGTGTGTGGGTAATGAAAAATGAGTAGGTGATGAAAACGAGGTGGTGGCGTTCAAAAGAGCAAATTGTCATCCAACTGGAGATTTAAAATGCATCAGAAAACGGTGATAGTGATCAAAAGGTGATGAAAATAAGAAAGGGTAAAGAACACACAATTTTCTCAACTTACATTTGTTTCGATTTAGCCATATCAATAATTAAGTTCATATCAATTCAATAGCGTTGAAATTCGTTTCTAATACCACGTTCAGACTTTCGTATTCGGTGTCGCAAATAACGTCCACTCCATTTCCATTTTTTATGATGTCTTACACGAGCTAAAACAAGATTTATTAATTAAAAAAGTTTAAATATTTTTCGCAGTTTTTCTTAAATTATGCTTTGAAATGTTGCACATATCGAAAGTGTTAGATAATATGGAAGTATCAACTTTGTGTACTCAACTTTGGCACGGTTGTGTACATAAATTCTGTAGCCCCATCCTGGCCCGGGTTTTTCTCAGTTTTTCCTTAGGGTATAGGCGGATTTCTTATATAGGTTCTCTAGGCTTTGTCTAGGGGCGTGTTTATTGTAACAATAAGTCGTGAATTTAGTGGGTTTTTTTTCAACTCTTATGATTGTTAAACTCTATACTCAGAATAATCTATAATTCGATAATAACTTGTACATGTAATTTTTTGCGTTAAATTACAAACATATTGACATTCTATTAGTATTATAACTCGCAGCTAACTTTTTATCTTATCTAGGAACTTATGCTGAATTTTTTTGAATCCGCCTCTGTCTTAGGGCCCTTGATCGGTAAGCATGGGATGGTCCCTTGCTTGCTTCCGGAGAGTAAATTAGTTTATTGTCCTCCACGTGGTCAAACGCAGTTTGTACTGTTTTTTGACAATAAATTTATCATTATCTCTTATTATAACACGCTCTTGTTAAAAGTTCATTAATTGCGCCACAAAGGAACCAATTTATAAATAACACCACTACTTTCATTTCAATTTTAAGATACCTTCACTAAGCATAAGTCTGGACGATTTTTAAAAAAAATACTTGTAATGGGTGAAACGTTCTTGTTTATTCTCTATGTAAAACCAAATTACATCCGAATAAAATCACATTTAAGGTATTTTGTGTGTCAGAGCGACTAGACTTAAGTATCCCCAAAACATGTTTTAATGATAGTTTGAACCATTCTCTATCCAGTAGTGATGAATTTTCATACGCTTACGGCACAAAATTTTGAATTATTTGACTTTAAATTACTATGGGCTTATATGGAGAAAATTTCGCGGGCTTATGTTTTTTGATATTCTGGTAAAAGTACCGGCTTAACATAGCAAAAAAAACCTACTAAAACATAGCAAATAAAAATAGGAACGAAAAGACGCTAAAATTTTCATACCTTACGGGGCATTTTCAAGAATAATTCACCAAAGACTGGAAAATACTATTCTGACGGAAATGGTAGTCGCATCACGTGACTGGAGACAATGCAATCCTTGTCAAAGAAGGAGTCAAACGACAGTCTAAATTAATTATCAAGTTTTAAAATCACACAATAATTGTTCTCTTCCAATATATATAAAAATCAGTAGAATGAAATATTAATTAATAAGAACTACTATTGTGAATATTTCCAAGTTTCGTGAATAGCCGGCAACTTGACTTCAGTCAACGCGCACATAATACCTTAAAACTAACTTATACCAAACATACTTTATCCAAACCATCTCCAATTTGAAGTGTACTTCTACAAAAGACCGATCAAAACACTTTAAAATTCCTCGCAGTCGCGTCGTAAGCACGGTCTCTGCGCAATTCATTCTGGGTACCATTGTAGGGACAACAACACAGAGCGATAGCCTTGTTGCAGCCGCCGGATCCTGTATTCGCCTGCGGCTGCAACCTCCCATGCAACTACCTCTCTCTCGTCCGCATCCATTCACTTNGTGTATAAGAGACAGAACACAGACGACGCGTCATCCGCCGCTGCGAAGCGCGAGTTGAATGGGCAGCGGTGTTGTCTCCTTGGGTCATCGTTCGTACTCCAGGGGATGGGGTTCGCAAGACTCTTGGGGGTCCTTGTATTAGATTGGTAGTATGGGATTAATTAATGTAGAATATTGGCCACAATGTTGTTTTTGTGAAAGTAGATTAGTTTATTGTCATCTTCGTGGTCATACGCAGTTTGTAACGGATTTTTGACTGTAAATTCCAGGAGAGAGGGAACTCCTTGAGAACCCGGGGGGGGGGGGTGCATTAAATTCCGGGTATGGGATTAATTAATGCGGAATATTGAACACCAATGTTGTTTTTATTTGACAATTCGTGCATTACTTCTCCCAGAAACGTGTTTTATTTTTGGAAAAGTTTTCAAAATTGATTTTCTAAATAGGAGGTATTCATGGTTTGAGAGAGTTTAGGATAATAAATCACATACATTTCACGCCAGACATACTCAAAAAAATTTAACATATTTCAAAATTGCTTTAAATTGGTGATCAAATAATCGAATTGTCCTCCATGTGGTAATGTAATTTTCGACAGCAAATTATGTGTTTAATAGTAATTATGATGATGATAATGCTTTATTCCAAATAGGAGATAGAACTTGATAGTAGACTTAATTTCTCGTGTTCAAATTTGATTGGACGTGACTCGTCATGTGGATGACATGACAAGTCAGAGGAGTAGCGTGAGCCTCGGATACAATAGTGTACGCTTGGTGTCGATGCATCAAGCGGAGCTCGCGTCCAGGTACTGAAATCGTGCACACACAACGAGTAACTGGAGAATTGCGGACGATACATAAAACGAACACAGGCCGGTGAGTACTGAAAGTGGGCAACCACTTCAGGAGAGGAGGGTTTCCGGGGTGTTAAATACGTACCAAGAAGCACCTCACCGAAGCTGATGAAACATGGAAAACGTGAAGAACGGGCGATAGACGTATTCGAACGAAAACATTGTGTGAACGTTATTGAGAATATAATTTTGTCAGTTTTCTTCACATCTGGCTGTAGTTGATTCTTGTGTAAGAAACACATTGATACTGTCCACAAATACATTCCAAATAGACCAAACAATGAACACATATTTTAAAAATTATTTTCTTCCGAAAGCTATAAGAATGCATCTCTGATTACATTCAGCCACTTCCACTAGTCTGTCACGAAAACATTAATACATAACTTACACAGAACGTAGTTTAACTAATGGTTGCTAAATAGAGTTCTTAATTGAAATTGGTGATTCAAAGTTGGTAAAATACTTTATTTCATTTATTCCGTTGGCTTATGTACTTGAATACTGATAATATATTCAACTAGAAGCATGTAAGGAAACGTAGAAGAATAGATAAGTCTCACAAAATTCTATTACTTAATAAAGAAATCTCCCGAGTGCTCAGATTTAGTGGACCAATCAATCTACACACACACAATCAATCTACACATCCTCAAGTAGCGGAAAAAACTTATCTGTCAAATATAATCAAAAAATAATCTCTCTTACTTTCTTTCTCCACGATAAATTAAAGCTTATTCTTTCACAAAATAATGAAAATGATAAATGAAATTTCTTTCGTTTTAAGAAATAAATAAAACAGAGAAATAATATACGTATTCCGTCTTTTACAACGAAAGAAAACAAATTTATCCATGAAATCTAAAAAGTATTGTTCGTATATTGAGAATTCTAGAAGCCAATAGTCTGAAAAGAAATAGAATTTTGTGGTTGAGAAAGAACAGTTGTAATTTGCAACCAACACCCCACTGCTCTGCTATATTACAACGATGCTCCATGACATTTCATCTTCAATCATTTAATTGAAGGATCTCACAATTTCAATACTAAATAATGTAAGGTAATATTTGCTTTGTAAAAATTACTATCTTCATTGACTGCTTTTTTAAAATCATGTGTTGTTGGGTCTTATATACAAATACATAAAACAGAGTTAATCCCGCTGAACTAATGAAACATGCGTGTACGAGTACGTTTAAGCAGAGCATTTACGGAATACTCACTAACTACTTAAAAAGAGATTTTAATTTTACAAATAGTATAAGTATCTTGTAAATATACAAAACCGTCATGAACAATCATTGCTGTAAATTATGAAATTGTCTTGTCAGCGTCATAAAAGGTTTATTGAGAGCTTCTACAAACATTGCATTCCAGAATTTATACTCCATATTCAAAAGTCAAACGTATTATATTGATATAGTTTCAAGAATATTTTCAATTATTAGAGACCTTATTGTAACAAAATATTGTTATACAAACATTATTCATACTACTTGCTGGACACTGTTGGGTATATAGTTGGAATCAGAAAATGTGACGAAAATAAGACCCTCCACAACTTGTTTCTAAGCAAGAAATGATACTCTAATGTCACATTGGCTCTCCTGGCAAATCATCTGTGATCTTTTGTCGGTCGTATTCCAGAATCGGACAGTAAGTGGATGGAAATTGCCTACATAATAACAAAATGGAGACGCTCTCCGTGCAATTATAGCTCTCGAATTTCTTTTCAAAATGGAAGTGAACCTTTTTTTTCTGAAGTGACGTCGCCGTACGCCATTAACGTCAAAAACAGAATATTCCAATAATTTTAAAATGTTTATATTCATTATTTTCTTGGTTCAAAAACATGGAGAAAAGAATTCTCTAAGAACAGCTTTATACATGATAGTGCGTAGACGAAAACTCTTTGAGGATCATGATTACGTGTATACAGAGTACGCGTATTAGATTGTTAGTATGGGAAGTTCTCCAATTTGAGGAGAAAGTGGGTGCTTGGGTTGAAACTGGATCAGATTTTTTTTCGTCTTTTCTCCTTCAATTTTCTCTCACATCTTTCTTTTATCCTCACAATTTTACTTCCTCGTATAGAAGGCAGTGACTTGTTTAAAAGACCACAACAAACTGCAAAGCATTGGGCGAACAGAAGAGCAAATACAAAAATAAAACAAATGCAGGCAGATTATATTTCAGAAGGCCTTAAAAGAACAATGGTGTCCGTAAAGAAGTGAAGCATTCTACTGGAACTTGTGGGAAAGGAACCCATAAAATGCAAAGAGTCGTTGATGCTCTAAGCATCGACTGAATGGAGAGACAAAGCGTTTGGGACAAAAGAGAAGAGAGAAGTGCATCCATTGGGTGGATCCGTTCTTTGGATCGACGCATTAATGGTCGAACCCCACCCCACTCCATTCCACCAAATCCCTGTCGACGTCGAATCAATCGTTTCCGCATCTCAGTCAATATAACCACACTCGTCGTCACCAATTACACGCAATCTTCATGCCTAATGGAACTACACGCCGCATCAAATCCATACAATCAATGCGTCCAGTTCACACATACCTAGCAAACCCTTTCATAGAAAGAGGTTATAAGCACACTATTAGTTCCCTTGCACTAACTCGTAAATTGTATACGACCACTAATTGTATCAAGAACTTACGGAATGAAAAGAGAAACAGGAAAAGAGAAACAGGAAATCAAAGAGCAGTCAGTGATATATAGATTAATTTTTTCTACCATTTTATTATTCATTAAATTGAAAAAAAAACATTTCTTGGTAGAATTTTAATGTTCGTGATTTGAATCAAACAAAGTTTCGTCACCAGGATTTTTACTTGGTCAGGAGTATCATCAATAATATAAATACATCTTTATGGATAAGGCATTGATTTCTTTGTTATTTTTGTTTACTAAATGTTGACAAGATTTTGCAACCAAATACCATATATCCTTGAAAATGTATTTACGTTATTCATTAAACACCAGGCAAAGTCAAAAACGTGTTAAAAGGTTTTTCATTAAATTAAAAACATAACAATTCCACTAAGAATGCGACGTATTTTGAATATACCGAATGATAGTGATCTTTTGAGAACACAAAAACTGCCTACTATTGGTATAATAATTTTTATCACCATATCAAATGTACTTCCTTGAAAGGAATCTAATCATCTCGATGTTGGCGAGCTCTAAAGCCCTATTAAAACACTTCCTTGATTATCACCATATATTCTTCACCCGTAAGTTCATTTAGCTAATTTTAATTCACTCACTCCTCACGTTTCAGTGGTTCCCTAAATCTGTAATTAAATTTGTTTCACAGATTTACTAACATCACCGTCACCAATTATGTCATGACCGACTTCTGGATAAAAGCGCAGAAGTGTGCAGCCAGATAACCAAACCGATCGAGTTCATGTAGTGCAATATCAGAAATGGTACAATGTGAACGAGTGACCAAAAAATTAGAAATACTTCAATCCCACGAATGAAAATAAGAATTCGTAAAAAAAAATTCGTGGACAAACAGCTGATACTTTTAGTCATGGGTGATTAGAAATATTTCTAATAGAAAGCACTACGCCGTCACCATTAGCAACGTCGAGAACGGTACCCAGTCTCCACTGAGATCTACGAGTATATCACCCCAACCTGTGTCAAAACCAGCATCCATATCAACATCATCATCCATAACATCACCTGAATTATAACCACCAACAATCATCACCTAAATTATCACCATCACAATCTTTACCTTCTCCCTCACTCATATTCAGGTCGAAACCACCCCAATCACCATTCAATTCGTCACCATCATCCCGAAGTCATCACCTGTCGTGTGACGACTCTCGTGTCTCGGAATGATTTACGAGGTCGTGCAGTCACCTCGATATTTCTGCGAGCGAAGTGCGCAGTTGCAGTTTGACTCAGCTTTCGAAAGCACCTCCAGTGATAACGTTGCTGTCACCAGTTCTTGATACGTTCTACCGCGAGAAATGCCGTCGTTTATCTTTGGGAGATATCCCACACCACCTGTGGTCTGTGGTGCGCACCAAAATATATATAGTCCTCGCCAGAGATATACTCACGGCCATGTTAATAAGGCACCGAAAATAAGGCAATATGGCCAACCTAACACGAATTGCCAACTTCAATGAATGTAAGTAATGTCCGAATAAATATTAAAAATATAGTCACAAAACCGACTAATAACACAACGAAGACACAAGATGATATTCATTCCATACGCTCGACGCAGAAACCCCACAAAACAAGAATTGATGATCGAAGTTGGCGATAGATTTACGTTTAAAGAAATACGAGTTCACTGCCAACATAACGCGAGGTATAAAATTATTGAAAATAAATAAATATATTAATGAATAATTTATTGTCAAGAGAGCACTTACAAAGTGCCTGTGACCACGCCGAGGAAAGTAATCTAATTTACTGATACTACTTCACAATAAACAAAGAAACAGTGCGTTGCCGTTCCTGTATTTTTATCATAGGTTTCATTTTCTCTGAGAAAAGTTACATGACTTTAAAAATAGAGAAACCGCTACTCAGGTAGCCGGTCTACCCTAAACTGGCCTTGATAATTTGCTATTGTTATGAACTGAGCTAGCTATAATCGATGACTACAATTAATAATAATTAATAATAATTTATATAAAATATAAAGTGAGAAATGCTCGGTGGCAGATGGAAAAGAAGACGTAAAAAAGTATACATAACACAATAATAAGAAATCAAATACTAAATAGTCGCCTAAATATACATAAAATACACACACAAATGGAATGCTTAGAAAATTAGTACCCAAGAAACGACATTTAAGAAATGTACCCATTAATGACATTTAAGAAATTAATCATCTATATGGGGCCCGTGTGTGTGTATATTCACATACGTACACAAACACATTTTCGCTTACAAACAGACACGGATACACGGTGAAATTAACCATTAATCTTACATTTCTTAGAGACGACAATTCTTAATTTTTTGTGGTCTAAGGTAGACTAATAAAACGCTTGAACCACAGTTGTATGGCGTTGCGTTACCAAGATGGTAACTCACCAGTGTATCCCTGTCCTACATTATTCACCTCTCACAATAAAAAAAGTTATTTCTTTAGAGAATATACCAACTTATGGAGTTTATGGAGTCACAAACTAAATATAATCTCAATGACGGGATGCCTCAATAGTGTGATTTTAGTTCATTTAATTTCTCTACATTAGACGAGAAAAATTTGTCGTTTCACAGCCATGTGACATTAATAGTAAATTTTATCGTAATTTAGACTAGAGAAAGATTTCAGAGAATTTCAGTCGAGGGAAAGACAGTTTTTTTCTTTCATTGGAGAAGACTACTATGCCTTAAAATACTTCAAGAAAAAAAACTCTTTTCATCGTTTACTCAATCATCATTTCATGATAAAATAACAAATGCGTAAGACAATGAATCTGAACATGTCGTTCCACCTGAACATAATTTTAAACCCTCTTGCGAATAAAATATATTGTTATCCCTAATCTAAATAAATTCCAGTTAACGTAATAAATCTTATTGAGAAGTCGAAAATTCTCTTTTCGATTTAGCGCCCGAGAGACAAATAATGCATAGATAGCCCAGGCAATTTATTAAGGGACTAAAAATCTTCAGCAATATAATAGAATATATGTTTTTCATTATCGTGAGACTGTTTGCAAAGCGGTTGATTTTACCATCAGGCTGAGTTTTACAAACACACCAGATATTTTCAACTTCTTTGACATTTTCAATATACATTTTTGAAGCAATAAATTGCTATGTCTCGCGTCATCAATTGCTTATAAAGCAATAAACCTTTGAAAGACATTTTAAATGCGATATTTAATGGAAATATATGAAATAAATCAAACTTTGCATAGCAGAAAAGCAAGTTTACATAAAATATGAATAATAAATTATCCCAAATTGTAATAAAACAGCGATTCATTGATTACACAATAGAAACGTTCGGAGGAACAAGTTAAATATACTACTGTATACAAACTGTTCTCCATTTCTGGAATTTTTATACACCAAGTCTAGATTTTCGTTTACTTATCCAGAGGAATGAATCCGATCCTTAGTAACCCAACTCAAATTTTGCGCATCTAACAATTCCCAAACCAATTTTCCGTCTCATCCAGGTGAAGAGCAATCTGCAGCGAAACTTAATTCTACTTTCATTTTACTTTTACTGTTTCTAAAACGTATTTATGAAGGAAACGAGAGGAGAGGAAAATGACTTTATGCTTGAACAAAAGATGTTTCTTTACTTCTCTCTTATTGATAAAAAAACATTCATTCAGTGATGCTACGTTTCAGAATATTTTCTGTGGCAGACACAAACTTAACAAGAAGTGTCTGAACGAAAAAAAGATCCGCAATAACATAATAAACTAACATATTATTTATATCTAAAACGTAAGATGTGGTAAATCTGTAACCCCATCCCGGCGCGGATCTCTCTCCGGTTTTCCTTCGGGTAGAGGCGGAATTTTTATACAGGCTCCCTGGATAGGGTGCCTAGACTATTGTGTAGGGGTGACGTCTATTGAAATAATACATGTCGAATTTAGAGTTATTTTAGTACTTACGATTGTTAAACAACATTTTCCGAATAATCTGTAGTTTGATAATAATCTGAAATAAATGTTTGGGTTTGATTAAATACAAATTTGTTGGTATTCTATTAATATTATAACACGTACCAAACAATTTTTATTCTTATCTTATAAGTGTGTTGAAATGTTAAATCCGCCTCTGCCTTAGGGCCCTTGATCGGAATTGATGGGACGGTCCCTTGCTTGCTTCCGGAGAGTAAATTAGTTTATTGTCCTCCACGTGGTCATACCCAATCTGTATCTGTTTTTACTATAAACATTTATTTATTTATTTATTTATTTATGGGTACCTTATACCTCACTGACTCCCAAGTCTTCTCAGCCTGCTGTAAAATGAGTAGCAGGGTCTATCCTGGGGTCAAACCGGTCGGAGCGATATCCTCCTCCTAGTGCCGAGTTAAAATAATTGCGGAGCTCTACCCTCCGCCAACCCCTTGGACACCTTCGGGGCCTATTGTAGAATAGTTTGACTTTATGCCTCACTGTTTCCATGTTTCATATCACTGTCTTCTGAAGTATGTGGTCCAGGGCGTCGCGAAACATTGCAAACAATTGACAGCAATATTAATATTTATATTTAAATGTAATTTTTTTAAATATGGACATTTCTTTATATCTACTGTTATATTAGCTGCACTGTTATAAAAAGTAATCTATTTTTAAAAAATCAAAAATTTACTTAACTGTTCTATGAATGGTCATATCATGTAGGTCATCCGAAATGATGGGGAGATCAGTACAGTCACGAGCCTATAGAGTTTGGAAACCTCTACTATAGATTATTATTATTTCCTACGCAAGTTTAGTTTTTATTATATATGAAACAATAAAAAATCTATTTTTTCATTTATTGAATCTTTTACCCTCTTATGCAAATTTTAATGTTAATTATTACGTATTTCCTAGTAGTAGTTAAAACATACATGTATGAACTTCATTTAGCTTTTCAAAATACGCTTCTTATTTTAGAAATTATTATCTTGGCTGTTGTGCCCAACACTTTCCAAAAAAAATTCTTTGTTCCATATTCCATCTAGATAGAAACCCAAGCAATTATTAGTTCGTATACAAAATGACAAAAGAATACTTTGAGTGTGTAAAATTATATCCTAATTTAAACAGCTGTCCTGGGTAGATGGTATTTTTAGACAGTAACAAAAGGTACCGAAATTTTCTTTCGATTGTAGAAATGAAACAATCGAATATCGAATAAGCGTTTCAATTATAAGTCGTCGTAATAAAAACTAGGAAATTAGATTCTTGTACGGATTGATTATATTATTTTTTAACCTGTTAGTAGCAAAAAAGCAACAACATAACTGTCGCAAATACTTCTGCTCAACTTTGAAAAAATTGTCAAAACCCTCAAATTATCATCTCAGTTCACACCATACGCATGAATGAGAAAGAAACGGACGCAAATTGTGTGAAACCGGGACAAAGTTAGGCAGACTTGGTGAATATACAACAGAAAGAAAAATGGTATACAAATGGAACGACTGCATCGTTTGACTTGGAGCGAAAAGTTCTTTACTTTGTCAAATGTTGGAAAACTACGTATTACTTCTGAAAAGCCACAGACTGCTCCAGAATGCGGAGTTTTAAATTTGTTCTTTTCCACAACTTTAAGTAAGAATACGATATCAGACGTTAACAAAACAGTTTCATACCAACGAAAGAAGTTTCTATTCTCTCCACTGTAAGCCAGTCTTGAAACTCAGACGACAAAATATCTCTTCAAGTTTCAGATTCCAAGGATATTTCGACCTCGAGTTCTTATTACTAACGACATATATTCGTATACTCTTAGGTACACTTACAAATTCCCCCAAAGTACAAAAAAGCACAAGTATGATATTATTTTCAAAGTAATTACACGGTTCTCATGACTTGAGAACTTACCAACACACTTTTCACAAATTGTGTAATACTTCTTTACAATCCAGAACGTTTTATTGTCAGAGAAATTAATAAATTTATTGTCTAAAAACCTATTTAGTTTCTATAACTGCTTGAGTTCATTATAGGTTATCATTTTTATTTGAACATTTAATTATAGGTCACTGTTCTATGTTAATCGTCATTTTATGTTATTTTAGTATTGAACTTTATGGCAGTAAATACAAAAGGAAAATCCATATGAGTTAAATATTATCAAATGCGTAGTATATGAAGTTAGTAGATGCGTAGTATAATAAGTAATATATGAAATTAATTTTTACTCTCTCTTTTATGCAGGAATATTTTCGGTGGGATTTAAATATTTCTTTCTCAGTGTATCCACCGTTTGTGTGTGTCTAGATGAAAATTTGATGTAACTTATATTCTGTTTGACACCATTAACTTTCACTTGTATGTAGCAAGACTACTTGATTGACTGGACCTTTACCCCCATATCTGCAAGTTGTAGGAAGTTTCACCCGGTTTCATATTTACCATTAATTGTATAAACATGACATCAGGACATTTATGAATAGTATTTGATAATTCCCAATGCAACCTTAGAATTCAATCATATTTAAACCTAAAACCTTACAATGAATGACTATAACCAATCCAGATCTTATTTTATTCTTCATGTTTCGTGTTTAACCAAGCCAGCCAATAAGTCGAACCGATCGACAAGAAGGGATACAAAGTAAAAAATAAATGATATTACACTCAATATTTAAACCTATGCAAAATTAAGATTATTAATTTAAAAGATTAACTGGAAGTGTCTTATTAGATTTCCTCACACGGATGTTCTTCCTGTCACATGTATACTTGTAAAATGTAATTTTAATTTTACTTCTTGTTTTTGTATTTTAATGTTTAAATTTTTATAATAATAATAATAAATTTATTGTCAAAAAACAGTACAAACTGCGTATGACCACGTGGAGGGAAAAAAACTAATTTACTCTCCGGAAGCAAGCAAGGGACCATCCCATCAATTCCGATCAAGGGCCCTAAGGCAGAGGCGGATTCAAACATTTCAGAAAAAAATACATAATTATTAAAAAATACATTGTTTAAAAATACATTATGTATTTTTAAACAATCTTGTAAAGCAAATCACTGCTAATCCTGTTTTTTTTAATAAATACATATTTTTAAATTAAAAAGTAAAGAAAGGTTTGGTCATAGATTATCAGCATTGTACGACGCGCCATAGCACAATCATTGGTTAGGACAAAAAACATATTTTCCGGAGAAATTCTGCGGATAGAGTGGGTGTTCAAAAGTACGTCAAGTTGCAAAGCTATCTCGAAAAGAGATAAAAGATGAAACAATAGGAAGTTGTCAACCGATATTAAAATATTCTAAATTACAATACTTCTTTCGTGTAGTTTGTTCCATCTGGTTACACAGAAACGGAACACAAATTTTCCGGGATATTTGAGTATTGATATATATGATTGATACTTGTGGGGTTACATTTTTCCCTCTCAGAATAAGCCCTGCGGAATTCTGCTCGGTTACTCGGTCCATTTCTATGCTCCCACAGCGTCGACCCGTCGCGTCGTCCGTGGCTGTCTGGGGATGATGTGGGTCAGGAACCGCTGGAGGGTGCTCCGTGGCTCCGCAGCCAATTTCTGTTCTAACAACCCCCACCCCATTTCGATCCGCAAGACGTCGATGGCTCGTGTTGGTTTCCAGGATTCTCCACTTCCCTGCTGCAGTTCAACGGAATCGTCTGTTTGGCGCTGACTTGCTCGTCGACTCCGTTCTAGATCTCAGCTGTCTTCTTTGACAGTTCGAGGAACATGTGAAGGTGCATTTACTTCTGGCAAATAAATATCCTTCCATTGTTCGCTTGTTCGTTGAGGCGGTTCCCATACAAAGGTCCATGTAAAAGTAAAAAAACTGAACTCAAAAGTCATATTTCTTCGATTCGAGAAAATTAAACTTACGAAAAAAAAACACGTACGAAAATGCACTGTGTTTATTAGTCGCATTAAATTACTTTATTGTCCTCAACGTGATGGTCAGTTTGCAACAGCTCTCTTGACAATTGATTATTGATTAATTTAATTAATTTTTGTCAGTCTAACTAGCTTGATATTTGTACAGAGCTTCATATCAATGTTGCCAATCTTTTACTTCGCCATCGTCCATAAGACTTATATGTAAATAAATATGTAAATAAATTTATTGTCAAAAAAGCAGTACAAACTGCGTATGACCACGTGGAGGGAAAAAAAACTAATTTACTCTCCGGAAGCAAGCAAGGGACCATCCCATCAATTCCGATCAAGGGCCCTAAGGCAGAGGCGGATTCAAAAAATTCAGCAAAAATTCCTAGATAAGATAAAAAGTTAGCTGCGAGTTATAATACTAATAGAATGTCAATATGTTTGTAATTTTAAGCAAAAAATTACATGTAAGTTATTATCGAACTATAGATTATTCTGAGTATAGTGCTTAAAAATTGAAATAACACTAAATTCACGATTTATTGTTACAATAGACACGCCCCTAGACAAAGCCTAGAGAACCTGTATGATAAATCCGCCTCTACCCGAAGGAAAACCGGAGAAAAACCCGGGCAAGGATGGGGCTACAGAATTTATGTACACAAACGTGCCAATGTTGAGTACACTTGTATATATATTTGTATATCTCATTATGTTGGCAGAGCATTCGAAAACTTAAATCCAACGTCAACATCAGGCACCTGTTCAATTCGCGTGCGCTTGTGGCGCTATTTAGTTCTTTCTGCATCGAGAGTGTGGATGGAATATTACCTTGTGTCTTAGTTCTTGTGTTATTAAATTGTATTTCTTTACAGCAAATAGAGCTTTTGTGACTACTATTAAATTTTATTTGGATGTAACTCTAATTCGTAGAAGTTGGCAATTCGTGTAAGGCAGTCATATAGCATAATTTTCGGCAAAGTTTCATGACTTGGAGTGTAAGAATAGGTCACTCTGACAATCATAAACATGATTGGGAAAGCATGCAGTTTTTTTTTCACTTGTTGGATTTATAGTGAAACCCATGAATTATTCAAGCGATATAGAGCGTTGCCACCATACAAATAGAAACTTTTTGCGATGCACCAGTCACGCAACCATTCAATTCACTCTAACTTGCATTGTGATTCCAGCAATTTCGAAAATAAAATTACTTGCATTTGCAGCCAACTTTCTCTGATGACTTGCTCCTCACATCACTCGGTGACATATTAGACCATTGATTTTCATCTCGAGTTTTTATTTGTTATTGCCTGTATTCTTAACTTCTGTCTGACACTAACCTCACAAAACATCAGCTGATCACAAAACCGCAGAGCGGTTAACGAGATGACAGTTCCCCTATAAATTTGAGGTTTATATAATTGATGTTGGTGTAATGCTTTTTATTTCTCTGGGCAGTAATTTTGAATCTTGTCTCTCCACTTTTATTCTAAGTCATGTTACTTTACCAAAAATAATGCAATATGGCTACCTAACACGAATTGCCAACTTCAACGAATTTAAATAATATTTGAATAATTATTAACAGTAGTCACAAAGCGACTATATGCTGTAAAAATAGACAAGTTAGTGGCACAACAAACTAAGACAAAAGGTAATATTCTTTCTGCGTCGAGCGTGTGTAACGAACACAATTGTGTCACAAGAGAAATTGAACTGAATTTATGGCTGACGATTGCGAAGTAAAATCGTTGGTTACACTGCGAACAAGCCCTGTACCAACATCAAGCCAGTTGGATTGGCAATAAACCAATAAATAAATAATTGATTGTTAAGAGAACAGTTACAATTAGAGTATTGTCCGCAAGGTGGTGCAGCGATTAGCGCACCTACGGCCAAAGAAGGAGATCCCGTGTTCGATTCCCAGTCCGTCAATTTTCACCTGAAGACGATGCAAAGTTTAGCATGTCAAGGACTTTATATCAACACCAAATTAAATTGATGATTAATATTTCTAAGGGAAGTTAATAATTTATTATTCCCCGACATTAATTGTTATTAATGGCATTAATGACACTTCCACCCCAACGATCGAACAGTTGACCTACATGTGATTCCATCACTACCTGAAGGAAAACCAGAGAAGAGTCCCACCGAACGAAATGTGAGAAAAGGTAAGAAAAAATCAAATCTGATTTCGTTTTGGAAAGTAACGAGGCATGGAAAAGCTCGAAAAGCTTTCGGTAATCGCCAGCTGCTGCAGAATCGTTGATTAAGCTTCTCGTAAGCGCCGCAGTACTGCACCCGCGCGCAAAGCTTTTGCGGGCGCCTCTTCACTACAAACACGTCTCTGGGGACTAAGAGCTCAGTCCCATCCAATCATCACTCGTCCGGAGCTCCTAAGCTTCCTACAGAGTGCTGCAAAAATACCCCACCTCTCTGCGGCGTCGATATACGTGTGCGGTTAGTATCTCATTTGTCTCATTGGAGATATACTCGTAGGTTCTTTTCTACATTTCTTAGTACTTTTTAAGGAATAATTATTCTCCGTAGTGAATAACAGAAATATTTTATGTCCAAGTTCGGTGTTGGTAGTATACAAATTATTGTGTAAAGAAGATGTAGTCATAATTTCAGTCAAGTGAAAATGGTGACAAGCCAGGAATCGAGTCGGGACTCGTGCGTTGATCGCAGGCGCGTTAACCACTACACCACCCGTTTGCCTTCCACAACTGTACACAACTTCCATCCAAACCTAAATTCCGAAAAGACCTGAGACACACCCCCATACGGGAAATAAGTGAACCAGACAGCACACTAAGCTGTGTGCGTTTTATTTCCGGTTTCACACGTACCCACGTGTTGTGGATGGTACTCACAAGTAAAGCTTCCAGAGCAATTCGAAAGTTTTGTGTAGAGCCGTTTTGGGGAGTTTTGTTTTAACTTAACATTGTTATAACTTCCAAACGAGTTGAAAATTTTACACCAATTGTCGATACTTTTTTTAATTTATATAATAGCTGCATCCCTACAAAATTTTACCAAAATGTGAGATGGTCATGTAAAAAAATCTATTAAAACTGTGTAGATTTGACGTGGAATTGGCCCTTATGCATTTTTTTCTTCCATGCAGGAGTTCCAGGTTCTGTTCCGGGCTCGTCGTCATTTTTACCTGACTGCGAGTTATCACATATCTTCTCCACGTGTAGGTACACGGGAAAAAAATACATGCATAACCAACTTCAACACGTAGGTACGTGTGAAACCGGTACTTCAGCACACACAGCATAATGTGAAACCTGGCTCACTGATCTCTTATATGGGAATGTGTCTCAGGTCTTTCGGGGTTAGTAATACAATACTCCAAAACGAATTTTTCAGTTCAAGAGGAGTGAGGAATGGATTTACGTAATATGCATCAGGGTCATGTACTATGACGCCAATCCAATTCTAATTAACTCAATAATAAATGTTGTAAGTCAGTATTATATATTTTTAACGTTTAAAAATCATCCCATCAGATTTAGGCCTCAAACTACAAAGAAGTATACTTCTTGCGGTGTGATACATTTTAAAAAAATATTATTCTAAAGTGGCGTTTTCACTTTTATACATTGAGAATTTCTTATAACCTAGTAAACTCTAAAAATTCTTTCTTCAAAAACTGTAATTGTTCTTAAAAATTTGATTCATACAATATCTTGCTCACCAATTAAAGCAGGAGACGTCATTAAAGCAGAAGAAACACAATGACATACCTGAAACAAAAAGAGATTTCAATGAAGAAAGTTAACATGTGCTATCATTATGTTTTTTTAACATGTTTTTCAATTATCCCAATAAATATATAAATATTCAATATAATATTACGAGTAATAATGAGAATTAATCATCAGTTAAGTCCTTTGTACAAGCCTCAGCGCCATTGTTACAGCCCGGTAAATAATTTAAAAAAAACATGACAATAGTTTAAAGCAAAAGTTTTATATTATTTATTTCTTATCATTACTCAATGTTGACACTTATGTGTAGGACCTCCGTATCCTCATTCCAGTCCGGGGTTATATCCAGTTCTCCTTTGAACACTTCAATGGGATTCTTTTTTCTATTAATTGGGGCTTTAGGGCTCTCCGACGAATTGGAATTGATAGTATTCTCTTACTTTCTTACAGAGAGTAAATTAGGTTATCGCCCTCCACGAGAGCGTGTGCAGTTTCAGCTTGTTTCTAGGGCAATAAATTATACAGGATTTATTTATTTAATAGCAATAACTAGAGCACAATAATAATAATAATAATAATAATAATAATAATAATAATAATAATAATAATAAGACTGGGACAGAAGCATTCTCACTGACCTAACAACAATTCACAACAGACCTGATACCATCCTTTGGAAATGAAAAGAATCAAAAGTGTATTTCATCGATTTTACTGTCGTAAATTACAACAATCTAGAAAAAAACAAAGAACGACAAAATATCAAAATACCAAAAACTAGTCTTTGAAGTAAAAAAAACTCTGGAATGTTCAAGAAGTGATCATAGTGCCTATCATTTTATCTACCCTAGGACTAGTACCCCAATCCCTGGTCGACTCCATTAAAAAACTCAAAATCAACATCAATATAATAAGTAGATTGCAACACAGCGTCCTTCTGTCCTCAGCCCACATTACCAGAAAGTTCTTGGACCTGAAATAGATTCTTCCTCCCAGCAGAACTTGATTTAATAATGCACTGCTGAGAAAAACCAACACAAGTTGAGAGAACTAAATAAAAAAAAAATAATAATAATAATAGTGTATATATAGTTCCTTTAGTCCTGTCCACCACTGGAGTCATCCCACGCAGTCTGCATCTGAGCATCAATCGACATCAACTCCTAAAAAACATATTTCTACCTTTACAAAAAGCAACCATCCTTAACACCTGTAGAATAGTAAGAAAATTTTTAAATTGTGACATTGCTTGAGGTGAGGATGCTAGGTATACCCCGTACCTCACCTGTATCCAACTACAAGTTGTGAGAATAGTCAATGGTAATAATAATAATAATAATAATAATAAAAGTGCATTTATTCCTGGCAAGACTCAGACCTTAAGGTCTACTCTTCCGTCTAACCATTTAAAATATTTACATTTTAAAATAAAGAAGAAAATTGGAAGGATCGTATTTACATTTAAAATGTAATATAATACTATTAGCAAAGGTATTCTCATACCGCCATTTTGGTTCCAAACTCAACTCACATAAGTTGTGAGTTCCATTAAAACAAATCGACAACAACTCTGTTTCGTATCACTTCAGATTTTTTGAGTGGTGAGCAATTTTTGATACAAAATAGTTCAACGTTTTAAGTTTACAATGGTTTTCAGTTATTGGCATAGGTAATGTGATTCACTTTAAATTCAAGAACTGTAATTTGTACGTCATCATAACGGGAAATATAAAGATTTTCTCAAGGTTTGAAAATAATTGAATCATGTGAACATTTCATAACGTTCACAAAGCAAATGATACGTGTTGACTACAACTTACCTGTAGCGTTCACGTATAGGTCGACCATATTGTCAACTGCTGCCGATGCGGCATCAGGATCAGGATTATCATAGTGCCTTAGCAATATCCATTCGTTAACGATCGATTTAATAGTATCAATCATATTATCGTGCATCAAAATATTATGTAAAGAATGTAACAAATTATTGAAATAAAAGTTCAATTCAAGTTCAAAATTTTATGGAAAACATTGGTTCGTTTAGCAACAATGGATTTGGAAGAGTCCTTTTAGAAATGTCATGCGTCGTATGTTACTAAATAATTGAAATACGTCGACTTTGGTCCATGTACATAAATGGATGGATCCTGATTTCCTACTTCAGCCCGAACCTTCGTGAAGCTCGAAAATAGACTAGCAATAAAAACAAGACAAAGTAGATTTGGATGGTGATGTGTCCACTACAACGTATGAAGTGTCAATACTATACAGAAGTTAGAAGGAAATTATAATTGAATCCGTGAACCCGACTCCTCAATTACCATAATGAGAACCAAAGCAAGAAAGCAAATTTGGAACCGACAACAGGAAGGATGAGGAAATTTTTAATTGGGACGGTACTGAAACAGTGAAACGTGCTTAATTGCTTACTCATGCAACACTATTCCGCTCTGAAAAAACGTGAATCTATTCCAGTCATATTGATCATTCCTTTTTGTTGAAGGTGGAACAAATTGACATTACATATTTTATCAACATTATTGTATTGTGTGTCATTGTTTTATTTGTATATGTCGTTAATTTGTTTTTCAGCTTGTTTGATAAATCGAACAAATTTGTTTAAAAAATACGTTCATGTGACGATGGCAGCCAAATACTACTGAAAGGTTGGGCCACTAATAATAAAAAAATTGTCAACAAAAAAAGGCCGGTTCAATAATTTAAATTTAATTAAATATTTTATTTTAATGGACTTGTAAAATATCTTTGCAGTTAATTTAAACTCGACAGATCCTCAGGTAAGAGGATAATTTCACCACTCCCTTAAGGATTAGGACTACGCGAGTCTATCTATGCCCCTTGCGTGAATCCCCAGGCACTGGGGCCAATGGGCAGATTTGTCAGTAATGAATCATAGTTGGCTTTGCCAGTAAATTTTTTTTATTTATATAAAATATTGTTTTAGAATAATTGAAATCTACACCAAAAATGATGAAAAATGATACTAAACACTACCTTACTGGCGTCAAATGCACATTTAACTACTAGCCCAGCATTTAGGTGACGAAAGGATGCAAATCAAGGGAGATTTTTCTCTATCAATATTTTCTTCGTTTTTCACATACAACTTGAAAACGCTTTTTTATAACAGAACATTACTGCACTGAAATAATGTTCATTAATTTTCCTTCAAATTATGTTTGTAGAGGTTGTTTTTCTTAGTGTAATATTAATAAGTAATATATCCGAAGTCATGTTGATTTAATCATGGAAAATAATTATGTCGGAATTACGGCAATCTTATACAAAATCGGTTTTCCATATTCTTTCTTAACCCCAATATATTATCGATGAGCAGTAAATGAAATTGTTGCATACGCTTACCGAATATGGATAACTTAATACAAACGCGAACTTTTCAAATATATTTCACGTCTCAATAAGTATTGCGTTACACACGTAAATAAAGATGTAATAACAATACGTCTTTTGAAGTTATATCTTTGAAAGTAGACCCTCAATCACTTAAAAATCATAAAATGTATGAAATCGTCATAATAAGAAATATTAATGATTCTTTTAAAAGATAATCAGATACAGTAGAAAGACAGAAGAAAAATCGTTAATTTTTTTTGTAAGCCTCGTGCTAGATTCTATTGCATGCTGAATCCAATAGAATAAAATTGTTCAATCCATGTTCATCAGATGAAGATATATTGAGATATACAAAACGTTTTTTAGCTCATACCGAGAGCCATTCATAGTTATGAGAACAGAAGCTTGATATAATTATTATAAAATTTGAAATATATTAAACTTGCGCCCCAATAATTACTCAAACCGGTGTCCCAAGGAATGGAAGAGAACTGTCAATTTCACATTCTGGAATACCTGAAAGCACTTTTTATAATATATTACGTCTTTACTATAACATAGAAAATAATGGACCTGGAAACTCAACAGGCGCTGCAATGCTCAAGTACCATTTGAGTTATAAAAAAATAGTTTGAATTTTCTTTATTTTTATAAATACTACTCTGCTTCTTTCTTTACTCATAGAATAGACAATATGCGAGTTGAAATAACGAAGATAAAGAAAGTTAACAAAGTTTTATTCTGTCTTTTCAAAATTAATTACAGCCAATTGACATGAAATAGTTTTGTGAATCATATTTTTCCTACAAATCAGAAAAAAATTGGATCAATTTTTCTCGATTCATTGAGCTCTACGCTAGCAAAAAAATTACTTTTCGAGAAATGCATTATTAACCATGTTCATTACTTTCCTGTCCAAAATTGTTACACACATCTTTAATTTGATTAGATTTAAGATGACTAAAATTACGCAAAAGCGTATTCGTATATCAACAAGAACATTCAAACATAACATAATTTTTGTTCATTTGGCGTAAAATAATTCTATATTCGAGATATTCAAATTAATACAATTAACCTGTATAATTTGAGCTCATTACCACATCCAGAGCCCTCTGAAAACGCATATAAACACATTTATATATTTACTAGATGTGTGGCACAATATTAGTTGAATATGAGTTGGGCAATTGCCCGGAAATCAGCAATGTAATAGCTCTGTGCTCTAATACGAACTTCATGGTATATAGTATATTCGTGAAGTCGAACGGCACAACTAGCACTTGTCGTACAGAACAACTCGTGTTGCATTCCAAAGACGAGAACAACACAAACAGAAGACAGTGCAATAACGGTAAGCGAATCTTAATCTTCTGATTGGTTCAGAATCCCCGAGAGCCATTGCAACGAATACAAAGAAAACCAAGGAACCCAAAATTCATAAATTCTATCAAAGTCAAATTATCTTTGCGTTATTAAAAACAAACGAAGTAATCAAAAGTCCAGTACTTCAAGTTATGTGAAATGTGTCAACAAATATACTAAATTAAGTGTGTTTATATTTTCTTTCATTCCAACATCCGTGCATTTCAGCTTACCAAATTAAATGCCAAACCACAAACAGTTTAGGAAAGAATAAAATTATGAACCAGGTTATACGCCATGTAATACGTTGTTTAAAAAATTAAAAATATACAAATTAAAAACATCGAATTTATCGTACCACAATTCGTGAAATAAATAAAGAAGCTGTACTTAATTATTAAAAGTTGAATATTATGTAATAGTATATATCTCCTGCTGCATTTTAGAATGAAGTAATTTTTTTTTTTTAATCATCCATTAAGAAAGGTTTTGTAGGTTCCATTTATTTGAATTCTATTGCACAAGTTAACATTTAGTACCTCATCTCTTCATTATTCTTTTACGTCCAAATCGACGAAGATAATCAGCTAACGAGATTTCGTTTCAGAGCAGAGTTGTTTTCCGTTCATCTGGGGACATTCATCCCTGTCGATCCAAAACTCGTCGAAGAAAATTAGCAAATATCATGAGCAACAATACAAAAAAAGAGGCGGGAAAGAAAGAAGGAAAGGGCAAGACATGGCAAGAGGAGGAGAAGGCACTCGAGAAGGAAATCGAAGACATGGATTTAGGAGTAAAGTCATCGAAGATGGAACATAAGGAGATCGAGAAAGAAGTTCATGAAGTAGATAAAGAAAAAAAGATGCTGAAGAAAGAAATGAAAAGCACACAAAGCTCAAGTTGGTTTTTAGAAAGAAAAAAGGAGGCGGATAAGAAAAAGGCGGAGAAGATTCAGAGGAAGATACTTGACGAATATGAGAAGAAAAATCAGGAGATGGACAGAATAAATGAGAATGAGAAAAGAAAGGAACAAGTGAAGATTGACAAAGATATGGTGAAGAGAAGAGATACGGATAGAGTTAGTGAAATAGAAAGGTTAAGGAAAGATGTTGAACAAGAAAAGAGGGAAATGGAGAAAAAAATGAAGAAAATAGAAGAAGAAAAGATGGACGTAGAAGACAAAAGGAAAGAAATAGAAGAGGATAGAATGGTAATAGAGGAGGAAAAAAGAGATATGGAAGAAGTGAAGAAGGAAATGAAACAAGAAAGGATGAAAATTGAGCAAGAAAAGATAGATATTGAGTTAAGGAGAAAAGATATGGAAAAGGAGAAGAGGATGCTGGAGGAGGAAAAGATTAGTATAGAGAAGGGGACTCGTGAATTGGAGGAAAAGAAAATACAAATGTTGAGAGAAATGCAGGAAATGCGGCAAAGTATTATGGAAATGGACAAGGAAAAGAAAAATGAAGTTAAAAAAAGGAATAGCACATAGGGTAGACATATTCTTGTTTAATACACTTGTAATATATTTATTTATTCAATTTCTAAACGAATTCCAATTATTTAATTATCTGCAGATGTAGTGATAGTGATGTAGCACGGGTAATAAATGGTTTGTCATCGCTCGTTTTGCTCTATCAAAACATGACAGAATTAATTATATACCACACCATCCATAATGTGGATTAATTAATACTGGAAATGGCCAAGGTAGTTCACAATCCGGATTATGTAGTTACTGAGAATGAAAACAATATACTTTTTTTAATTTTTTTTTCTTTTTTCCAATACTTACGCCATAGTTCTCCACACTAAACCTACTCAATAGCGTAGTCGACGTCTCGTGATGTACGCCAATACAATCTTATTTAAAACTTTTCTTACATTATAGATCAGTTATAGAGATATCTAAACTATTCGTCCACATTTTACGACATCGAGACGTTTCTTATCTTTGTTTCACATAAAACTAAAGAACCGTTAAAGTTGATGATGATTGATTATTTCTTTTTAAATTCGAAAAATATTGTTATTCATAGTTGTCATCTGTCTCTAATCGTTTGGGTAGTGATTTTTGCAATGAATGTCTATGGAATAGGGAAAAAGAGGTAAATTGCCTTACGCTGCCCAAACGGTTAGAGACATATATGGATCACTTATGCCCAATCGTTACTTTTTGGACGACCCAAAGAAATGGAACTACTCTATCGATTCCGAATAACCATGCATAAGAAATAAGAAAACACAGCAAGCCAAAAGCCTGAAGCACACAACTAATATAGTTTTTCAAATTAACGTATTATTCTAGAGTAAGGATAATTATATATATCATATATTTCTCTATGCTGATTAAACCCAATAAGTGCACACATCTTGTTTAAAGTTACATCTATCCAAGACGTGCACAAGAGAATGTGACATACTCCGAGGTATATACTTCATTGAGATAATGTTTTATGCTCACTGTTTCTTTACGATTTAGTAATGCATTAGCTTTAAAAATTCAAGTCAAGTTTTGTAAATATTTTGTTCATAAAACAACTGTAAAATTAAATACCTTAAAAATATAAATTTTGTTAGAACTCTTTTTAGGATATAATATTTATGAAAATGCTATTGCGATATTATAAGTTTAAAAAATTAAAGAACAGGATTGTTTCCGTTTAAGTAGTCTCAATAAAACAATAAATAATATAATATACTCTTACCACCATGAGGATATAAATATTTTGACTCACCAGGTTAGGAGATAATCTCCTGACAAAAAATTGTTTTTTAGGAATTAAAAAATACTCTTTCCTAGTACCACCCTCGTAAATATATTCATCAACTGAAGTCATGTCTCCTACAATTTAAAATGTCCTCTGTAAAATGAAGTACAGTAATAGTACATTTTTCTGCAATTAAAAGTTTCTTGCAAATATTTTTCAGAAGTAAGAGTATTACTAATTTAAATGAAGTGACTAGTCAAGTTGAAATTACGCTTCCAACTCAAAATATGAACGATATTGCACAGATATAGATAAGTGATTCTTGTCCCTTGCTGTAAAAACCGTTATAACAGACACGCATCAAAAAATGAAAAATAATCATTATATTTCTTTTAAAACGACTGTGACATTACGATTTTTTTAATTTTAAGTAATCAATTTACATTCAGGAATTTTCTGAGCAGAAACCTCAGAAAATGTAATTCCAGTCGTGAACATGTAATTAGGTAGGTACTTATTTATACCACCACATAAAATTAAACAGCCATGACTTCAACAGTTCAGAGAAACACACATGTTTCTTCTCTGCACTAAAATATGAAAATATATTTCTTGACTACCGATAATAATAGGTTTATTATTTAGAATAAAACAGCGAACTTTTAAAGGATGGCAATTGAGATGTATCCATCAGCAGAGACAGATTATTAAATAACATAAAATTAATTTAGAAATATTCATCCACATTCTCTCAGAACATTGATGCACAAGGAGGATCATAATTAAAAATTATAGTAAGCTACGTTTTTCTTTTCGAATCAAATTCAAACTAATCACTATTGTCTATTGAGACTGTAATTTTTGTTTTCATTTCAATTCAAAGCTAATAAGGATTGATAAAGATGATCCAAAAGTTTGTCAGAGAGTAATTGTTTTGTTGCAACCAATCACACTACGCACAACATATTATGTGAAATTATGTTTCCTAAATCTACACGTTTGCAAAGGATACCACAAACATTCCAAGTTTCTCATTTTTCTCCTACAATTTTATTTACAACAATTAAATGACCGAACTTTTAGAAGAAATATAACTTAACTTTAATAGCATAGTATAACTTTTCAGTTAATGCCAGTGGAGAAACAAATTTGTAATGCATTCAAATTTATCTCACTCAAAAGATGGTTTAGGAACACAATTTAAAAAATTTAAGATGCAATTTAAGAAATTAGTAGAAATCTCAAATTTTGTTTACTTATTATCAACACAATCTATCAATGTCTGAAATATTGTAATTCAAAATATCCTATTTATTTATGTAAAAAGGAAGATTTAGGTGGACAATTTTTAATTTCAAAAACTGGAAGTGATATTTCACTGCCCTGTTTAGTAAAATATGATCGTGGACAAGACACGAAGAATTACACATTTTTCGCGTAAATTTAACACTCAATTTTCATTCCGTTCTAACTCAAATTCAAAATAGAAAAAAAAAATTTCGTCGCATACACAAGAAAAACAATTCACTTCATATGCACTGGACTAATGAACACATCTCTAGTTAATTTAAACATGCACTTTTCACAATGTAAACAAATCCATAGACAGTTCTGATGGTCGCCATTTTGTGTACTAACTGTGCAGAGCCGGGTTTGTTTATGTAGTTGGCCTTGCTTGGAACATGAAGTGTGTAAAATTGTACTTACTTTACAAATTATGCCTAATAAATAATTAAATAATTTATCGGCAAAAATCAGTCCAGGCAGTATGATTACATAGATGAATAAAGTTACTCTACTCTCCGGAAGCAAGCAAGGTATCATAACTAGATGCAGTGACTTGTTGATTTATTGCATTTCGGCTGCCAAATCAGACGATGTAACTCGCGTATTTCACAAGAAACAACAAGCAGTGCCATTCCAACGACGTAAACAGATACACAGGATAATATTTATAATGAGTTAGCAAGACAAAATTTCCTGATTTGTGTAGAAGCTTGGAACGATTTCTATTTCAATAATTCTGAATTTCACTGCTCGATGAAATTGATCACATCCAAGGTTTAGAAGAAACAACTGCAGTATCAAAGGCGTCATCTATTCATCACAGAGAAATTACGTAAGCAAAAGTGTGGATGAGCTCTAATCATTTTATTAAAAACACTTTATTTTTGTAGAGTAAATTTGAACACAAAAATATACCGTACTTTTAATGGACTCGAAATACCTATCAACGGGTACACATTTCAGTGTTTAAAAGAATGATATTTATTATGTTAAATAATTAGCAGTTGAAGTTAGTATTACTACATTTTCGGTGACACTGCAAGTGCATTTCTCGTCTCTTCCCCTCTTTATTTGTCGTCATCTAAAATCGGAAGAAATAATTATGCACACCGCCATAAATATGAACAAAAATGTCGTCTTACCTCATTATAATTTTCGTCTTTAGAACTTTGACCACAGCTGTATCCCAATTTTACTGTTCTCTTTACCGAAAAGGTATACAGCCCGGAACATATTTTTGCTTTCTCTGGAAAAAGCATCTTTGGGAAAAGGTGATCTCGTTAATAAGAACTAGTATTAAAGAGAAAGGGACAAATCGATATGGCAAAACACACGAAGAAGAAAGACTTGGAGAAGAGATGGAAGGTTATAGAGACCGAGATGGAAAAGGAGTTGGATGAAATAGAAAAGGAAATGGTGGAGAAGGAGAAAGAAATGAAACAAATGGACAAGACTATGAAAGAGATGCAGGAGGAGAGAGCGAAAATGAAGAGAGAAAAGAACGTACTAAGGAAGAAAGAGGAGGAAATAGGAAAGAAAGTTACGGAGAAAACCAAAAAGGATTCAGAAAAAACAAAAAATGGGCTAAAGGGCATAATGAAAGTAATGATTAAAGATAGAAAGGATTCCAAGAAGTCAGACTTAGAGGGTCAGAATATTAAGAAGAATTTTGAAACAGGTATTGCATGTCTTGAGGCTGAAAAGGAGAGAGATAAACGTAATGACATCCATATGAAGGTGGAGAGTGACATGAATAATTATGAAATCCCCATTGTAGTAGCGAGATCACGTATGTGTTCCAATATCATTAAAGAATGGGAGAGGGATTTGGAGGAAAGTTCTGAGACTGATAAAGATGCTAAGGAAGAAAGAGAGCGAATGTGTGAAAAATTAAGAAAAGCAAATAAGGAAGAGCATGTACAGAAGGAAAATGAAATGTATACGATAAGACAGACGTTAATTAGAAGTACACGCAATGATAATTTAATGATGGACGTGAAGAAGGATAGAGAAACAGAAAAGGAAAGCATGGATAGGAGAACTATGGAACTAAATAAAGATAAAAGAGTTACAGCGGAGAACGAAGAAGCTAGAAACCAGGTTGAGTTTGAAAATGAAATGCATGGGCTTGAGAAAGAAAAGAAGGTTCTAGAAAGCGAAAATAACATAATTGAGAGAGGGAGAATAGAGATGGAGAAAAAGAAAGAGGAGGTGGAGAAGAAACTGGACGAAATACAACAGGACATATGTCAGATAATGACTGACATTCATGAAATAGAAAAAGAAATAGAGTTGAGGAAGTCCAAAAGAAGTCGGAAAGATAGAAAAACATTCGAAAGGAGGAGAATAACGATGAATGGAAAGACAATGGCTAAGACGAAGACAGATATGGACGATTCAGAAATGCTGAAAGAAATGGAGATTATGAAAGAGAAGAAGAAGATGAAAGAACTGGAGAGGAAAAGGAAGATGGACAAGATACGCGAAATGGAGCTAGAAATGGAGGAAATGGAAATTGAGTTGTTGGAAACAGAAATAGCTGTGAGGGATCCGGACTCTACCCCTATGAGACCAGTGACAATGAAAGAGACAGATAGAATAAGTGATAAGGGTAAGGAAAGGAAAAAGCACGTGGAAAAAAAGGAGTTGGAGAAACGGATGGAGAAGGCAAAGGTGAAGGTAATAGAAATTAAGAATGAGATAGAAAAGAGGAAAGAAATAAAAAAGGTCGACGAGAAAGAAAAGTTAAAAGAGAAGGAAAAGCTTAAAGAACTGGAAAAGGTAACAGAAATGCAGATTCAGATGGAGGAAAGGGAGATAGCGGTAAAGAATTTTGAGACTGACGTGGAAGATGGTGGCAAAGCTAAGGAAATACAAGAGGTAATAGAGGTGGGGATACCGTCAGAGACGACAAAAATAGGTGTTGACATAGTGATAGTTACGAAAAAATCGAAAGACACGTTAAAACAGACAGACATGGGAAAAGTCATAATATGCAAATCACGAGAAGTTTGTCAAGATCAAGGACGAGTAAAGCAAAAGGAGTTAGGAAATGTTGAGAAAAATTCGCAAGACTTTTCTAAGTCTCAAAACACCAGTGAGTACGAGATAAATGAGAAACGTACGACGGAGATGCCGAAGCAAATGGTGCAAGATGAAGAGAAAGTCTCGAAACCAAGTCAGGTAGTAATGTTGACAGAGTTGAAGAAAGTGCGCAAAGGATGTAAATCTGCCGAGATTTGCAAATCAGAGAGAACATGTGAAACACGTAGGGAGGCAAAAGAAAAACCGAAGTCTGCAAATGACATTAGAATTAAGAGACAAATCGATGAAGAGAAGAAAAAACAACCTGAGAAAGAAACAGAGGACGTAGAGCCAAGAGAAATGTCCAGGAATAAAATTTCAATGGAGGTCGAAGGGAAGAAGATGCAAGAGGGTAGAAAAACTGTAACCATTGATCCAGAAGTAATTAAAGTAAGGGAGATAGGACCAAATGAAATGAGTAAGACGAGTATTGGAGAAAAGGTGACTCAGGACGAACGGAGAAAAACTATACAGGGAGACAGTGAAACAAGACAAGATGTGAAAAAGAATGACAGAGTGCCGGATCAAATGAGTGAAATAGAACAGACTTTTCTGAGAGGGTATATAATGGATGAACAAAGAAAGAAGATGGAGAAGGAAAGGAAAGAATTTGAAGAGGAAAAGAGTGACCTAAAAAAGGAAAAAGATGAAGTAGTAAAAGAAAAGAAAGTATGTTGTTTTGAAAAAAAGCAGCTAGATCAGGAGAAGAGGGAAATGGACAAGGACAAAGCTGAAATGGAGAAAGAAAAGAGAGAGATGCAAAAGGAAAGGGAAGAGATGCAAAAGGAAAGGGAAGAGATGCAGAAGGAAAGGGAAGAGATGCAGAAGGAAAGGGAAGAGATGCAGAAGGAAAGGGAAGAGATGCAGAAGGAAAGGGAAGAGATGCAGAAGGAAAGGGAAGAGATGCAGAAGGAAAGGGAAGAGATGCAGAAGGAAAGGGAAGAGATGCAGAAGGAAAGGGAAGAGATGCAGAAGGAAAGGGAAGAGATGCAGAAGGAAAGGGAAGAGATGCAGAAGGAAAGGGAAGAGATGCAGAAGGAAAGGGAAGAGATGCAGAAGGAAAGGGAAGAGATGCAGAAGGAAAGGGAAGAGATGCAGAAGGAAAGGGAAGAGATGCAGAAGGAAAGGGAAGAGATGCAGAAGGAAAGGGAAGAGATGCAGAAGGAAAGGGAAGAGATGCAGAAGGAAAGGGAAGAGATGCAGAAGGAAAGGGAAGAGATGCAGAAGGAAAGGGAAGAGATGCAGAAGGAAAGGGAAGAGATGCAGAAGGAAAGGGAAGAGATGCAGAAGGAAAGGGAAGAGATGCAGAAGGAAAGGGAAGAGATGCAGAAGGAAAGGGAAGAGATGCAGAAGGAAAGGGAAGAGATGCAGAAGGAAAGGGAAGAGATGCAGAAGGAAAGGGAAGAGATGCAGAAGGAAAGGGAAGAGATGCAGAAGGAAAGGGAAGAGATGCAGAAGGAAAGGGAAGAGATGCATAAGGAAAGGGAAGAGATTCATAAGGAAAGGGAAGAGATGCTGAAGGGAAAGGATGAAATGGAGAAGGAGAGAGTAGAAAAGACCAAGGATAAATTACAAATAGAGAAGGATATGTCCGATACGAATAAAGAGAAGTTGGCAATGGAGCAACAAAAGCTGGCTATGGAGAAAGAAAAATTGGATATGGAAAAGCAAAAACAAATTATTGAAAATGAAAAGACGGAACTCCAAAACGATCTATGGAAAGTACAAAAGTTGAAAAATGATTTGGAGAAAGAAAAGAACGAATATGTAAAGAAAATGAACGATGTGACGAAAGATCAGAACGCCATAGAACAAGAAAGAGAACAAATGGAGAGGGAAAGAAAGGAGATGTCGAAGAAAAAGGAAGCGATGGATAAGAAAAGAGCAGCGATGGATACTGAAATACAGGAAATAAGGAAAGAATTGGAAGTCATAGAGAAGGAAATTCGAAAGAGGCAAATGAAAGAAGGGGAAGATAAACCGAAGAGAGAACAAAAGAAAAAATCTTTAGAATATTGTGATAATTGTGATTACAGTTGTGAGAGTTGAAGTAATTGTGGCACAAAGCGTGAGTTACCTATCTTGTTTGTTTCAGATTATTTTATCCTTACTGAAAACGAATAAATTTTTAAGTAATATTATAAATATATATTTCTATTACGAATATCTTTCTTGGGGGATAGATACTTTGACGAGATAGTTTATCTACTAAAAACTACTGAGTGCTAGTTTACAGAATAGAATATATTTGCTGCATAAACGAAAGAAATTCACAGTTAAATTCTACTTCTCTGATTCTTAACAAAATTGTCCAATCGTACAAGAAGAATCTACCAACGTTCCACTGTCTAAATATTTTTAGTAGTTAAATTGTCTTGACCAGCATTACTTGATAATGTCTTTTCATATGACTGCAAAGTGTAAAAGATACATCCGTACTCACTATAGGAGACACTAGAGTTAGACACGTTATAGCAAGAAAAAAATTTCGCCACATGATCAGGCAATAATGGAGTAAATATGGTTTTCTTATACAAAATTTCATGTAGAAACATGATTCCAATTTAATGAAATTTCGACAGTAGATGCAATTTCGAAACGTAAACCTCCCAATGAGAAAGGATTTTACGAAATTCTAAATTCAAATGGGTGAATAGGGTAAAATGTGAGTATTCAAATTTTTAATATTTTCCCTACATCTCGCAAACTAATTGGGATATGAACTCGGTTCGTGTATATACGGATTGTTAAATACTTATGAACTTTTCTGAATTTTTAGACATGTGAATTTTAAATGTATTTAATGGCAAGGAATGGCAAAGTTTGGTTCGTTGTTCGAAATGTCTTGCACATTTATAAAAGCAGACAGCAAAATATTCAAGATAGGAACTTTACACGAGACCTTGCTCATGTAAAAAAGTTGATTTAAGGAGAAATACTTTTTCGATTTTTTTTCTAAATATCACGAACTATGTTATCGCTTCGGCTTTTAAGGGAAACGCACAATTTTAATCGAAACTGAATTGTTACAAATATCAATTGCAACACAACAATTTCAGGACACGCGTGTGACGCTGAGCTGGGTCGGTTTGTCTATGAATACTTCTTACTATCCTTATTGTCGTGATACAGCTTTACATCAGTCAAAACGGTCCATCTGTTCTGATAATGTACCACAGAGATTTATTTCATTTTTTACTCACTCTGTCTGCTAACCGTTCTATCATAATTATGTTTATTACAATGAAACAATTAATTTAATTACGATAAATACAAATCCACGGGTACGCTTCGTTTTAACTAAGCGTCATGCTGGGTCATCTAGATAGTACAAAGATTATTATTATCTGAATATAAGACAAAAATAGAGTAGATGGATCTGATATACCTCTGACGTTCAAAATCTACAATATTTTACCCGCATAGTATATAAAATACTGAATTGTTTGAATAATAAGGTTTTCCTTTATGTCTCATTAACAAGTGGTGATATACTTTGATGTTTCAATATTTTTCCTAACCCCTATTGTTTTGTGATTTACAAAAATAACGTGTCGTGAATAGTTTTTAAAGCGTTTTTACTGAAATTGGCATTAATAGCAAAACTTAACGGACGTCAGCTGTAAAATATTAGTGACAAGATAAGGTCTAAATATACCTTGTCTCGATCATTTTACCACCAACCATGATGATGATATATGATGCTGACATAGGAGGAAAAAACATTTAAAATGATTATTATAGTAAAAGGCAATACAATGAGGTCATAAAATTTCATTTTCCTCTCTCCCACAAATATTCAAGAAAATACACAGCAAAGAAGGATACTCAGCTAGGAATGGTGAAAAAAACACAGAAATTACTGCAAATTGGTCAGTTTCCGGAGGCAGCAACATATAACAGTAATGTTATCGATGAATCACTAAATAAGGAAATTAGAATCAACATAAATACAGGAATATAGTAAAAAGAAAAATGAACAAAATATGGCAGAAATTGAAGTAGACACACAGTAAATGAAATAAAGTACGAAAATGAAATAATAAACAACAATGAGAGGAAAATACAGGAAATAATAAACAACACTGGAAAGGGATAGAAAATTGCATAGCCTACAAATACACAATGGATAATGTATAAAAATTCAATGGGCAAAAAATAAAAAAAAGAACAAAAAAAGGGCTAGTAAAATGTAAACGTTGGAATAAAAATGAAGCTGACAAAAAAGTTACAACACAAATGAACATGAAAGCAAGAAACTATTCAACATGGATTAATTACAGTGTATTATCAATTAGACCGAAAAATTACACACATGAAAAATAATAGTACATTAATTCTCCAGATATGGCACGAACATTTACCAAGCAATTATACTCATTGAGAAGCAATGGAAATCATGGATTAGTAAATATATAAAATAAATAAACAAATATATTTTATTATTATTATTATATTGATGCACCTACAAACATTAAAATTTTAGGAATCAGACGATTCACTACATATCAACAATGTATTTAGATTAGTTAGGAACATGACATGTGTTTCACAATGTTTAGGCATGGAGTAGTCTTCAAGGTTTCATATCCATTGGAGTTATGTTTTCTCCATACTTTCGGCGATCAAGGCCCCCTCCGTACAAGCACAATACACATCAGAAACACAAAGCCATGTGTGAAGAACACTAGTTGAGGATTTGGCTCGTTGGTTTAAGCATCATATCACCTGAATGCATTGGCTTGGAATTCCACAGCACTACGATGTTCGAGTCCAAATGGACAACTAATGAATTTTTGCCATGGATCATGTCGTTGGACTGCAGCGACGTGATCAAAAACACTTAAGAAATGCAGCAAGGGTAGGAGAGTCTAAATCTCTTTGATTGGCAGGCAAACTTCAACGGTTGTCAAGAATCCAAGGAATAATTTTCTCGGAGCAAAAAGATTTCAAGAAAATGATGAACAACTGAAGCGTCAGATGCGTCCTCGTACCTCAACACCATAATATGTAAGCAAGGTATCAAACCTACCTATCTCTCTATTTTACTCTATTTCATTTTTCTATTAAATGTATACCTGTAATGAACATGGAAGTAAGACAAGTAACGATAAACACTGAAAATCGTGGGTTAGGGCTAGTATTAAGTCATTCGCAATAGAAAATTTAATTTTTTAAATTTAAAATAGGAAAATTAAAACTTCAAATCTCTAAGAACAAAAGTTGTAAATCTAAAAATTTTCAAGTAAAATTTTCACGAATAAAAATCTTTCTTCAAAACGTTACTCACGTGGCCTCTCAAAGTTTCCTCTGAATATGTAGCAAAATACCTCACTCCTCTTATAAATGTAATCTGTTTGATAAACGAAGTGAAAACTTGTCATTTTCTCGTAAGAAATACAGTCAGCCATGGGCCGCCGAGTCGGTTTAGGCAAAATTCGAATTTGGGGTTTTCTACCGCTTCGTCCAACACTTCAACCAATCCCCCACCCACCCAAATCAGAATGCCTGAGTAGTCATGAAATGTATAAAAAATATCTCAAGACTTTTTTCATACACACTTAGTAAGTCTATCATACTAAGGATTACATTAAGATACTAAATGAACAAATGAATAAGATAATATTTAAATAATGTCCAGTTTTTTTATAACGCATACAAATCTAAACTTCATCCAGTTACTCTAATTTAACAACCATTTATGACTTTGAACAATAATTTATCGACATCTATCAACCATTATTTATCCTTGGGAGACCTTATGATAATACATTGAGTTATATTGTATTTTTCTAATAATTCTTCTTATTGCGTTAGTACAAAAAATTTATTAATCTATTATTAGATCCACCTCTATGAAGCCCCCCCTTTTTTGGGGGGGATCCAGGATAAACTCATACTCCCCCCATCTCCCCGAATTCACAGAGCTTTATGATATTTTCTTAGATCAAGAACCTACGTGACCTTGGAGAAGGGAAATATGACTTTCTGATAATAGTCAAGAAAGCAAATAGGCTACTACAGATGGTGGGTGGTGTTCTACTAAGATTCATGTAAAAGTGGGAAGCCTTAGGCCACTCATCAGGTACGTTTACGGTTGTATACATGTATGAGTGACTTGTATGAGATACATATATAGCAATTTTTTTCGCAGGTTTGCGATTTGTAACAGCTCAGACANTTTTTTTTTTTTTTTTTTTGACAAAGTTTTATTTCATTTATTTACATGTAGACGGCAGCGTTTACAAATCGCGATTTGTATCAGGAAATTCTTGGTGTATTGCGAGGGAAAAACACAAGCTGATGTACTAATCCTCAAAAGAAATAAACTAATCTAAACTAACTAGTTAATATAGTATGTACTACTCAACACTTAAGATTACAGGAGTCAATAGACTACGCAAAACAAAACAAAAACGTATGACAACAATGATATAACCTACGAAGAGCACAGTTAGATTGTAAACAAATATGGCGGAGCGCGTTCTTGCCGTGGGTTGTACGCATACGCATACGCATTTGAGACTTGTATGAGCGACATGTATATCCTGAATGAAGCTTATACAAAATGTATCGCGATTTGTCTGAGAACCTGATGCGCGACATGTAAAAGAGTAACTAGATTACCGCAAATTATTCAAATGACATGTATCTCATACATGTATACAAGTGTAAACGTAATTTTACAAACAGAAACCTTATGAGGAAAGAATGTGAGTTTTATATCACGCACTGAATTTATGGTATGACCCATGAACTATTCACGTATTACACAGCATAACTATTGTAATTTACTGCGATGTACCAATGAAGCAGTCATGTTATTCACTGTGTAATTTGCGTCATACTTACAGCAATTTCGAAGAAATTATTTGAATTTGCAAGTAACTTAAAATAATTGATGCTAAGAATTAATTTTTCTTAAATATAAATAAACATAGCTCTGTCAATCCCATTTTATCAACATTAAACACAAAATTTGTTTGACATTAACCTTACAAAAGATCAGCTGATTGCAATGACGTAGAGCGGTTTCCAAGATGGCTGTTTCCCTGTTGAGTTTGCGGATTATTTCGTTGAATTTGGCATTATGTTTTTCTGCTTCTCCGAGCAGATATATTGAATTTTCTCTACCAACTTTGCTCTCTACTCGGCTAAGAAATAGAGCGCAGTATCGATATCTCTCTCCGCCAAACTGTTAGGTTTTCAGGTGGGATTACCTTCACGTATTTCCCAGCAACTCTCTACCCATTTTTTTTCAAATAACACGAGTTGTATGCAATATCAGGGCTCACGTCCTCTACCCAACCACATCAAAAATCATAATCAATTTATAAGCCTCTAAACTGAATATTTGTTTACTGACACAAAAGACCAGATTTTATTGGTCCATAGATCTTAAATTTTATTGGAATTGATGAGGATAAATGAAATATATTTCGTTACCGCATCAATTTTTATGGTATTATATCAACGTTGGCGAAAGTCAAGCTTCCAACTATTCTCGAAACTTAGAACTATTTCTCAAAGGAGTTCTAATTATTTAATATATTGAGCAAGGATAATGATTTTGTGAATTTAAAATGTATAATAATTTATAATTTTGTTTGACTTTTTTTGACGAATATTGCATTATATGCGGTCACGTGATAAAATTGACGTTTCTAGTAGAGTAATTTCATTTTGTCGCAGTTTCTGTAGAATTATTGTTTTAAATGCAGCGTAAGGTATGGAAATCTTAACTCCATTGCGTTCCTTCCTTCATGTGCTGTGTTTTAGTAGTTGTTTTTAGCTGTATGAAACCGAAACCTTTGTCAAAATATTTTTTAAAAAGTTCGTACAACTCCATGTAACCAAATACTAATTTAAAGGCAAATAATGCAAAATTTTAAAATGTCAGGGTATAAAAATTATTGGTGCGGAATAGACAATAATTCAAACTACCATCTAAAAATATGTTTGGGGGTATTTGAGCCCAGTCGCTCTGACAGATATAATACCATAAGAATCTATAAGGAGAGTAGGGTCCATGTTCAGTCATTCTATCTTATGCGGCGAGCTCTAAAGCCCCAAGAAAAAAATCCTTATGCGATGAGATTTTTCAAATCGTATTGTAAGTATTGAATCACATTTTATCACATCCATATATCTATAATTAAATACCCGATGTGATATCTACGATGGTGACCATTTTTCCACACACACCGCACCCGACATTTGTATTTCCCCCTTCAAGTTTTTTTTCAAAAAAGTTCAACTTTTCATCTCAATAAATATAATTTAAGTCATGTTGAAATGTGTCAGATCCCAGTAGTCTTTGCAATTTCCAACTATGAATATTCGTGACTAACACGAAACAAAATATATCGAGAAATATCCTTTTCTATAATACATTTGTCAATCAAGGGTTTTTACGGTACATGACGCCTCATGGTATGAAGATTTTGCGGATCAATTTCTAAACCCGTTTGTTTACTGGACTGATACATTTAATCACAGTAAAAGAACGCATTATCATGCCTCACCGTACTACAATATCATTTGCAGTATAATAAAAATTAGTTATTGAAACACAGGCACATATTCAAATATTTGTTTAAAAACTTGAAAACAATGGTAAATGTATATGTACTATGAGATATGAGATGACTGAGTTCCATCTATGAAATAATTTCTAAAACCGGTAATTTCTACGAATCAAAACACAAATTTCTAATTATATTTTTAGGTTTTTTCCTTGAATTCTAACAAATATTTGGACAGAGCATTAATTATAAATACATTCATCTAAATTATGACATTTTTATCACAAGTGAATACGTCAAGAAGGAAAAAATATTTTGTTATCCGATAACCTTTGCAATCGCTAAAGACTGACGCATCCTTCTATCCAAAAACAAAAATGCCCGCCAGAAACAAAGATGGAAATGATAAAAATTTGAAAAAATGTTATGTACACCCAAATATACAGAGAACCCAAAAAGTTATTTACTCAAAATATAAAAATACATTAAAATGTCGGAATTACACTTTAGATAATTCTTCTTGGATTGACTCTTGAGATTCTTTTGCAACAATAGACTACATATTTTGCAAGAAAACAATTCTATTAATATATTTTGTGGGGCTTTACGGATCGACGACATCGAGGTCATTAGAGCCCTAAAATTCAGTATAGATAGGGAAAATACAGTTACGCACTAAGAAGAGCCAACATGACTCTCCCCGCGTGTGGGACTCGCCGAATCACTCAACCATACCCACTAATAACCCTCCTGAATTACAACATATCAAAACATATCTCAAAACATATACCATTACATCAAAACATAACGAGGAAAATGAAAGATACCCTAGCCCTCACAACCTACTAGCGTCGGGATCGAAAAGAACAAGAGGTGACCAAGGAAAATCAGGAAAGAGAAAGGATAGAACCTGGCACAAGTGGACGTAATGCCAGACTCAGCTCGAGACCCCGTGTTTGCCAAACACGTACTTACTAGAAGTCCCCTGGGGGACATTGCTATTAAGATTTCCATAGATTGATAGAAGCAAATCGATACTCCCATTTACGACAGTGAACCAAACGAAAACCAAAACTACTTTAATTATAATGTATTACAATATAAAAACACATGGAACAGATCTGTTTCTGTTTTCCACGTACTTACTATACTCCAAGTCATGTAACATTACTCTTGGAAAATGTAATCTAAGAAGAAAAAGACATGAATGGGAACTGTGCTTTTTAGTTCAATTTAAAGAAGCAGCAATACATTTTATTGTCCTCAACGTCGTTATAGATAGTTTGTAACTACTCTCTTGCCAATAAATAATTACTTCATTTAAATATTTCCGGTCTTACTGGCTAGATGTTGGTACAGGACTTGTACACAGTACAGCCAACTCTGTTACTTAGTGATAAGGGTAATTATAAATGTTCCTCGCGGCACGTTGACAGTACGTTCGGATATCTTTTAACTTAAATCTATCGCCAATATTGGCCTCGAATTCAATTGCTCTTAAGATGATATTCTGTTCTTTCTGCATGGATCATGCAGAGCAAATATTACCTTTTGTCTCAGTTTGCTGTGCCACTAACTTGTCTATCTTTACAGCATATAATCGCTTTGTGACTATTAATAATTATTCAAATAATATTTAAATTCGTTGAAGTTGGCAATTCGTGTTAGGTAGCCATATTGCATTATTTTCGGTAAAGTTACATGACTGAGTGTACATTCCATTGTAAACCTAACCTATCTTTATGCGAGACGGCGCAATCCTCCATGTTCCGATTGGAGTCAAGTAACGGCCGTACGCACGAGTCAGGTTACTGCTACTGTAACTACCAACATTTTTGTATGTTCTTTTTCCCTCTCATCGTCCCGAACAGTAGAAAATAGCAAAATTTCGTAAAAATTCGCGAACGCCCAATCATCGAACGTTGTTCGCTTCTGTCGCATTTTGCTCAGTGTTTAGAATAGGTGTGGCCGATGCGTGTTTTCATTGGATGTGCCATTTTTCGTGGGAAGAGTAGGAATCTTAAAATTCCAAGAGACATTGCAATTCAATTTATATGGATCTATTTGTGTCGAAATATTTCTGCATGCCCTTTCTAACTGATTTAACTTTTTGATGATCATCTCCTCATAGAGTTGCTTCCTCGTGCTTGCATGTAGCACAAGTAAAACTCCAATAATTACATCAGTCTTTTTGAGGGTATACTGTCATAAAGAAAACATTAGATGTAAACAGATATATATTTATAAGAGATGGTGACATTTTGAAAATTATTCAATTAATAAAGGAAATTTGATACGGCGAGGCAAAAGAAAAGGTCGATTATTGTGCTGCAAAAGAATGTTCCAATTCGAGACGACATGCAAAGATGTCTTTGCGTAACAAAGATACATCTCACCAGTCCATTTGGATTCAGAGATTCGGAGTTAGAGAGTTGGAAAAACTACTCATCTGTACTTGTGAGAATGATTTACGTGTCAATGCATATAATTCATTCTGTGTCGCATTATATACTACTAATTCTATATTGACACTATAGAATGAAAAAAATATCTAAACGAAATCTTCATTTTGTTTAATTAAAAAAAATCTTTATTCGTGTATTTGAGTAGCGTGGTACTTTGACGGAAACATAGCGGCTGTCGATAGTGAGGATAGGTCGGTCACTCTTCTCTAGCCTCTGATTTTGCTAGTACGCAAAACGTAGTAAGATTGTTCGTACGCTAGTGTTCGAACGTTGGACTATTTTAGGGCACCCTCAGTTCCCCATTGGAAATCATTTTACAGGTCACTTGCACAAAATTCCTTAATTTTTATCATATATGTACGGATTATAGTTTATTCTCCATCGTCAATTCATCCTGTTTCTGAATCAATGAACGATATATACATGCCACACAAACACCGACTCCATATCTCTTCTGAAACGTATATTGGGAAATAAATATTTCATCGCTGGAAATATGTTTTAATATTAGGGTACTGTCACAGTTTCATTATAATATTTCAACCCTACGTCACAATTTCGATTATGAAATATTCATCTTTTATTGGATTTTGCTTAACAGAGGCTAAAATGTACTGTATTAAACACAGTGATAGGGTTTAGATTGTAGCGATTGTCTTGGCTTCTGGGGCACTGAAATTTCGCTCAAATTCATTAGTTGTAACATTTTTCATTTAAAGATACAGTAAGAGGTATGTTTTACAGAATGAACTTCTCGTTTTAGGTTTTCTCACATCGTTAAGTATCCAGTAATCGTAAGGAATTCAACCGACCCCTTTACACTCGTGTTTCATAATTAATTACTACAGAATTTGCTTCTCCCCAAGTCATATTACTCCGAAAATAAGCGAAAAATAATAGAAGACCTATTGGGTTAATATTAAGGTAAAATAAACAAAGAACAATGCCGAAGAGGAGGTCTACTTCCAAGAAAGATCTTGAGAAAGAATTAGACGGTTTAAAGAAAGAACTACAGGAAAAGGAAGAGCAAGGTAAAGGGATAGAGCAGAATGCAGAAAATACTGAAGGCACTGTTAAGAAAGTTGAGGAGTTGGAAAAAAAGACCGAAGAGGAGAATAAAGCTAAAGAAAATGTAAACCAAAAAGTCGAGGAAGCAGAAAGTAAAACTGAGATTGAAATGAATAAGGAAGAGGAACAAACAACGAAAGAGTCAGTAAAAGGGGCTTGGCGAGAGGAGACCAAAGGGGAGGCGGACAAGATCCTAGTAGATCCGGAGATGAAAGTGGAGGCAGAGAAAACCAAACAGGAACTGGACAAGACTAAAAGAGAATTGGAAGAGACCAAAAAAGAGTTGGAGAAGACAAAAGGGGAGCTCGAGAAGACAAAAGAGAACCAGAAGGACAAGAAAAGAAAGTCAAGGAAGTCAATATTCAAGTCAAGAACATCAAAAGAGGAACCGGAGGAGGTCAAACAGTCAGTGCCGAAGCAGACATTGCAGCCGGTGATCAGAATGGAGTCGGAAGAGAAAGTGCGACGACGAGCGAGCAAAGAGAAGGTAAAACCGATGAATACCAAAGAGGAGCTCAAAAAGACGAAAGACGAGTTGGAACAGACCAAAATGGAATTGAAACTGACAAAGGAGGAGCTCGAAGAGACAAAAGATCAGGTCAAGGAGAGGCCAGAAACGATCAGCGAGGAGCCGAGGAAGACCAAAGAAAAGTTGTGGAAGACCAGTGAAGAAACGAGGAGAAAATCGGAAGTTTCATTTAGTGACATTGGGGTACACGTGGAGCCGGATATATGGACTACAGTAAATGATAGAAATAGTATGGAACATAAAGATATAAATGATAAGAAAACGGAGCTGGAGAAGAAAAAGCAGTTGTTAGAAAAGAAAAAGAAAGATATAGAGTCAAAACAGAATGAGATAGAGAAAAAGAAGTTGGAAATGGAACAGCAAAATTTGGGTATAGACAGAGAAAAAAAGGAGTTGGAAAGACAAGTAGAGGATATAGAGAGAGAAAAGAATGAAATGGAATTAAAAGTGCAAGGGATGGAGATTGACAAAGCAAACATTGAAAGTAGAAAAGACTTGGAGAAAAAAATGAACGAAATGGTGATCGAAATGCAAGAGATGAGGAAAAGTCAAGGGGAGAAAATTCGAGAAGAAGTAATGAAAATTGAAGACGAGTTACGGAGAGAGATAGAAAGAAGCTCAGTGGTCGGAAGAATGTCGATAACACAGGTGGATATGATGAAGCAGTCTATGGACAAGAAAATGTTAACCATTGAGAGGGAGAAAGTAGATCTTGAAAAGGAAAAGCGGGATTTGGAGTTGGAAAGAGCTCTCATAGAGAAGGAAAGAAGGGAAATAGAAATGAAAAAAATTGAAATGGAAAGAAAAAAAGAAGAGATCGAAATGGAAATAGAAGATATTAATGTAGAAATGGATGAAATAGAAGATGAATTGCAAGAGAAAAGAAGAAGGAGTTCGATAAGAAATTCAGTACGAGGTTCGCTCTGGAATTAAAATATTCAACCTCATCCTCACAGGTGATTCAATTGCAAAACAACACACAGTTACCAATAATTTAAAAGTTGTGAGGAATATCTCCATTAGAAGTATAATAAACCATTTGATTATGAGACATAAGACATCCTAATAAAAAGTTTCTGTATGACAGAATTAGTTATTGATTTATTGTAATAAATCAAGCAAATTAGATTTTAAATGTGAAATTGTTTGCAACGGAATTTGAAGCAGGTATCTGGACCATTTAGTGTTAGCACAATGTAAGTATAATCTTTGATCGTTCGGCTATGTTTCTATAGTTATACTTAAGAACGAACATTTAACACAATATTTGACCTTAGGAAGTTATTCGTCTTAATATATATTTTTCATCTATTACTTATGATGAAGTTTTCACTTGTTTTAGGATGTGAAATTAGATTAAACACAATAGCGAAAGAAAAAACAACGGATATCTCACAAGAGAACTTTCAACAAGCGCAGGTCGAACATATATTGTATACTAAAACATACACTATAGACATATTAATAGTATGTTCTGTCAATAATTAGCGACGGTGAAGTACTGGAAGACACGAAAAAAAACCAGAAATTTGCCAATATTTGGCGACTACTTTCCGCTCTCACTTATGACAGCCACGTCAACTCTTTCCACCACAGGCTGAAACTGTTACTCTAGTGAAAAGTCTTCCTCTGCCTTAAGTTTCGCATTGCCTCAATATCCTTCTGTAATACTGAAACTCGTTAATACAACAAAATACAAATATCTATCTCTTTATAATTAAGATCTTTCGAACATTTATTAGAGCTTAAATAAAAAGATTTATTTCTTGGTTTTTCGCATTAAAGTATCGAAACAAATTTTGCAGAATAAGTGTGCTAAATATTAGAAAATACTCTATTATTTTAATCAAAATGTTTCAGGTTTATAATGAATATGCATTTTTTACAAGATAATTCACGGGCAAAGGTGTACTATAAATCGGACGAATTGTAATACACTGTTCAATTTGCTCGCATATGCAACTTACATAATGATCATTTTTAATAAGTAAGGTTTGCCAATATCAATGTCAACATTTAATTAAAAATATATAACTTTATACATCTAACATTTTACATGATTTCTCTTCACAGATAGAGAATGAAAACTTGAACATGAATCACGTAGTTAGCTGCATTTAAATAGTTTTACTATTTTAACTTTCTGGATTAGCTCTTTCTTTTCTTAAATTCGCGCAATAAGGCACTGTTTGTTCGCATTTACTTTTCTTTCTTTTACAGATGATACAAGTCGAATTATACATATTGAATAGGTGAAGAAGATACTTAGAGGTCGGCTCCGGGAAGTTAGCTCCGGGAAGAATGGATTTTTTATTATCGACTAATTCGAAAGTTCTTGAGTCTAAATGAAAAGTATGACTTTGCTCGATTTTGCGTAGGTATGACTCACCTTAGTTTTCAACAGTTAATCCATGAAAATATTTTCTAAATTATGAACATTCCAGCTTAGCATACATCTTTCTGTCAACATTCGCTGTTCACGTTACTTGGAAATATGACGTCATCAAGCACTTCTTGAGAATATGCACTTGTCGTACTGACGGAGTAGTTAATGTCGTGATGGTACCGTAGCAGAATTCAAATTACGTGCTAGTTCTCGGCCGGATACGAAACAAATACCGACGCGAGAGCGTAATAAACAAAATGTTTCTGTTTTTAACGTTCTATTGCAAAACAAGCTATTACACTCAAAAATAATGGGTGAGCAAAGTAGGTGGGTGGGGGGGTCAAACACGTCGATATAACATAGTTTCATTATTCTGTGATTATATGTGTGCTTTAACAGGATGAACACTTAGCCGGAATGCCCATAATTTAGAAAATATATTAATTAATTAACTGTTAAAAAACTAAATGTGAGAAAAGTATAAAATTAATTGAGCAAAACTGAGTAAAGTCAGATCTTTTATTTAAGCCTAAGAATGTTTAAATTGTTTGAGAAAAAATCCATTCAGGCTAACTTGCCGGGGCTTAGAAGTCGGACGAATCAAAGCTCAGCCATGTAATTTGACAGTCGCTGATCGTCCGCTAGTTTTTTTTTCTTTTTTTGGGTTGTACAAGACCCACAAAAATGTCTCTTCGCCATGCGAAAGGAATATGATTTTTTAACCTTTTCAGAGCTTTCTAGTGTCCCATAGTTGCTATTTTTTGACACGATGTAACAATAGTCGATATGTTCAGTATAAAAAGATCCAGGGCCACTTTGGACCTACGCATATTGAAAGTTGAAAAGAACTGAAGGTAGGTTTCTCCAGAGAAAACGCACTTGTTTTCGATTGTGCTGATGTTTCAACAATGTAATGTCATAATTCTGCTCATTCATAGAATCAAACTGCTACCATTCAAAATTTAAAAAAATCAGGTCTCATATCTTCATGTTAAGAATGTTTTGTAAGTTTCACACATATTTGCTTCTTACAGTGTCACTGCATTAATAAAAATGGATTCTATATTTAATATCACTTAATAAGCTACATTTTGTAACACTAGTATTCCAATAATCCACTTCAGATGCACTAAGTGATATTTTCAAACAATTTAAGTTAACTCGACAAAACTTCAGTCTTCAGAAAAATTGGTGAAATATCTATCTTAAGATTTTAATTCCGGGTTCTTATCGAGGAATAACTCAATAATGTACACTTCATAAACATATTTTATCCATGTATTTCATGAGTACAGAAAAATAAGAAGAAAAAATTAGGAGATAATATCCCTGGAAGGGATGAACACATTTAAACAAAAGCAGGCGGGTATCATGTATTGTTTCTTTTCTACCTTCTTCACGCGAGACTACTACTTCACGCCAGAGTAAATCAAGAGACAGTGAGTTTCATCTTTATATCAAGTGTAATTGACAATACCTCTTATTATATTATTATTATACTATAATTATTGTTATTATTATTATTTTGTCGTGCAATTTTATTTTCTCTGTTCAAATAGGTAGTTTTAGCTAAGCAGTATATATGCCAAGCCGGAAGTAAAATTTAGTCATACAAGAGTAGTCTTGTTAGACAAGTCTTGGAAATTTTATTTGTGAGATGGTATGTTTGTAATACAACAGATCTCTGCATTTCGGGCAGTACATTTCTAGTTAATGAGATTCTTGCTAGGTGTCGTTTAAGTATTTTGCAAAAATCTCCAGTTGCCGAAGTGCATTAGGGGAATAATTACTACTTCATTTTGTTTCCTGATCTTTTGAATTTCTGCCTAAAGCGCCCGATTTTTTAAATTTTTGTTTGTTCTGTCTTTCTTAAATTGTTAATGGAAGGAAGAGCTACATCAATAATTAAAAAAATTCTTTTAGATTAGACTAAAAGAATTATGTCTGGCTTGTAATGATCTGCTGTTCTGTCTTTAATTATTTGCTTCACTTTTCTGTATGTAATGATTTACTTTTATTTGATGATGATGATGATGATGATGATTATTATTATTATTATTATCATCCAAGGGCGTAAATCTACTTTGATTATAGAAAATGGTGGCGGAAAACTTGAGCATCAATATAATAGTCTTTATAATATCTGAGGTTCAGGGATTCCCCAAATAAACGTATATCTGAAGTAAAGATTAGTTAGAAACAGTACTTCCAGAATAACATTTCTACAAACTAGAGATTTTCTGCAACAGTTTAACGCACAAAATAAGTTAAATTGAGTTTATGATATTTGCACTTCTATAACTATAACGTCGTATTTTCATTTGGAAGCGGGTGGCAACTATAGTGATATCACCGTAGGAAACTGTTATAAAAAGAAGTGCAAATATCATAAACTCAATTTAACATATTTTGTATGTATATATATATGAAACGAAATTAATGAATTAATAACACTACCTTTAATATTATTGATGGTTTGGTCATTAGATACATCATTTACAAAATTTACATAATTCTACATTACCCATTACATCCATCTAACTTATTGGCAAGAACATTACCATATACTCAAACTTTCCATACTAGAAATTTGTAGTATACTAATTTTTAGTGGGGAAGGTTTGGTAGTATATGGCGAAGTTCTTACCAAACAGGCTGTTAGGTGAAGGAAGTGGAGGATTTGCATTCCATGTCATATCCTTTTTTTATAAATTATTGAAACAGAATGACACCAATGACTAAAAAATTTAATTTATTTAGTAATACGTTAATCCTTATGTATAGTACTACATTTCTACTACTATTAACGTCCATTCAGTAATCTAATTAAATAAATTATTAAAAACTCATGACCTTTTACGGATCGTCCATAAAAGGTCGTAAGTTTTTAATGATTAATTTAATACTACATTTCACCAGCGTCTCGACTACAATAGCTAATCCTCAGAAATTACAGGAGACATACTTAATCCTTTCACTTTACCCGGTTAGAGAACTCTGAAAACAAATGCTATTGAAACAAAGAAATCTCTTCCTGAATGTTAAAATGATATTTGGTTGCATTGAAGTGCTTAAACGCCGAAAATCAAGACAAATAATCAATTTCTTCAATGTCCTTTGAATGATGTAACTGGGTCAATAAATATTGCTACTTAGAAAATGTGTATAATTTAAAGTTTCTTATGCACATGTAATGCATTTGTCGTTGAAAAAGCCATACGTATTACTTAAAAATACTTTTTTCTATAAATAATACACCTTTTAAAAAGTATATTTTAAAATAATAAATGGAATATAAAATTGAAATAAAATTCACAAATAAAACTAGTAATTCCTTATTATTTACAATCCTTGTGATAAAAGAGGCTAACTATATCACATCAAATTTAAGTGTAGAACAGAAATCATTCATGTAATGAATTTGTAAGCGTCTCACACAGTAAAAATTTACAATTAATTATATATATAATATTTTCTTCTAATATTTTATAACTAATAACTCGATTTAACGAAAAACAAGTCACGGATCTATACTAACTGGAGGTTCGTAATTTTCCTTTCTTTCTTTATTGTAGTATTTGTAAATGGGAAATGTAGCGTGGTATTGAAGCTTATCTACGTGGATCGATAGGATATGGGAGGTGGGTGGCAGGCTATTTTTAATACGTGAACCGGTTAGCTGAATTTACCAATTGACTCACGTGGAAGGGTTTTTGTAGGAGTGGTTCGTAATAGTTCGAGTTATTGATACAAGAAACAGTACGAGGAGGATAGAAGGAGGGTACGCATTTCAGTAGTCACAGCTATATGAACTGGGACATCATCGTGTAAAGTTAATAAATTATGTTATGTTCAATGAAAATGGGAAACGAGACCGACATTCGAACAGTCTTGACCGCCGGGAATTGAACCCGGGGTGACCTGGTGGTGAGAAATCACGCTAACTCACCGGCGTGGTAATTTTTATTTGATACAAAAGTAACGCAGATGTCCCTTCTTCGTTTGGATTCATTAGTCCCATCAACGGTTTTTTAAATATTTTGTATTTCTCATAACGTATTTAAGGAAGTATTTTTTTAATTCTGGAAATATTTTTTTAGGATATCGTGTAGCGCAACAATCACAAATATGGAAACTCTTGGTTTGCGTCTAAGTCGATACTCAGGTCAACAGATCCAATCTGTTGGCCAGGATATTGCAATGATCAGGTAATTTAAATGAGTTTCACTTCACTCGAATCATGAATCTTGACATAGCCTGTAAAATGGACAAGCAATGATGCCTCATTTATATTACAGGAAGTGAAGATGGATACATCTGAAGCGATTGAGAAGGAAGTACAGGAGATCAAGAAGGAGATACAGAAGATAAGATTATCCGCTATTAGAAAGGAGAGAGACGCACTTACATCCCAATTTATGAAAAGATTAGATGAGTTAACAATGGAGAAGGAGGAAGCATATATGAAAGTAAAAGAAATGGATAAGAGAACAATGGAAGTGGAAAGGGAAAAAGAGAAATTACTCAAAGAAAAGATAGAATTAGAGAGGAAGAAGGAAACGTTAGAAGCGGAAATATTACAAATGCAACAAAAAATTGATAAAATTTGCCGGAAATTGAGTGAGTGCGCATATAAAAGAAAAGAATATGACAGACAAAAGGAAAGATTTAGTATCGAAAATGATACTAAAAAAGTGGAAGATATCGAAAAGGAAAAAGAGAAAATAGACTTGGAAAAAGAACAGCTAGAGAAAGAAAAGCGAGAGATGGAAAGGAAAAAAAGAGAAAAGAGGAAAGAGGTTGAAAAAATAGCACGAGAAATAACACGACAAGTGGAAATGATGGCAAAAAAGTTCGCGAAGAAGGAAATGAGAATACGAGAACAGAAAAAAGAAAATATGAAGAGTTCAAAGATTGCAGATGAGATGAATGCATTGGATAAACTAGATAATAAAGGTATTTCTCAGAACGAGGAAAACATAATGAATGAGATAGACCATACAGATGGGACTTCTAAGTTAGACGAGACATTGGATGAATTAGAAAAAGTACGCAAGTCCAAGAGAAGTGATCGAAACTCGGACCACTCACATTCACCGGGAAGAAAACCAAAGAAGTCGGAAGAGCGAAAAGATACGTGTAATGTCTTATTATGTGCTTCAGAGACAGTTAACGAGAGAGAAAATGACCAAATCACATCTCGTGTAGGTTCACCAGAAAGGAGAACCATGAATAAAGATACACTAAATGACATTAAGAATATAACTGAAGATCCAGCGAATATCTCAAAAACACCAGATGAGAATGTCTCAAAAAATATAAGTGCTGAGAAGACAGTCGAAAAGGATACAGACGAGAATGATGTTTCAGAGAGACGCTCAAGGAAATCAGATGAGAGACCGACATATAGAGAATCCAAAAGAGTAAGTCCTTCAAAGACAACCGAAAAGGATATGAACGCATTTGAAGTAAATAGCAGGAACTCAAGAAAGTCAGATGACAGGCAGTCATTAAGAGGCTCCAGAAAAGGAAGCGCTTTGAAGTCGGTCGAAAATAATACAGAGAAGAATGACGCATCAGCACGGAACTCAAGAAAGTCAGAAGATAGAGAGTCATTGAGAGATTCCAAAAAATATAATGCTTCGAAGGCAAGTGAAAAGGACACAAATGAGATTGACAGGAATTCAAGGAAGTCAGATGAAAGCCAGATACTTAGAGAAGTTAGAAAATCAAGTCCTTCAAAAACAACAGACAACGATGTGGATGCATTTGATGTAACAAGAAGGAACTCGAGACAGTCAGATGGCAAGCAGTCATTGAGGGACTCAAAAAGAAAGACACTGGAAAAGAATGAGTTACCCGGAAGGAATTCAAGTAAGTCAGATGATCGAGAATCATCGAGAGACTCGAAAAGGAAAAGTTCCCCGAAAAAACTCGAAAAAGATAAAGATAATAACGAAGCGCCCTCGAAAAAGCAGGAGAAACCAAATGGAAAAGAAACAATAAAAAACTCCAAAAATGGAAGTGGATCTAAGTCGCCGGAAAGGAAAACTAATGGAAGAGGAATAATAGATAAGATCTTTAAGCAGACTGATAAAACATTCTCGTGTGAAGATGTAGGATGTCCATGGCTTTCATCCGAATCAATATGTACACCCTATGCATCGCGACAAGAGTCAACAGAAAAGAAATTAAATGTGAAAGACGATTCTGACACAGTAGGTGAGATGCAGAAGATAAGCATGCCGACGTCTGTCGATATGGAAAGGTCTGAGACCCCCGAAGAGAAAACAAAAATGGAAACTGAAAATGAACCATTGAAGGACCCCAAAACCTCTTTAGACGTGATTCGTAGAGAATCCAAAAAGTCAGATGAAGGAGATGAATTGGATGAAACCAAAAGGACAAGTGCTGCAAAGTCAATGGAGACGGATATGGACGAGTCAGACATGCTTCGTAGGGAATCAAAGAAGTCCCAAGAAAAGATTACAGATGAAGTAGAGGTAACAGAAAATGACTCGGATCACACAGGTAAACAAACTGAATCATGTAAATTGGACTTATGCCCATTTAATTCATTCCAAACGAGAAAAAGTGAACTGGACAAAGCTCGAGTTGGTTCATCGGTAAATATTATAAGTAAGTCAGACCAGACGAAGTCCATAGATAAGATCGAGTCCGAGGAACCGGACAAGATATCAAAGAAATCAGGGGATCAAGATACACGGAGAGACACAGACAAAATACGTTCTTCGAAGCCCAATGAGAAGGACATGGATGTGTCTGACGTGCCGGAAAGAGAACCAAAGTCAGTTGGTAAATTAACAATATCAATCGCAATAAAGAGAAGTACAGCGAAATCAGTTCAAGATGATGTACACGAGTTTGAAAGTCCGAACCGGGAATCAAAGAAGACAGATGAACGAGATTCATTGGGTGAAACCGAGAGGACAAGTGCTGCAAAGTCGATGGGAAGGGATATGGACGAATCAGACATACTTCGTAGGGAATCAAAGAAATCAGATGCAAGAGATACATTGGGTGAAACCGAGAGGACAAGTGCTGCAAAGTCGATGGGAAGGGATATGGACGAATCAGACATACTTCGTAGGGAATCAAAGAAATCAGATGCAAGAGATACATTGGGTGAAACCGAGAGGACAAGTGCTGCAAAGTCGATGGGAAGGGATATGGACGAATCAGACATACTTCGTAGGGAATCAAAGAAATCAGATGCAAGAGATACATTGGGTGAAACCGAGAGGACAAGTGCTGCAAAGTCGATGGGAAGGGATATGGACGAATCAGACATACTTCGTAGGGAATCAAAGAAATCAGATGCAAGAGATACATTGGGTGAAACCGAGAGGACAAGTGCTGCAAAGTCGATGGGAAGGGATATGGACGAATCAGACATACTTCGTAGGGAATCAAAGAAATCAGATGCAAGAGATACATTGGGTGAAACCGAGAGGACAAGTGCTGCAAAGTCGATGGGAAGGGATATGGACGAATCAGACATACTTCGTAGGGAATCAAAGAAATCAGATGCAAGAGATACATTGGGTGAAACCGAGAGGACAAGTGCTGCAAAGTCGATGGGAAGGGATATGGACGAATCAGACATACTTCGTAGGGAATCAAAGAAATCAGATGCAAGAGATACATTGGGTGAAACCGAGAGGACAAGTGCTGCAAAGTCGATGGGAAGGGATATGGACGAATCAGACATACTTCGTAGGGAATCAAAGAAATCAGATGCAAGAGATACATTGGGTGAAACCGAGAGGACAAGTGCTGCAAAGTCGATGGGAAGGGATATGGACGAATCAGACATACTTCGTAGGGAATCAAAGAAATCAGATGCAAGAGATACATTGGGTGAAACCGAGAGGACAAGTGCTGCAAAGTCGATGGGAAGGGATATGGACGAATCAGACATACTTCGTAGGGAATCAAAGAAATCAGATGCAAGAGATACATTGGGTGAAACCGAGAGGACAAGTGCTGCAAAGTCGATGGGAAGGGATATGGACGAATCAGACATACTTCGTAGGGAATCAAAGAAATCAGATGCAAGAGATACATTGGGTGAAACCGAGAGGACAAGTGCTGCAAAGTCGATGGGAAGGGATATGGACGAATCAGACATACTTCGTAGGGAATCAAAGAAATCAGATGCAAGAGATACATTGGGTGAAACCGAGAGGACAAGTGCTGCAAAGTCGATGGGAAGGGATATGGACGAATCAGACATACTTCGTAGGGAATCAAAGAAATCAGATGCAAGAGATACATTGGGTGAAACCGAGAGGACAAGTGCTGCAAAGTCGATGGGAAGGGATATGGACGAATCAGACATACTTCGTAGGGAATCAAAGAAATCAGATGCAAGAGATACATTGGGTGAAACCGAGAGGACAAGTGCTGCAAAGTCGATGGGAAGGGATATGGACGAATCAGACATACTTCGTAGGGAATCAAAGAAATCAGATGCAAGAGATACATTGGGTGAAACCGAGAGGACAAGTGCTGCAAAGTCGATGGGAAGGGATATGGACGAATCAGACATACTTCGTAGGGAATCAAAGAAATCAGATGCAAGAGATACATTGGGTGAAACCGAGAGGACAAGTGCTGCAAAGTCGATGGGAAGGGATATGGACGAATCAGACATACTTCGTAGGGAATCAAAGAAATCAGATGCAAGAGATACATTGGGTGAAACCGAGAGGACAAGTGCTGCAAAGTCGATGGGAAGGGATATGGACCAATCAGACATTTTCCCTAGGGAATCAAAGAAATCTGATGAAAAAGATATGATGAGAGATTCGAGAAAAATGAGTGCTACAAAATCTGTTGATTGGTCAACAGACATAGACGAGTCAGGCCTTCCAGCCAGGATATCAATAAAATCTAATGCTCGAGATGCAAAGAGAGATTCGAGAAAGGTAAGTGCAGCAAGATCATTCGAAATGGATAAGGACGAATTGGACATTCTAGGTAGGGAATCGAAGAAGTCCAATGATAGAGATACAGTGAGAGATCGAAGCAGGATTAGTGCCTCGAAATCTGTTGAAATTAAGGATGAGTTAGGCATCCAAGACAAAGATTCGAAGAAGTCGGAATATAGACGGACATTGAGAGACACCAGAAAACCAAGTTTTTTAAAGTCCCTTGAAAAAGAATTTAAAGAATTCGACATAGCAGTAAAAGATTCAATGAAATCCGTTGATAGAGGAATTACGATAGAGTCCAAAGAGAAATCCCTTGAAAGGGAATTAAAAGATTTTGACGTAGCAATGAGGGACTCAGTGAAGTCAGTTGACGGAGGTACTAAGAGAGACTCGAAAAAGAAATCTCTTGAAAGAGAATTGGAAGATATTGGCATAGGATTGAGGGAATCAATGAAGCCAGTGGATGGAGAGAAATTGAGAGGCACCAGAAAGATAAGTACTGCTATATCGCTGGATAAAGATATTGATAAAGAATCGTTGGAGACAGAATTTGATGACACGGAAGAAATGGGAGGAATAGTGAGAAAATCGAAGGGGAAAGGTGATCTAGATAGATTGAGTCAGATGGACTTAATACGAACTGCGGAGGAAGAGAGAAGGAAAAGAGAAACTTTGAGGGAAATTGAAGATAGGTTTGAAAGGGATAAGAAGAGACAAATTGAGAGGACGACAATAAGATCGGATATAAGTGGTAGGGATTCGATGCCTTGGGGGATGAAGGATACTATGATCAGGGGGTCGAGAGATAGAGCTACGATAACTCAGGGAATAATGGAGAGAGATAAGATGGAAGTAAAAGATGGAATGAGCAAAGGTGATAAGGAAATATATGGAAAACTAAGAAAGAAAAAGTACGAGGAATGTGATAATGACGGAAAGTGTGTATTGGAGGATGAAATGGATGAATGTGAAAGGTTCAAGATATGTGAAAATTACGACAAAAATAAGAGAGAAGTTAAGAGAGACACCAAAACAAATAGGAATAGTACAAGAAGTGTGATGAATGAGGTAGAAGAATCAATGGAGAGAAGAATGAGTCGTTTTGAGAGGGAAATGAAAAGTCTAGAGAGGGAGAAGCGAAGTCTCGAGACAGAATTGATGGAAATCGACGAGGGCAAACAGATGATGGGGAGCCGTTCGGAAGCGAACCAGAAACGCGCTGAGATCAAAAGGGACATAGAGCAGATTAATGTTCAAATCGGTGAGGTAGATCAGGAATTAAGACAGAGACAGTCTAGGTTAAAGTCTTTCATTTCATAAAAACTGAAGTAAATTTAAACCATCTTACATGGACAGAGGACTCTTGCTAGCATATCACGTAATACTCAATACATCAGAAAAAATAGCACATTAATAAAAACCGTTTACCATACCTCAGTTAATTTGTATTATTCCTATTTTAAGAGAGAAGCAGAAATTTGATAAATTTTAAGCATAGGATGAGTTTTAAAGATACTCTTAAATAATTCGTTCGTTTTACAGTCAAGAATTGTTGTTAAAAGAGAACATAAAAATATAAATATCTCTAAAATGAAAATATTCCAATAATAATAAGTTAACGAATTAAAGAATTGTTGGACCGACTGCTCGAGTATTATCCCAATATTTTCCCTTTCGATTAATATAATTTTTATGCTAAGATAATTACGTTCTCAAATCAGATTCTTAGAAAAACAACACTACTCTGTGATATGTGAATAATGTGATGTGTGTTTTACGTGAGAATAGGTATCTAAAAGAAACGTAATGTATAGATATGTTGTTTCTAATAACTTACATGGAATTATTAATCACTATTATTTTTTGATATAGTCTTCTATTTTGAATGGTCTTCAGTGAAATTTTCAAAATGTTACAAAAACATGCAAACATGAATTTGTTCATCGTATTTCGTTATATTTGCATCTATTCTTAGTTAGTAAAATGAAGATCGTTTCCCTTCCACAAGAATGAGATCTGACCTCTCAGTACACATACTCCTACAACTTTTTTCATCATATTCCTATAAATGACGGAGGAAAACCGATAAACAGTGTTGTTTCCTTACAGCTCCGATGAACACGCTTATCTGCAAGTCTTTGGCTCATACTGGAGTTCTGAAAACGTCTTCGCCATAATAATAATAACAACAAACTATCCAACACATCACTGCAGGATGTACACTATTTTGCTCAGACGGATTACTTGCACAGGCACAAAGTATTCATCAAAAAATTGCGGATAAATACAAACTCACTCAAGATAAAATCTCATATTACTAGTATCAACTTGTCAGTGTTAGAGAACAAAACCCATAAATTATATTTTGATCGAGCCATCCTCACAAACAAACCTATCCACCACAACCGTCCAGATATAACGTTCATTGACCAAAGTAGTGAGACCACATTCCTCATAGACATTGCAGTGCCAAAAACGAATAACATACTGAAGACAGTAGCTGAGAAAATTTCAAAATACAACCTTTTCTGTCAGGAAGTTCTTAGAAATTGGAAGATGAAATAAGTGCATATAGTCCCAATAGTAATCTCTGTAACAGGAATAATTCCAAAAACTATACATTCCAGTTCAAAAACATTAAATTATCTAATCACATTTATATATCTCTTCAGAAGCCATCATTATTGCTTTATCCCATATACTAAGAAAGTTTTTATCTCTAGAAAACTGAAAGGGAAATGGATACTTGGCAACTATACCCACGCCAATTTTTATATCAGCGTTTGCTAAGAAAATAAATTTAAACTACAATAATAATAATAATCAACTACCCAAAAGAAAAAAGAAAAGCAATTATGTATAGTTGACAGAACCCTAACAAAGCGAGAAAACGCATACCAAGACGACTAATAATGAGGAAATAAGTTAATTGAATGGCAAACCGAAATTTCATACCCCGCGTGGCATTTGATGAAGGACTAACTTCAAAAACTCACGAGAGAACAATACTAGGACAAGTGAGACATGGAATACGCACAATACGACCACTACTAACTACAACCAAATTATCCAGAAGGGCGACAATTAAACTGTACAAAACATGCATCCCATCGTCAATGACTTACGCTCCAGCAGTATGGAGAACATCCACGATACATGACCAACTCCGACCGATATGAGTTTCAGACAATAGAGTACTAAAACTCATTATACTCCCTTCCCTTATGACTAACTTTACCAGACTAAGGAGAAAACTAAAATGGAAGACGTAACTGACTAGCTCTAACTAGCATTCGTCAGTAGAGAACGACCTAAACAATTTAAGAAGCATCTTTACCCAGAGTATTAGAACCGTTAAGCTACCATCTGACAATTACATCCGACTACCAATAGAGAGAGGACCATCACCATCTGTACATCAATCATACATACATACATACATACATACATACATACATACATACATACATACATACATACATACATAATCTTGTCATAACCGTTATGTATAAAAAGAATTATTCGTGTAAGTTAAGAGTCAACTTGTAAAACACTAACTGCGCAAATGCACGAGCCCCTCCGTAGCGCAGGTGGTATCGTTCTAGCTCATCACCAAGTCATCCCGGGTTCAATTCCCGGTGGGGCCAGAAAAAAAGGTTGTAGCTTGTCACATGAATGGCTCAGTTCATATAGCTGTGACTACTGAGAAGCCAACCTTCCTTCCTCTATCTAAGCTCCTCCTAGTATCAATAACTCTTAACTACAACTAACAACTCCCTCTAATACCCTCCACGTGGGTCAAGTTGTCGGTAAACCCAGCTACGCGGCCTACCTGCTAATAATAGTCTACTACCCAACTCCTACTTCCTAGCGCTCCATGTTTCAATAGCAAGCTACATTTCTCAAGTACAAATACTACGAGTAAGTGCGCAAGTGTAAGCTTATCAAGAAACAGTGAATGAACTGCAAGAGATATAAAGGACTGGGACTGTCAAACAAAAAAAGAGGCTCTATCTCTTGCGCAGGAAAAAAGTACCTACCCACCTACTTGTTTCAACAGAGAACATGCCATTGCACCACAAAATAATATAATAAAAATAAATGTTACTCGTGTGGCCATCGGATTAAAGTAGTTTAAGGTAGAATGATTGCTTCGGTCGCTAATCGAATGATTAACCATTTATCATGTTATAAAATATTGATGAATCTATTTAATGTTTATTGCATTAAGTAAGAAGTATTTCGTATTATTAACATTATTATTTTGAAGTTTCCGTGTCAAAAAGTAATGAATTGTTTATAATATGCGATGAAGATGTGGATTCATTCAAATTCTGTTTCTTGTTTTGACATCAAAAGAATGTGGAATAAAGAAACATTCAAAAAATTACTATTATGAAAGTAATTTTACTTTCCAGTGGAGAGTTCCATCGTTTAACTTAAGGTTAGTAATTCCTTTGTAAACATAACTCTTTACCTACCTTGGTTAAATAGTCGACGAGATAAAGGGTTGTCATATCACATAGATGCAGTTCTTTATGATTTCTATTTTTTTCATCTTTTTATTCTTCATTTAATTTGCTTTTTTAAATGACCCATTCTTGTCCGTACAGGTTCGATAGGCATTTGTAACATCACACCTCAAACCCTGATGCGATGTTATTTTTTCTTTGGTAGAAGCGGGATCCACATAAATACCAAAATCCCTATGGTAGTTTTTGTCGCTGCCACCAGCTCGGTTTCCCGAGCAACCAAACACACGTGTAATAACAATAAATAATGATTTATTACAAATTAACTAGAAATCTGAATTTACAACAGAGACAAACTCCCAAAATCATTAATACATCTAATAATCTGTTATTACACAAATTATGCTGTCAGAGAGCATTTTTTACACTTGGTTAAATATAGTTGAAGACAACTAAATTGTAAAAACCCTCAGGTTATCTGATCCTTCGAAAATATAATTTGTTTTCCCCAACAACTAACTGATACTAGTTACGACCCTCGCACCTAGTAATGAGTTCATTAAGACCACCGCAGCAGCCTTAACAAACATCTGGCCTCCGCGACCTAGACTTAATTCAGTCACTTGTCCGTGCTGACGGATCTCTACGTTCCTTTGTAAAGCATCTCTGAGGAGCTTCACCCCTCCCAATATATACTGTACCAGACGTCACGTGACCAGCCTTCGCCACCACCGTACAAGCACTCTTTTTGTGTCACCCCTTTGGCTTCTCGGAATGCAGAGGTTGCGTCGTAGAGGACGAATCTCCATGAGCGTCACCTAGCCGCTTCGCAAACACCCTTTTCGTACTTCATTCATTTCTTCGTAGAATTCTCCTTTAATTTAAGTACTCCTGAATTCCAGTGGGTCAACGTTGCCGGCTGCATTCTTCGAATACACTGGTACGTACTTTCCTTAAAACTGAAAGGTGTTCGTTCGAACAATACCTCCACACGGAAAAGCTCGTCGCACGTCCGTCTTAGCGCTGACCGGCCACTTATTGTAATATTCTTAAAGGCATCCGGCTTGGAAAATACAAAGAACTATTAATATTTCACAAGTTGATGGCATGTCCTGGCGCCGACGTTACAGCATTAAAAGATATGAATTATTCACCCTCTAAGCCAATAGAAATAATAATTGTGTATATTCAAAAAATTACAATAATAACATAGATATATTTTATTTATGTATCAAATCTACATGCAGTAACAAACAGCGCTTCTGCAGCTAAACTAACAGCACCACCCCGTTCGCCTCTGAGCTCCGTTTACAACTGACATTCTGTGGACGCGTAGTTGCTAGCGCATCAGCGCGCTAAAGTGAAAGTCTCAAGTTCGAATCTCAGTCCCGTCTCCCATATTCATTCAACATAACATAATTAATCTGTTACGTGGCGGTGTGGTTCACCGCAATTTAAGAGACTTATGTATTATGTGAACTCCAGAATTGGAAAATATCGACCAACGAAGAACTGCCTGAGGGAGTAGCCTCATATGAGGATAATAATATCTGTGAGATCACCTCAGAGGTCAGGGGGTTTCGCAAATTGAATATCAATGGTAGATGGAGCCCAGAGACGAACGGGGTGGCGCAGTTGGTAACACATCAAAGTTTCCATCAGCCAGAGTTGAAATCTCAGTCCCGTCTCCCATTTTCATTTCAGCATAACATAGTTAGTCTATATTAGCATAAAACAAAAATGTAAAAAGATTCGCGTGTCCCGCCGAATCACAGCGGAACATTTTTCGAAAAGAAGGAGCTATCCCGACACAATAGGGACGGTTGGCAACCCTACCTTCATCTACCCTTAGCCCACTGGCCTGGGAAATCCCAGAAATACGTGCACGACTAGTGGGTTAGTACGAACATTTCGTAGCCGTACTAACATAGCCGTCAGAGGGGCCATAGTATCGTGAAAGCGGAAAATGGTTTATACAATGGTGTAGTATATAGTTTAAGTAAATGAACGTACTATTCTTCATAATAAACGTGAAGTTCAACTAGTCTCGAGTAATGTCACCTGGGAACAAGGCCACAACTTTCTACAATTTAATCTGTATTTTAACGAATTATTTAAAAAGAACATACATGAAACGTAAGAACCAATTCCCCATAAGAAACGAATCTTATTAATGAATCCTCATTCGTGGCATTGTTTACGAATGACTGTAAAAAATGTTCACAAAAAACGTTTGTGAACATTTAAAAAACGTTTGAGAAATAAGATATTTGGCCATTGATGATAACACATAAGCCATTGGTGTAATGAACTGTGGAACACAGGCTCTTAACCTCCCGCTATCAAGCTCGACAAAAGAACGGTAGGAAAATATAATTTAAAGAAACTTTAATTAATATACTTAATACTACGTGACTGCAACACTGAATGACCGCATTGTAAGTTTCTAACATGATTATTAGAAAAGGTAAGATAATTAAACAGTATTATTACCAACATAATATTATTGGAATGCTCCATGGTTGATCATCATTATATATCATAAAAGTTAGAAATACATTATTTAAATAACTTTAATTATTATAAAATTGATCATTTTATGGGACAAGGTGCTAATTTAATAATTATAATTAAGAAATGTGTTTTAAATTATATTGAAAATATTGGAAAACGTAGCATCTTACTCAATCAAATTTAGAAACACAGTTTTAGACAGTTAAATTTTGTAACGCATTGTTTTTAAACACATTTCTAACAATATGGGAAAAAAACTTCCCGTACAAACTCTGATTGATCTAAGAACTGGGGAAAAAAATCTTCAAATATTAAAATACCAGATAATAATGGTAATGAAAATATATCCTTTTCGCTTTCATGCGTGTAACTACCATGCTAGTCACCCTCCGTAGTTAACTGATTATACCTTTTCATATTCATGTTACGTCGAATGAAAATGGGAGACGGGACCGGGGTTCGAACCCGGGACCTTGAGCTCTGCGCGCTCATGCGCCTACCGACTGCGCCATCCCGTTCGCCACCCGGGCCCGTCTACCATTCTCATTCAACTTGTGAAACCCAAAGACCTCTGAGGTGGTCTCGTAGAGACTAAACTCCTCATCTGAGGCGACTCCCTTAGGAAGTACTTTATTTGGGTAGTATTTTTCCATTTCTGGTTCACAAACATAGAAATCTCTTAGATTGCGGTGAACCTTACCGCCAGGTAACAGATTAATCATGTTACGTCGAATGAAAATGGGAGACGGGACCGGGAGACGGTCGAATGAAAATGGGAGGTTAGTCTCTACGAGACCACCTCAGAGGTCTTAGGGTTTCACAAGTTGAATGAGAATGGTAGACGGGCCCGGGTGGCGAACGGGATGGCGCAGTCGGTAGGCGCATGAGCGCGCAGAGCTCAAGGTCCCGGGTTCGAACCCCGGTCCCGTCTCCCATTTTCAATCGACGTAACATGATTAATCTGTTACCTGGCGGTGAGGTTCACCGCAATCTAAGAGATTTCTATCTTTTCATATTCGTAAAATATTGCATTCACACGTATTTAAAACTGATTATATAATGAACAGGGACATCGAGGAAGATTGTGTATAACTATTATGTAAACTAATTACCCGGCGTTGTCCTGAGTAAATAAGATTAATCTACCTATATTGAAAGATCAATATACTTTTATTGACTGATTTTTAGGAATATGTTCAGCATCCTAATTGTTCTAACTCATAATACAAAATGTAATTGTACTGTTCACTACTCCCTCTCGCGGGAACCGCACCGGTGGAAATTGCGCTTCCGAGGAATGACAAAGCTTCACCATTTCATTAAAATTCGGGCAAAATCTACACTATTCGTCGACATTTTAGATTTAAGACGTTTTGTGTATTAAATGCACAAAACAAATAATCCATGAATTTTCAGGATTGATTTTTCCTCCTTGTATTACTCTCCTAAATTGTATTTTAACACATCTATTTTAATAACGATTTAACGATAATTTAGGTTAATTTTTGTAGAACTCTTCAAGCAAACAATATTGCCATTCAGAGTGTTCACCTACCTCTAACCATTTAGAAAGCGATTTTGTCCCCAATATCATCGTCATTAATGTCAAAAATTATTTTCTATCTTTCTTTTCACGTGTGTTAAAAATAAAAATTAGTCTATGCTCATCCTTGGAGATCTAAACTATATCCTTGTCAAATTTCATCACGATCGGATCAGTGTAGTAGAGGTGATCAGGTAGAAAGCAGATAGACACACTTTCACGTTACGTATTTATATATAAGTATGAATTAAGAAATGTACTAGTTTAAGTACGTATAACATACTGAGGTCTCTTAAAGTGAGTAGGTAAATTGAGAGTTTATTTTATATCCCTTCACAAATATTCTGTGTGTTTATGATTTTATATAATATCACGGATTTTATGATATTAACGATGTTCTTAACGATCATCCGAAGCATATCACGAAAACCCACTTCATAATTGTTCGTACTGACTAAAAATAAGTAGCACGACTCAATACGCAGATCTATTAATAGTGTATAATCAGCATATTTATAGTGTACCCATTACGGTCGCCCACCAATTACTACCAGCGAGTGCAAAATTAACTCCTAATTTGCATCTTCATTTTATATCCAAACTCGCCCCAATACGCTAAACATACAACTTCTCAAATATGGGTTTTCTTCCCCGATGACCCTGCATTACTGCCCTAATGATGGTGTTTCAAGTATTAAACAAAATATACAATGTCAATGGCACAGATGAATCACTTATTTATTAATTATTCCAATAAAAAATTATTTACGTACTCGATGTTTTACACACACACGACAGCTATTGCTGGGTCAACCTAAATAAGTTTAAATATGGCACTTTGTCTTCCTATTTAAAGTTCTACTTATTTGAGAAAAAGAGAACTAGATTTTCGCGTATTCTCTGATTCCGGAAGATTCTAGGGTTTACACTGCGCCGTAGGATTATCTACAGGCGCTCTTGAGCACAAAATTTATAACAGACACGGTCATATGAAAAAATTGTGAAACATTGAATTATAACTTAAAATCCGAAATCTCTACAACATAATTAACTTTTCTGTATTATTTCCAGTAATTAGTATCCAAAGAACAATTTTATTATGTAATCAAGTATTCAATGGAAGTGTAGTGCAGAGGAGACATGCTTTATATTACTGTTGGTCGTATATTATATTGGTATTGTGAGATTTGAATAATTCACGAATTAATTGGTCATTTAATCATCCGTGTTACGAAATCATAAAGTTTAAAGGAGAGGAGGAGTCTAGAAATTTAAAAGGATGGCCGTTGGAGATCGACGGAGTGCAGCGGGCGTGTGCGGGTGCGGCGCAGGCTTCGTCGGCGTCCTTTGGCATCAAGAGAAATTTATGACGTTTTTAGAAATTGCAAGCTAGCGAGGGGATGGGGGAGGAGACCCGACCCGACCAAATAAACCCCAGATGTGCGAAGGGTAGAAACAAGTGCGAACTTGTGTGAAAAATCGTTGAAAGTAAAACGTCGTTGAGAAAACGTTAGAAAGCAGTTGCAGCCCTTTAAAAATTTTCCAATGAGAATCGAGGCGTAAGAAGGGGGAATCATTTCGGCATAGGGAGTTTTCGATCACGTGGGATTCAAAATTTTGAAGATTTTTGGGAGAAGAGGGCGCAAGAGAAGGGATGAAGCCCATTTAAGGCATAGCAAGCAAAATTTCGCTCTCACATACAAGTTTTTCGTCAGCTCACATACCAGTTTTTCGTCAGCTCATATGTTTTTCGTCGCAGCCGATGCTTCTCAGATCGCGCTCAGATATTTTTCATCGCTGATAGATGTTTTTCAGCGGAGCTCACTTAGATTTTTCGTCAGCTCACATAGTTTTCATCGGAGCTGATATACCAGTTTTCACCGGAGCTCACTCCGATATGTTCGTAGCAGCTCATTGATTTTCGTCAGATCACTTAGATTTTTCGTCAGCATTTAGACAGATGTTCGTCAGCTCATACAAGTTTTTCGTCAGCTGAGACTTATGTTTCGTTGGAGCTCAGACTCGATTTTTCAGATCGCGCTAGCATACGTTTCGAATCGTGCTCATGCAGCGCAGATCACTCGAGCCTTCTGATATGTTTGTCAGATGGTAACTTTCGTTCGAAACTTCATTGCGAGCCTGTAATTGATCAGCGGGACGGGTAGATAAGACAACCTCGATCTCAACCACGTACGAAGCGTTTACGGGTGGCAATTGGACGGACGCGGTAAACGCTGAAGCTGATCGACGCTGGTCGCAGATATCAGAGAGTGCTGCCGTGCTGACGTCTGTGGGGGGACCCTCCTCTACGGCTTACCATGGTCCGTCATCTTAATAAGGTATTGTGCGATTGCTGGTGAATGTGAAAGCCAACATCGCATTGCGCTTGCGCGTCACTAAGTACTTGGCATTATTTACCCAGAGAGCAAGAACTTTGAACTGAATCAGTGCCATGACTGAACTTTGTCGCTCATAGAAGTATGCCATATAAATTCAGTGAATTATTGTAATTAAGAAGAAGTTCAATTAAATTGTTAATGAAAGAGAATTAGAATTAAAATCAGTGTTTTACTGTGTTTATAAGAAAAGTATGTGTAATTGTTGCTTAGATTGGAGTGGAGTTAAAAACAGTGAATGGTTTTAGTTATTATAAAGGTAGATAAAATTGCTAGTTAGTAAATGTTTTAGTTAAAGCCAGTGTAACCAGTTGTGTCTTTTGGTGGGAGTGCCGCCACTTTGGCATTAGTGTTTCTATAAATGCTTTATTTCCATTTGTGTCTTTTGGGGTAAAATAACTTGAGGGATGTTATTAGTGATTAAAAACAGTCTTTTAATTAATGGATTTATTTGTTTGCGTTTTCCTTAAGTGGAACCATTGCACGGTCCTTTCCTTCGGAAAAAAATCGAACCCCGTCATCATTGTGGAACCCTGAGGTGAGCTAGCCGAGGCGCCCAAAATTTAAATTAATTATCGTATTATTATTCAAAATCAAGTTTTGTTATGCCACAATTTGGCTTTCCTTCAGTCAAGTTTCGTTCTGCCACAGTATACATCAATGGTGACTTAAGCAAAGATCTGCACGCAAATGAAATACACGTCAGAAAAGATCATTCTCATCTAATATATCAGCGTAAGGTGGCTACTTCACGCAGTTGCCATTCAGTAGACGTGGAACAAGTCGACTTGGCGGAGCGTTCTACTAATTATTTCGATCCCTTTACACGAGCACTGCGGCGGATGGCACCGCAGCCCCGGATTTCTTAAAAGTTGTTTCCATTGCTTTCCATTGCTATGAACCGTTGTTGCAGGTAACGAAACTTCTTTCTACCTACGGGTGAAGAAAGAAGAACTTATTAAACTTAACGCAAACATTTGTAAATTGTTTACATAATACGTTCTGTTTTAATTCTTGATATGTATTTAACGTCCCCTCAATACTCTCCCTTACGTTAATAGAGAGTTTTTGCATAACTTACACCCTTCCTAGCATATGTTAAGTTGATGACGCTAACCACGTAACAAGAAATAGTGTAATCGATTTATTTTGCATAATGCACCTTGGACTAAAATCATACTAAAAATTGTAAACACAAACAAACTACTTCTATTCAAGCGTACTGAGTTGTGAGTACCGGACACAACCAACAAATCTCTCTCATATCAATCTTAGATATCAATATAACCTCAAATCCAGACCAGAATCCGCCATGACCTCTCGCGATAGCGTACCACTATCATCATACGCAAACCGAGGCGTTGTAACGTACTACGCTAGAAGCGTTAGTGTACCAGTAACTTCTGAGCATGCGCAGTGTACACGATAGCTCGTAGGTACGCTACGCAAAAACTTCCTCTTGTGCAATTTAATACTTTCACTTCGGTATAGACTCTTGTCTTATATAAATATTTTTGTGAATATTGTCTCTTGTAAATGTCTTTTCCATGTACAGTCTTTGTATCCTGACCGTTAGTTTTCCGTGGTTCCCAATTATTAGAAATTATTACATTATGCCAAGGATTTATATAATAATAACTAACTTTCTATTCATATATAACTAAATTTACTACTACAGCAGCAGGAAATAAAAATTTTAATCTTTGTGAAAAATGTAGAATGAACGGACAATTCATTGAGAGTAAATTCCAGTAACGAACGGTCCAAGGCATTAAAGGGGCTAAAGTCGCGCCACATGTAATTTAAAATGTAAATATTGCTAGTAAAATTCCATATTGAACCGGAGAAAAACCCCATCCTGGCCCGGGTTTTTCTCCGGTTTTCCTTCGGGTAGAGGCGGATTTATCATACAGGTTCTCTAGGCTTTGTCTAGGGGCGGGTCTATTGTAACAATAAATCGTGAATTTAGTGTTATTTCAATTTTTAAGCACTATACTCAGAATAATCTATAGTTCGATAATAACTTACATGTAATTTTTTGCTTAAAATTACAAACATATTGACATTCTATTAGTATTATAACTCGCAGCTAACTTTTTATCTTATCTAGGAATTTTTGCTGAATTTTTTGAATCCGCCTCTGCCTTAGGGCCCTTGATCGGAATTGATGGGATGGTCCCTTGCTTGCTTCCGGAGAGTAAATTAGTTTGTTTTTTTTCCTCCACGTGGTCATACGCAGTTTGTACTGTTTTTTGACAATAAATTTATTATTATTATTATTATTATTATTATTATTTATTAATAGAATTGAAAATTGATTTGGTGATAACCGACTGAGCCGGGACACACTTGCCACGGTTGGCGAAAAGTTCTCAGAGAAGAGTCTTTTGGAGTGTCGGGAGGACTGTAAAACTTTCTGGGAGACTCGTTAACAGTATATAACTTAGGGCACTCGTATTAGGACCATCTATTAGCCACTTCGATTGTTTTGTATAGTGTTCAGTGATCCGAATAGAACGGGAAGCAGGTAACACGCGGATCCTAATCCTCTACACCTTGGAGAGTGAACAGTCGCTTCACACAACTGAGTTCCGGAATTTCCCTACCAGTGCACGCAACTTTCTGCACTTGCAAAATGTCGGAACCGTGGACGTAGTAGCAGTGTGCGCGTAGCTTAACTATATACTATCCTCCGAAAAGATATTGCCTCTGTTACTCTCACAACATGAGGAGGAGAACCTTACAATGAGCTCACGCCTTTGTTAAACTACCTTTGTAAGTTTTGAAGTTCAACACCCGCAAAAAGGTGGGGCCAATCTGCAAGTTGCGCTCTTCATCCCGGGTCACGCGCTCAGGTCACGCGCGCGACATAACCATTTCCACAGTCACTCCCCTAAAACGCGTGCAGCCAGTGTAAAAAATACACCCTCTCCCTTTCTTCGTGGAAAGGGAAATGTTTTCCGAAATGTCCGATAATGAGATGTTTCCGGAAGTGACGGTCTTGTCCGTTCTAGCAACTTGGTTTGCTTCAAGTCTACACTGAAGCAATTCACACACACCCTAAATTTAAATCAATTTTTTTTTGTAAATACTATTTAAATAAAATATCCCATTCGGTAGAAAAGTTTAAAATAACTTTATAAATTGAAAATGCAGGCAGTGAAATGTAATTATTCACAATGCCAATGCCAGTGAAACCCTTTTAAAAACCTTGTCTTGCGTCTCATTAAAAATAATTTGTTTATGACCACTCGTTCGATAAATAAGGTGCTGGAAGCAAAAGTAAATTTATAAGGATTAGAAAAAAAAATATAAATTTAATATCTTTATTAAATAGAAACCAAAATTCAACATTAAAAATATTAAATGCTTAATACACCCCACATAACTTGCAACTTCGTTACAATCATTTTAAACATTTTCTTAAATTCCAGCATTTTCATTTATAAATAATAAAACAATATCTGTTTTTATGAAAATGTTAAAACATGCATTGGGTTTTATTAAACGAATGCGGGCAATGACATCATGAGATAATGGGTCCTAAACCTACCATTGACGACAACGGTTATACTTAAGTATGGCTATTCTTTTAGTAATCTGAATTCTTGCAAAAATTTTGTTTCACGTATTACGTCAAAGAATGAGTTATTTTGCCATGGTATATAAAGGCCAATAGCCCTCAACCGCCATTTCACGAGGGGTGTTATTGTCTATTTCGAACATTTTTATACAAAATAATAAATCAGCTTAAAATATTAACGAAATATTAAGGATTGTAACGTACTCATTTTCTAAATAATTAAGTATGCGAAAATCACAGCAAACCAGGTAGAAAAGACGATTAATTTAAGAGAAATGTTTACAATAGTCTATCGGTGTCAGTGACTGAAGTCCTTGAGGCAGGGCACGTTGGAGGCGTGAGTGACATGCGTTCGTCCTAGTTTGTTTCTATCGGGGTATACTATGCGAGTTTGAACTGCACGCAAATTAACACAAATAAAAGTATGTTTTCTGCAATGTGAGCGTTATTTAACAGAAGGTGTTAATTGCGTACCTTCAATCCACTATATCTCATTATTTTTATGTTCCCAATTCCGCTGAATAAACTTTCCTATTTCACTGAATAAAATTTCTCCGTTCATTGTTTTAAAACTATGCTAAGAGTTACGTCAAAAATTATCTATTAAATAATTAACGTAACATGACCAACTTCAATTAAAATATTACAAAAGTACTGAAAATAAATAATATTCATACCATACGAAAAACAATGACCAAACACCAAACTCACATACTTCAGGCCACTAACACGAAATCAATACAAATCAACTGTGTAAATAGGAGTGGACTAGAGAGTCATTCGCAAAAAAATAAAGGATGATTTTTTTTGTTTTGTTTTGTTCGGACGCGTCAATTTACGGTCTGACAAAGTATTGAGCGCAGAATATTGTCAATGTCATCCACATGTGTTCGCTGTTTCATGAAGTAACTCCAATATTCTTTGAGAATCTGGAAACTATCAAATCAATACTTCAATATTCAACTTCACAGAGTCAATATATTAACACATTGACAAAACAAAACAAATTCATTACATGTTATTTGTATAACAAAAAAACATTCATACTTGTGTGAGGTGCTCATAAATAATATCGGGAAGAATCCAATACTTAATTTTCAAATGACTTCCGATACTAAATATGATTTGTTAGAATATTTCCTTTTTTTCAGAAAGTAAGTCATTTCAGTGATCCCTAATTTGTGTGACATGTAAACAAGTCGATGTATTATAATTCTTCTAGAATGTTTTTACAATAATTGAAGAATAAATTTCACATATAATAAATTTCAAAAAGGAATTTATTAGGGCGAACGACATTTAGTAAAGGGTTTCTGGGTATGTTACATCTTAGACCTTAATTTATAACTTGACAAACTATTAGCTACTACGAAGCAAATAACATAGAACAAATTTAAGAAGAGTTAAAATATTTAATTTATAATTCATGTGCCAGTACAAAAATTTAAGTTACATCGCTGAAATTCGATAAGCATTGGATTTGCAGAACATTACAATCATCGTATGGTACCTGGAGGCAAGATATCGTTTGCGTATGTGCACACACATAGGCTTGTCATGTGATATTCTCCTCACATCTCTCTTCCGAAGCAAGGTCCTCTGGAAACACATCATAAACACGGTGTACTTGTACACAAGCCAATTTTTGCTCAATATTAGTTTTGGGATTGTCTTCGTTCAAGAAAATTCCTTTCTAGATATCACATCCTGATGGGCGTTGCACGTTACCTTTCAAGTCCTACTGGCTTGCATATTTCTCCTAGAATGGCCAGCACTCCAAATCAACGATGTGAACGGAAAGAGAAAAAAACCCGCATGATTGTTTTATAGTCTACAAAGAATTGTCTAATTTCAAGGAACCAAGGAAAGCACAGTATGTTACCAGAGACTTTGCATTAGCGCCACGGAGATATTACGTGTAAGCGAAGTTTATATTAGAGTATTTGCTCTAATCATAGGTTTTCATTTAATAAATCAGAAAATCAAATTCAAACTCTCAAAATAGTTTGGTAAATCCTAAATTAGTCTTCATTGAAACCCAATTAATCCTTTACAACCTACTTTAATAGTAACACACAAAAGTGAAAAGCATGATACGCGAGAGAGTGCGAAACTCCTGAACGACTAAGTCGTAGGAGATTGGTACCGTAAAAGTTGAAAATTGGAGTACAAATTCATACACTCTTCTAAACATTTCAGCTGAATATAATATGACATGCACAGCATTGTATTACAATTTAACTGAGAATTCTAGATATTGGAAACTTTTTAAAGCAAAGTTCCACTTCGTGTATTTTTTAAACTGATTTTGTCGAATAAACTGATTTTGATCTTATATTAACATTAAAATAAGATCATCACAATGCAAACAACATAAAAAGTGCAACATGTACATCAATTCTTATATGAACCTGAGCTTCTACGATGACTTACAAGGCTATTCTAATGATATTCTAGCCAATGTCCTCTCATCCAGGATTTTCTTATCTAACTATCATATCAAAGTAACAGGGAGGTGAATAATTTATCTTGCAACAAGAGCAGAAATTGAAATGGATCGAAATATGGAGATTGAGGAAGAAATAAGGAAGATAAAAGTGGAGTTGACAAGACTTAAAGAGTCTGCGAAGAAACAGGAGAGACTAAAACTGAATAGAAAAATGAATGAAATGGAGGAAGAGAGAGTAAAGATGGATCGAATAAAGCTGGATATGGAGAAAGAGAAAATAGAATTAGAAAGAGAAAAGATGGAAATCGAGGAAACGAAAATGCAGATAGAAAATGAAAAGGAAAGGTTATTGATGGAGACGATACTTGAACGGGATAAAAAACATAGGACGTCCCAAAATAAATTAGATGAAAATTCAGCGGTCAAGAGAGAAAACGAAGATACCATTTGGGAAAGATCTGAAAGAATGAATGTGGGAGAGAGACGAGACTCGATTCTATCCAGCAGAATTTTTCCAATGGATAAGGAATATTCGCGTGAAAGAAAGAGTATGGAAAGAAGGAGAGCAAAGGAGTCGATTGTTTCCAATAAATTATCTATTTTAGCGAAGGAGGATACCATAGAAAGGAATAGTTTAGATAATAAAACGAGAATAGGTCCAAAGGTGGAACCTGTTTCCAATCCAAAATATCCCCCAATTGGGAAGGGAGAGATAAGTGAAAGAAAAAGTGTGGACACGAAAGGGGAAAGAGGAAAACAAAAGGCATCAGTTTCTTACGACAACTCTACATTACTCATAAAGATAGATACACAAGGAAGGAAGCATTCGATGCCAAAAATGGACAAGGAGAGAGCAAGGGAATCGTTCACAACTTCAAATCAGTTTAAAGCAAGTAGCAGCGAAGATAATAATGAAAGAATGAATGAAGAGAAGGGCATGGACATAGATGCAGAAAGGGAATCGTTTACTTCTAGTAAGCTTACGCAAATGCGAAAAGAATATACTAACGAAAGAAAGGATGGGAAGATGGATATGGAGAAAGCGAGGGAATCCTTTGCGTCCAACAAATTTACACCAATAAACAAGGATGATCCCCACGAAACGATGGATGAGAGAGAAATGTTCGAAGAGAGGGCAAGGGAGCTGGTTTCCGATTATTTTGTTTCCACGAATAAAAAAGAAACAAAAGAAAATAAGAAAGTAATTAAAGAGGAACAGAAGGAAGGCGAAGAAGCAAAGGATAAGAGAGAAGAGGGTGTGAAGGACGGTGGAATTGATATGATCCATCTACAGCCGGTTTCCTATGTACCGGACGAAATAGATGCCGAAAAGCGAAGGAAAGAAGAGGAACAAAAGAGAAAGGAAGAAGAGGAAGAGGCACAAAAGAGAAAGGAAGAAGCGGAAGAGGCACAAAAGAGAAAGGAAGAAGCGGAAGAGGCACAAAAGAGAAAGGAAGAAGCAGAAGAGGCACAAAAGAGAAAGGAAGAAGCGGAAGAGGCACAAAAGAGAAAGGAAGAAGCGGAAGAGGCACAAAAGAGAAAGGAAGAAGCGGAAGAGGCACAAAAGAGAAAGGAGGAAGCAGAAGAGGCACAAAGGAGAAAAACGGAAGCGGAAGCGGCACAAAGGAGAAAAGAGGAAGAGGAAGCGGAAGAGGCACAAAAGAGAAAAGAGGAAGCGGAAGAGGCACAAAAGAGAAAGGAAGAAGCGGAAGAGGCACAAAGGAGAAAAACGGAAGCGGAAGCGGCACAAAGGAGAAAAGAGGAAGAGGAAGAGACACAAAGGAGAAAAGAGGAAGCGGAAGAGGCACAAAAGAGAAAGGAAGAAGCGGAAGAGGCACAAAAGAGAAAGGAAGAAGCGGAAGAGGCACAAAAGAGAAAGGAAGAAGCGGAAGAGGCACAAAAGAGAAAGGAAGAAGCGGAAGAGGCACAAAAGAGAAAGGAAGAAGTGAAAGAGGCACAAAGGAGAAAGCAGGAAGCGGAAGAGGCACAAAAGAGAAAGGAAGCAGAAGAACAAAAGAGAAGAGACGAGGAACAAAAGAGAAAGAAAGAAGAGAAAGAAAGAAAGAAGCAGCTTAAAGCAGCAGCAGCAATGAACGACGGGAACGAGACGACTTCTGAAGAGATAAGCAATGTTGGTTCGGAAGAAGACATTGATGTGGAAGTAAAAGAGAAAGACAAAAAATGTAAACGTTCTGTATATGAAAGGAAAAGAGTGAAAAGATCAGAAGTAGACAGGGGAAGTGTATGTGTAGATAGCTTTAAAGACGTGGACGTGTGCTCAAGTTTGTCTAAGGGGGTTCAAGATAATCGCTCTCTCTGCACAACCCAGAAGGAATGGAAAAAGAAAAATAAGGACTATTCTTCAAGAAGTTCGGATGGTAGGGCGAGTCGGAAGGGTTGGGGAAAATGCGAAATGAAACCGGAATCTATAAATGAGGCGAAGGAATGTAATGCTAAAAGAGGTTCACCAACACCAGAAGAGGAAGAGAAGAGAAGGAAGAGTTGGTGGATGAAGAGGAAATAGATTTATTTCAACTTTAATTTTAGTCAATTGATGAACAATAAATTAAACGTGTCTGGCGGAATAAGGAATGTTATTATTGAAAATTAAGAACGGCATATTACACTTCAATAAAACGTCTCTAATAGCAGCATTTCGTCATTACTTTAGTGGTTCTTGCAAAGCAAAGAGTTTTATAAAATAACAGCACGAAGTAGGGGTAGTATAAGTTAGTGTGTATTCAGTGCGCACAATTATTCTTCCAATTCTATAAAATGTGAGAAAAGAACTTCAACAATAAAAGTATTTCCTAAGGAAAAATACTGAAATACTGAATATTTAAACACTGAATATTCAATACTACAATATTCAATCATTCATATGATTATTTCATAGTCAAGAAATATAGTTTCTTTCGATTTTAAAAACTGACCCTCTTCACTAAATCAGGATGATCACCTTGAGAGAATTGAAACATATTTTACCTTCCATTCAGGATACATGATTCCTGTTCGTTAACTTTTCTCTATGACGTTATGAATAATATTTTTAATAAAAAAAAATTATTTTCAATCATAGTTAAGCGTCGTAACCTACAAGATAATACATAAATAAATGGAAATAAATGTATTGTCATAAATGCANCGTATGATGCGGGGGGGAGGGGGGGTTATAAAATATATTTTACTCTCCGGAAGCCAACGAGGGTCCACTCCAATCCGATCACGCACTGAAAACCGGTAGGTGGATAAATATTTATAAAATAAATTATTTAACAAGTACGTATTGTTACAAATTTATATTTTTTTAAAATAAATCGTGACGATTAAAATAACTCAAATTTCGTGATTATTTATCACTATTATTATTATTTTTATTTCATTTATTTTGACTCTTGTAACTCAAGACTGCCTTTCTGTACCAACAGTGACACTAGAAAGCTCTAATACAAATTTTCATACATTCAAAAATATTCTTCTTTCAGCATTCCCGTCCCTGCCCTGTAGTGGCGAGCGAATATCTGCTAACTGTTCTTTCCATTTCTTCTTTTCTCAAATTCTTCCATTGTTTATTTTCTTTTAAACCATTCTGCTTTTCAACTACTCGAGTCATACTCCTGTTTTAAAATATCAAGTTTTTCACCTGTTTCTCATGTTTTGCTATTTGTCACTAATTCCGATTTACTATCGAATTATAAAGCTCAATTTTCTTTAAATTTGACATTAATCTTCCTATCTCATCTCCATACAAAATACATTCCCATTAAACACGATTTACTCTCTCGCGTCCTCTCATCGAGAACCGGTTGATTCGAGGCTCGTAAAGTGGGGCTCTACTGTTATAAGATTTTTTTAAATATTCAATAAAATAAACACGTTAACTTTTTTTTAGCCAATGCCAATGAATTCTTCAACATTCTAGAAGCAATGGCGTACTAGGAAGCTTATAATCATGGATTTTAAGAGATTGAAAATAATATATTTTACACTTTGGAAAAGAGCTTTCTAATGATACGGCCCTTTTTAGCGAAGAGTAATTGTCACGCTAGGACGAGATTTACATATCATCCTTTATATTCTAAAATCTAGGGATGTTGCGAGCGGAGTGTCCCCAAAAGAAAATACGTAAACATCCTACATTATTATCGACTATGATGTTCCTATTTAAACATTTTCAGTGACCTCGTAAGCAGACAATTTGTATTACCTTAATACTTATATTATACTATGGATTTGTTTTTATGTAAGTTATGTACGTATGGTATGTTATGTAAGTGTAACTTGTTTTTACTTTGCTGTCAAGATGAAATTCGCTAATTTATTTATCTATTTGAATCACGTGACGAAGACAGAAAGCAGCTGTCGATGCGACGTAAACGTTAATAAAAATCACGATACTTACAAGGCTTTTCAAAATATTGAAATTGGGAACAAACATGAGTAAAATGCAGAGGGAAATGTGGAATTTTTAAATTAAAAAGGAATAAATTAGAGGGAAATGTTTTTTAACAATACAAACTTATGGTGTTATCATGGTTTTTGTATCTTTACATGCTAATTTTGTTTTCATATAAATATAGCGAAAGGTTAACTGTATCTCCACATAAATAAACACCACGCGATGACGGACAAGATTGGCTAGTACTTTTCAAAACAAGAGCCTTGGACCACTTGTTTTTTCGAATTTGCGACTTTTTCGAACTTTCATTTTTTTAAATTATTTTTAAGCGTTTCTTAGTAAGTCACAGAGCACAAAAATTTCATGAAAAAACCTGAGCTTCGAAATTTGGCACACTAGTTTTCCCGGATGAGTTCAAGTGTAGCTCCAAAAACGTTTTTTTTTTAAATTCGAATTATAGATGGAAATAGTTAGGAAAAATGACAAGTTTTAATTTTAGCAGGCAGTTTGAATTTTCCTCAAATCAACAAAATAAAGCACACGTCTTAATTTCATAAAAACAATTTGGATTTCAAGCACACAAAAGTAACACAGTTTCGTCTCGAATGCGAGGCTTCGTCAGGTAAGCTTGTTCATTGCTAGAGAGTAACTTACTCAGTTGACTCTGCCTTAAAAAATTTCTCTTTCCTGTCATCATCCCCTTTCTCCCGGCCAATCAGTGTCAAACATAAAACACCCAACCTCTTTTCTTTACTGAAACTCTCCATCTTCCGACGTCCTTTAAAATTACTCATTCGATCATCTCTCTTTGTACGCTACTTCTGCACGCGCAAGACCTAATGGCAAACATGTTCATGTTTTTTACATATTATTGTTCAATGCATAATTTCGTACAAGGGCCTCTTTCCATACCTAATGCGAAATAAACTGTTAGTTTTCTTCGGATACCAAGTTCTTTCCAAGTGCGTTACGCGGTTAACCTCATCATCGCAACGTATACGCAAGAAAGCGTGCACGTTAAGCAAAAACTCTCTAATGACAATACTTCCTCATCCATACCGCACCTGCCAAAGCCCTTCCACTACCCAGGTACGTATAGGGTGTCCAGCGGCTGAATGATTAACTCACTCATACGCTCTACAGTCTGATTATTGAGCCAAGAGCGCTGTCTTCCTTGGTACCTGCTTGTCACTTGCCAAGGAACGTGCCGCGACCCAGATGTTGCGACCGTTAATCCTCTACTGAATTCATCTAAATGACATGATTTTATAACTACATTTACTTTGATCAATCCAAAAGAACCCTCCAGATCAGATTGAAAGAATTCATTAATAATATAAAAATCAATCATCACAATGTAATATCAATACACATAATTAACTTTAATCATGTAATGGATAGAGAAAAGGTTACAATTTTGGAAATTGAGAACAACTCTCATAAGAGATGTGTCTCAAAAACCTTACACACAAAATCCAAAATTCACACCATAAGTCTGTCAACTGACGCTGATACAGTGCCTAATTTTTAGAACTGTATTTTCACCAACAATTAATCCTTGTAAGTTCAGAACAATTGATGTGTTAAATTTAAATACTCATGTCTTTGAAATTTAAAAAAAAACTGGAAATGTTTTACCTACGCTATTCTTGTTTTCTTTGAATATACCTTTTGAAATTAACTTAAAATCTGCAATGCCTTACATATATTTTAATAACATTGTGTATTATGGTTCTATCTAGGCCATTTTTGCTTCTTTGGATACAACTTCTACATTTTTACCACTTATTCTGTGATTTTTATTTCTTTTGATATTTTGTGATTCCGTGCCTAAGTACTTATATTGTAAGTATTCTGTTCATTGTAATATTCTTTGTGTTTTATTCTTTGATTTTGTATATAATTCATGTATTTCGTACTCTTTCGTACTTTCGGCATGTAAAACCGTTGCAATTAATGTTGGTGAGTATTTATCTGATGATGGTTTAGAGTGGGGGGTCGAAACGTTACTATTTTCTTTAGTAGAAAATAAATCCAGTCTTGGAAAGATGTTTTTTTTAAATTTAATAATAAGAAATGATTTTATTTATTTATACAAATTTTTTGGTATTTTTGAAATCTAAGAAGAAAAAATGAAATATGTTACCGATCACGAAATGAATAAACGAGAATAATGTCAATATATATTTTTTTCAAGATTGTTCATTAATTACATCACACGATCTTTGAGGATTTTTTACCCCCCCAGCCCCCTGCGTCACGCTTCGTCACGTTATACCAAACCCCTCCTTAACGTGACGTCACACAATGACTTTACCCCTGCTGTCGTAAAGAATGGAAAACAGTTATTAAAGGAGAAAATATAATCATTTGTATACTTCTGAGAATTCTAAAGGTCGAAGGTGTCTCACGGAGAAAGGGTTTAAAAGACATTATTTTCATTGTAAGAAAAGTTGCCTCAATACCCCCCCACCCACCCACCCACCCACCCTCACACAAGACCTTGACGACATTATGAACGATCCCTTATTAGTCGAAATTACGTAGTGTTTGGTATCATTTTCGCTATTCATTACTTAAATTTAAATGAGAACAAAATGTCATAAAACAATTTTCGATCAGGTGTACTCACTAATACTCCTCCCGTGGTTCAGGTGGTAGCGTTCTTGCTCCTCACCAAGTCATCCCGGGTTCAATTCCAGAAAGAAAATTGTGGTTTTTGCGCATGAATGTCCCAGATAATATAGCTGTAACTACGGAAAAGCGAATCATACTCCTATCTACCTCCTACTGTTCCTAGTATCAATAATGCTAACAATTACTCATTTCTCCTACTAACCCCTCCACGTGGGTCAAGTTGTTGATAAACCCAGCTAATCTACCCTCATACTAACAATAGCTTACCACCCAACTCCTACCTCCTATCGCCCCGTGTTGATAAGTTTCAATAGCACGCTACATTTCCCATTTACAAAAACACTAAAATATCAAAAATGTCACAGATGTGCCTTCTAGGTGAGCATGGACAGCGAAGACGAGAAAGGAATTGCTCGGGTGGCATGCACAGATACCCAGAGACTCAAGAGCTCTTCCCTCAGTGAACACACTATAATTGGACTTCTTGACAAAAATTTTCACACATTTATATCTAAATAATTTTAAAATCAGTAAAATCACGACATAATATCTATTTTTGATTGAGTAAAACGCGCACCAAATATTTTCGTCTATTATCTGTATTATTTTTTTTGTAATTCAATAGTGATATTGCATGTTAATTTAAATCGTAATGGAAAAAAATTGTGAAAAGTCATTTTCTTTCATAGTTCCCGAATTAAGTAATTTTTTAAAGTATACAATTCATTTTTCATGAATAATAAAAAGTGAACCCATAATAAGTCTTATGATCGTTTTCCTCTCGCCCATGAAGCCAGTAGGAAAGGATTGAGTAAAGCACTCATGAGGCTGAATTAAAAAAATCCTTTTCGTTTATTAGAAAAAATAATGGACCTTTTATGATTTTACTAGTACCCTTGGGAAATTGATATTTGCACAGACATCTCTTTTTCTATCAATTTTACATAGAGAAAAGGCCTTCTGGAAACACTTCAAAACATCCAAAACCTCAAGGCAATGTTCACTTAATTTTGGACGGGTTATGACTCCGTTCAAGCAATTTTTTGTATCCAAATGCAATTTCCAGTAGGCGTGTTGCATTCCATTTCCGAGTCAACTAACTCGAGGAATCTTCGCGGAATAGGTGTCCTTCCATCCCGACAAAGTAAACACACAGAGAAGAAAACCTGACGATTGGTTGATGCACTGCAAAGAACCATCTAACTTTCAAGATTCCAAGGAATTCACTTCAATAAAAACGAGGTAACAATACTGTGCCACGTCATGGAACAAATAAATTGAGTTTACAAACATTCATATTCATTGTCAAAAATTGTAATATAAATACCGCTGTTCCAAGCCCTGAATTAATAAATTTAGTTGAAATTGTGGGCCAAAATAATTCTACAAGCTTTTATCTATAAATAAAAATATGTCGTCATGAACGTCTGGAAATGAAGTATTTTGTTAACGTTTTATATTGTTTTATTTTAATTTCACGAAATGTTAAAATACATAAGAAAATTAAGTATGAGTCAAAGTTATTTTTCTCATTTTTAAATAAACTCCAAAATTTTTGATGAAGAAATTTCCTTTTTTTACTATATTCTATTTTTAACAAAAAACTAAAATATTGGTAATTTAGTTACGAAATTTTTTTTATCTTTTTAAGCTTAACTGTTAATATTCAGATATCGATAAAGAGAAAATGTTTTTTTTATTTCTCTCATTCAGTGCTAATTTCGATTAGCATGTCACCAAAATTGTAGGATGCTCCATTAACGTTGTATGCTTCTTTCCCGATAGATCACGGTGCTAATCACTGAAAAACATCATGAGGAGAGATTGTACGGGAGCTGGGTACAGTGAGATGAATACTTCAAAGGAGATAGAAAAAGAAGTGAAAGAGATAAAGAAGGGTTTGCTAAAATTAAGAGAGAAAGCGAAGGAAGAAGAGAGAAACAGGATAAAGAATTCGATAGCGACGGAAATGCAGAACGAAAAAAGAGAGATGGAAATGATGAAGAAAGAGACGGAAATTGAGAAGGAGGAACTGGAGAAGCAAAAGAGAGATATAGAACAGGAGAAGTTGGAAATTCGTAAGAAAAATGAGGAGTGTGAAAAGAAAATAGCGGAACTGGAGGAGAAGAAAGAAGAGTGTGAAAAGAAGAAAGTGGTTTTAGAGAAAAAGAGAGAAGAGTTGGAGAATGAATGGGAGGAAATAGAGAGGCAAAAGAAGAAGTTGCAGAAGAAAGAAGAGCAAATGAAGAAAAGAGAGGAAGAGTTAGCTATTGAAAAGACAGAAATGGATCAGCAAAAAGAAGAGGTAATTAGCACTCACGAAACTTTGATGATGGAGCAAGATTTAATACGAGAAAAATCGAAAGAAATGGACGAAAGAAGAACAATGATGGATATCGAAATTCGTGCGATAAGGAATGAACTGGATGAGCTAGAAAAAGAAATGGTGATGAGGAGGGTGGAAAGGGGAGAAGATTTTGGAAGCAAGAAAATAGTCACAAAGAAATATTTGTGGATTAAGTTGTAAAAACTAATACCACCAAGTATAATATGATAGTCACGACGAGAGAAAAATATGAGGGAAGAAAATTCCAAATTGAATTGTGAATTACAGATCCATTTGAATGAACATCACGATATTTCATTTCCTATTCTAATAGCTTACATATTGGACTTATATAAACCAAAAACGCAAAATATATATTAAGCAGACAGAATTTTGTAATATTATTTTAAGAATTTTTGTACTGTATTGTGTATGAAGTTCATAGCTTCCATTCTAGTGCATGAGAAACGTTGAAAGTTGTTTGCATTAGCACGAAAGTATTGTATGCGCTTCCAAGAAAATGAAAGATATCTCGCATTTTAGATTTGAAAATTTACAAAAATATTACACAGAAAAGATAGACTTCAATTCATTTTGCATAGATGAAATTACCATGATTGTGTAGAGTTTACGTTTTCTATGTTATTCCATACCTAAAAATTCATTTTTTTTAGTGTTTCCGTGTTTTTTTATAGTCATAAAAGTGAAGAAAGACACGAAAACTCTGTGTTTGGGCCATCTGCGACAATTTTCTCTTGGAATGACTGTTGTTCCTTTTGGATTAATACACTCTTAGGTATCTCGAGGGAAATCACACTTTCCCATTATTAAACAAGTAGAATGACTTAGATCACTTTTCGAAAATATGAAAGATCACTTTCGTCAAGTGATTTATCTCACATATTAGTTTTCTTTTCAACCTACCCAGCACTGTTTAACTTGGGAAAACATTTTTAAACAAATCAGTTTTTTCGTGCGTTCTTAACCTCAAACCTCTCCAGTTAATTTTTGTGAGGGCTTTATAACACGCAATTTCTTGCACATAATTCAGTTATTCAATTTATTGTGGAATACTCTTAAGTGGATTGAATAGGGTCCTAATTTAATCTTTTGCAAAAAATCTTCAGGTATTTCTCGCAGTATATATCAACACTTTGAAGACCTAGACTAAGCAATTTATGTTCCGAAAATTTATATCAATTTGCTGTCACAAATACACGCAAGTCAATTATTTCCAAAAAGAAACCAATATTTGTAGGGCTATTTACGTCTACCATTGTTATATTATAATGTTAAATTACTACCATTCATAGAAAAATAACTATTTTTACAAAGTTTCAGATAGGATTTTCATCATTAGATTTTTATATAAACAATGTAGTATCCTAGCAATACATAACGAATGAAATTATGTAATACGCAAGAGAAATAAAAAGCAAAAATCCCGAATGACACGTAGTGAGTGAAATAGTTATTTTTATATAAAAAGTCGTAAAATTTTGGAGCCAATAATGTCTGACTGCGCATCAATGGAGCTAATGTTATAATAATAATAATAATAAATTTATTGTCAAAAAAATACAAACTGCGTATGACCACGTGAAGAACAATAAACTAATTTACTCTCCGGAAGCAAGCAAGGGACCATCCCATCAATTCCGATCAAGGGCCCGAAGGCAGAGGCGGATACAATTTTTTTTGCATAAGTTCCTAGATAAGATAAAAAGTTAGCTGCGAGTTATAATACATATATTATGTCAATATGTTTGTAATTTAACGCAAATTTGTTTGTAAATCTACATGTACAAGTTATTATCGAACTATAGATTATTCTGAGTATAGTGTTTAAAAATCATAAG
>NNCF01127774.1:244516-287731 GCA_002313205.1 Laupala kohalensis | reverse complement strand
TCGATTCGATTTGCTATGCCTCACAGAGCATTGGCTTTCAACTAACAACATCAACGATACTGCTATTTCTAATTATTATTTAGCAAGTTCTTACTGTCGGCAAAATTTTAAAGGCAAAAATCCCCTATGTGGAGATTTCGTTATATGTGGAGATTTCAATATCGATTTCTTGAGTACATCCGACCCTGCACATTCACCAGTTAATCGATTCAAGAATCTTATCGACTTCTTCAACCTTATTACTACGATAAACGACCCCACTCGCCTTTCCAGCTCATCTCAAACATTGCTAGATCAAATTACAGTCAACAATGGAATCTCGTATCTCTCTGAAGTGTTTATCGCCGGATACAGTGATCACCTTGCTCAAGTATTGACTATTAATAATACACTAAAACCGCTTAAAATCCTTTACAAATTTACAAGAGAGTTTAATGACATAAATAAATCCATATTCGTAAATTATTTGCGTGAAGAAACATGGAAAGATGTTTACAATTGCCAAAACACCGACGACAAATTCAATGTATTTATCTCAATATTCCTAAAACTTTACAACTCTAGCTTTCCCATAAAACGCTTTATACGAAACAGTCTCGTTCACGAACACTATACACGCAATAGTAGTAATATTCATCGCCCTAGAGTGTCAACCACTCTTTGCCAAAAGGGACCATACCATTCGGGAATCGTTCTATATAATTCCCTGCCCAAGAATATAAAAGATATTATGAAATTGAATATCTTCAAATCCGCGGTTAAAAACTACCTCCTGCACCAGTGCTTCTACACTGTAAAAGAATTTATTGATTTTAACAAAAGTTAAATTCGTCTTGTACTTTATCACGCCATTGCTGTAGTACTTTTTAAACAACTTATAACAATTTCAAAAACTATTTTCTTGCATGATTGTGTTGTCTTATGGCTCATATTAATTTAGTTTTATGTGTACTCAACTTTGGCACGGTTGTGTACATAAATTCTGTAGCCCCATCCTGGCCCGGGTTTTTCTCCGTTTTTCCTTCTGGTAGAGGCGGATTTATCATAATGGTTCTCTAGGCTTTGTCTAGGGGCGTGTCTATTGTAACAATAAATCGTGGATTTAGTGTTATTTCAATTCTTATGATTTTTAAACACTATAATCAGAATAATCTATAGTTCCATAATAACTTNNNNACTTACATGTAATTTTTTTCTTAAAATTACAAACATATTGACATTCTATTAGTATTATAACTCGCAGCTAACTTTTTATCTTATCTAGGAATTGTTTGCTGAATTTTTTGAATCCGCTTCTGCCTTAGGGCCCTTGATCGGAATTGGTGGGATGGTCCCTTGCTTGCTTCCGGAGAGTAAATTAGTTTTTTTCCTCCACGTGGTCATACGCAGTTTGTACTGTTTTTTGACAATAAATTTATTATTATTAATATTTATTATTATTCTCGTAGCCTGTCAGTGGAGATGATAAAATATACGAACGTAGATACACGTACCTGTGTGGGGATTTTTGCCTTTAAAATTTTGCCGACAGTAAGAACTTGCTAAATAATACTTAGAAATAGCAGTATCGTTGATGTTGTTAGTTGAAAGCCAATGCTCTGTGAGGCATAGCAAATCGAATCGACTTTCGTGTACCAGAATTTCAATGTCTGTCAATTTGTTTGAAAGGGATTGGACATTATGATGAAATATAATTATTTTATTTTCGCAAAAAGTTTATGACTCACGAGAAATGGAATCGACGTTAGATTGTGGAGAGTAATTTGAAATTGGTACAGCTTCTAGTTCCGGATCAAGCCTGCACACTGCACCTGAACGCGATTGTCATCGAGTACCACATCGTACTCCTGAGCGCAAGTTGTAACTATGTATGGGGGCGGCAGGAGGAATAGATGAGGACGTGCGAGATGAGGAAGCAGTAGGTGAAAGAACGGGGAAAAGAAAAGAAATGGGTGTCGAGATAGGAAGAGGAGATGGTGATGAGGTAGGAGCAGGAGGAGGAGATGAGGTAGGTGCAGGAGGAGGTGTAGGAGTGGGTAGTAGTATACTAATGAACTCCAAAACTAGTACTGTTAGGTCTATTTGCTTTTTTTAATTGCTGTAACCGAAGAGGGTAGTGAAGGTAAGTAGAACACGTTAAACGAAATATTAGAACAGGCTTAGGATAAATAGGAAAAAAGAGAGCAATATCTCCATAACTCTAGTGACAAACTATGTATACGTTCTGAAAGGTAAGTAGAGATAAGGAACATACAAAACAATTTTAGGGATCGGAATGTAATTTGGAATGAGAATCGAGGTAAAAAAAGAAACAAGTTCACAATCAGAATATAAAAAATGTAATCGATGTATATATTACTAATAAAAACGTGAAGAAATGTCCATGGCACTTATATCTGTGCTATGTTCATGGAAAGTGATCGCAAGAGTTGAACACAAATTATGTTACACCATCCGGACCACGTTTTTCTCCGGTTTTCCTTGCGGTAGAGGAGGATTTTGTACATAGATTCTCTGAGCTACGGGTGGTTGTATCATTAATACTGTTATTATTAATTAGGAATTTTGAGTTTTAATATTTCCAATTTATCAGCAAAATCTTCAGAATAATTCAAACACTTGATAAATAATATTTTTTGTGTGCTATTAAATATAAAATTAATACTCTGTAGGTACAAGTAGCTTACTATTGTTATTCTTTTTAAAAGAACACAAACCATGATTTTGCTTTAGACCGCAGAAATGACAAATCCGCCACTGCCTTGGGGTCCTTAATCGGAATTGATGGGATAATCTCTTGTTTGCTTCCAGAGAGTAAATTAATTTATTGTTCTCCACGTGGTCATACGGAGTTTGTAACTGCTTTTTTGACAATAAATTTATTAAATCTAATTTAATTTATTAACATATATATGTAACCTTAGTTTTCCGAATGTCTGTGTACCAATTTCCTACATTCAAAACACGACACACAAATAAAATCCCCCTATTTCAAGTTTTTTTATCATTCTTTATTACATTATACGAGAAGAAAAAAATGGAAAAACCTTTTTGTGAGTGCAGTTGATGACATAATTAGAGATCAAAAGCCAACGTTAGGGTTTCAAGTCCCGCTACCATCCAAAAAATGATATTAGAAATGGTCCATTTAATCACGAATTTAATTTTAAAATGACTCTTTTACCATCAAACGTTTTGTTTGTTTTCTGACGACAATTTCACCTTCACACATGAGAGTTGTGTAATGATTTGGTCAATATTTTTTGGGCATAGTTATTCCTTCACATCCAACGAGTTTTATTCATAATAATGTACAGAATGAGTAACCTATATGATTTATAGCTCATTAATGTTTAAACAATTGTAATAGTTCATATTGTTAAAAAATGAGATTGTATACATTTTAATTCTATGTCAAAGAACAATAACCATTCAGAGCATCTGTTTATATCAAAATTCAATTAAAAATCACCGGTTTATATCATGGAGAAAACAATTACCAGGGAACAAAAAATCTCATAAGCAAACACAAATTACATTTTTTGAAATACAAAACTATGTTATACTTTTATAAGCCAATCCGGTGAAATTTTTTAATTTATAAAACATCATTAATACCACAACCAAAGAAAAATAGTGACTTTCCGCAGTAATCATTTACAAGATTTTGTACATTAAATTGGACTATAACTTCATCCCATAAGAACTCAACTATTGTAGGCTTTTGACAGGTGAACATCAATACAACTGGTGTTTTCTTCCATCGGATGTTTTATTACAGAACCCTGATTTCTAATAGCTGTGGAGAGTACAAAAAAATCGCAGAAAAATAAAAATTACAACCATTGAATTTGTAATTTTGTTTTGCATATACACAAGTGAAATATTTGGTTTTACGAACGAATATTACTTTTTTAAAGCCAGAGATGTTTCAAAAAGCGTGATATTTTGGCGGTTTTTGCCGATACGCCGACTTCCTTATTTTATATAAAATAAACTAAGAGTGACAAAAATTATTTGTATTCAGCGAATGACCCGTGTTGTGTGTGTGACAATATTTATTAGTTTCAATCTTCTACTTGCAAAATATGTTTAATTCTTTTTTTCGAAAACAACGACTATACACATTATAAAGAAATAAAATTTATACTGTCGCACTTAGAAGAATGCCATGATCACATTACAATTAAAACGCTTAAAACTAACCTCCAGCAAGTGATATATAAAATCATGTTTTCAATTAGCGACCAGCGAGGGATTTCAGTCACGCACATTATTGCCACGCGTTGATCACTCCATTGACTGGTGTAGTTTTAACAGGCTAGACCCCCCACCTGACGACTGAATACGGCTATGGCAACGGCGCGCGGAAATATATTGCACCACTGGCATGAATAAGTGCAAACCATTTATTCAAAACATGGTTTTATTTAACACTTAATGGACCCTAGACTAATTAATATGAACGTAGTTACGTGTCTGTTAAATTACTGTTAACCTTAAAGAGGCTAAACTAATTTTCACTCATTTTTATGGAAATAAAGAATTTTATTTCTCAGATCGAACATAACCTTAAATACCACTTTTCAGGTATGCCCATCCCGAAAATAATTACTGCAGCTTACGCGGGAGCTAGTAGTTTTTAGATTACCCGCAGACAACGCTAACTGCAACTTGGGCGTGGGAAGTAATGTCGGCGCCGTGCTACGTTAGCGAGCACCAATAGGAGGCAGGCGGCGGCTACGAGCGGCGGGAGAGCGGCCACTTATAAGCTGCGCCGCGTGCAGCGGCATACAGACCACAACCGAGGCGCTTTAGTAACGGACCACCTATATCAGAACCATATCTTGCCGCAACTTACGACACGACGAACTTCAGCTCGGCGCTACAACGGCAATTGTCTATTGGATTTATGGAACTGCGACCATCGGCTATTAAATTCTGGAATTTGTATGTGTACTGGAAAATAAGTTTTGTTACTAACGAGTACTGACTATATCACGTTGAGAAATGCAAATAATTAATAATGTTTTGATTGAAGTATGTATTAAGAGCATTTTTTATCAATAGGCTCATGAGCGGCGGGTGATTGAGAAACACGGAACGGGTGGTGAGGGGGTGCGTAACACCGCTCGCACCGCACTGCGGCCACCGTCCCCGTCTATCCTCCCTCGTCCTCCCACCATAGCACTCTCTGCACAGTGAGCGCCGCCGTCGCCGCCGCCGCCAGGGTTCCACGCGGCGGCTGCTGCTAGCGTCCAAGCGCTGGCGGGATGCAGCGCCTCGACGGCGACGACGCCTGCGCCGCTCGATATGCGAGAAATCGATAGACGGATGAACGAGACTCTGCTGCCAGCACGCTGCTGCTGCTGCTCCCCCTGCGCTTCAGCAACGACGACGCAGCCTCCTCCGGAAGGCATGCGCGCCTACGACAGAGCCATGCGGCATGCCACTCGCGGAGAAGAACACAGTGGGGGAGCACGGGTTCGAGGTCACTACTCGGAAGAACTCAATGATGTTTTTAGTTGAGGCTCTCCTGACCTGCTCCAGGTCCTCGGGACATTTCGCGGCAATCAAATTGCTCTCCTTCGCAATTGATTAATATATCTATATTCAGTTACATAGAATAGGCAGGTCTCGGGCGAATTGCTGAGGTTTTCAGTGGGATTTTCCTTCACCTATAGGTGACCAGAACGATCTCCAGAAACATAATTGCTCTCATTCTAGTTCATAGATTTATGCACAGTTACTCGGACGAATTCTCTGACGTTTTCAGTGGTGGATTCCCTCATCTACTACAGAAGAAAGTCTGTTCGGTACGTTACCAAGTAACCCAATTGTTCTCCCTCGCAATCCATTCACTGTATTCATGTTCGGTTACTTAGAGGAAGCTCCGCTCGGATGAACTCGTTGAGGTTTTGAGTTTGGGTTTCCCTCACCTAATGGAGCCATAGTCGATTCGGAACGTTGCCCGTCAACCCAACATATCTTATTCCCAATTCATTCACTGGATTCACGTGCAGTTACATAGAAGAGTCGGCTATGTAGAATGGCCTGAACTCGCCACAAGACTTTAAATATATGGATTTTATTTTTTTACCTCACTGCCTTCTATTTTATTTCAAACATGGATTTAAAGTTCGAGAGAGCTATAGTTATTCTGCAAAGGTCGTTCTAATTTATGAGAGTTTAAATTTATCACATTGCTAGTAAATAATGTTTCAATTATTTTTAGATAATAGATATTTTTAGACTGCACAATACTTGACAAATCACCTAGCTAGGTCAAGTATCTTCAACACGGATGTCAAGCATTCCCTTGTACTTTAGAAGTTAAATCTTGGCTTCGGTGGAGACGATCAAACCTTATTTCATCCTCCCTTAATCGTTTTCGTAAGCGTTCATGAAGCCTCGCGTTTGTCTTGACGTCTTATTTTATAAGAGTTCTTGGTGGAATATTATGATGCTCCGTGATACACACTTGCAGACTGCATTTTCTACACAAACGTAACGACGTAGAACCGTAAAGCGGGGTTTAGAACCGTATAAATAATTTAAGTCTTACTACATTATTATGGACGTAAAACATTTATTTTGTTCTTTGAAAAACACATAGTAAATATAGTGCACCACCTCAGAGGTTGTCCAGTCTGATATTTCCCATACCCCCCATGACGTCCCTCTATGCTAACCTACTGCCCCATCATTGCTGAAGCCTGCCTTCACTAGCAGAGAGCAGGGCGTGCTCTACCGGAGCGCGCAGTGCCCTAAAATCCGTTCGTGTTATTGTTGACATCCATGGGTTAGAGTATTTGTTTGCATGTACTTTCTCTACTACTGCTCTCAATCGTCAGGTCTGAGAAATTTACACGGTTTGTTCTTAAGAATTTTGATTATAATAGATAGATACCTAATTAAATAAATATAACGAGCAAATTTAAAAAAAACTCTTAGAAAATAGATATAAAACATCTGATACTTAAGGAGCTTAATGTTTTCTTTAATATCAAAAATTAAACAATCTTGATCCGACTGATTTTTCGGCCAACGAGCTATAGTTCATTTTATACGTCAATATTTTCATCAAACGTTGGGGAGCACAACATTGTGTTATAAGTCTATGCTGTCCAAATTAATATTAGGCGTCGTATGACCGGTGAGAAAAAATACCAAATTGAGTTCGCAATAATTCCCATCAATCATTACGATATGAACACTTTTACTAAATATTAAAAATTTTCTTTAAAAATGAAGAAATATACTACTTAATTTTTCCAGCTTGAAATAATATAAATTTCTCTATAAAAATCAAAATGTCGAGTAAGAAATAATAAATAAATACGATCCATTAGTTTTATTCGTCTGTTCACATTTTGCCAAACTCTGTCCCGTGCCGGTCCGAAGTGTACAGAAAATAACCTGCGGATAAGTTGGTCAGCGCTGATCTAAATTACACTATTCTGCTTCATGTTTGCCGCCTCCTCAACGAAAATGAGAATTGAAGCCTCTGCATGGAAATATCATGTTCATTGAACGACATAACCCACCATAAAAATGTATAATAAGTTTGCATTCTGGGGAGTTACGTCACGTTGCGTTATGTTACGTCACTAACTTTTCGCGTATAGAGATTTTGCGCCATTATGTAATGTGTAATGGTGAAACATTATAAGATAAAAAAGCAAAAATACTCGTGTATATTAAAAACATGTGATATCGAATCGTTCCCTCTAGATTCCACGGATATTAACTCTCAAACATTCTGTTGAAATTAAAACTCTCGTCACAAGTATCCACATATTACAGCAAAAGCCAATGAAAATGCGAACTGAACCTTTCATAACTACAACTTGTATTTACATTTATACGATACATTACAGATACCAGTGTATCCATCGCAATATTCCGGAAGTATTATTTACGTTATTATTCGTATTCCCTTTCTCAGCACGAGAGTCAACAGAGCGCACGAACTATTAGTTTTTGAGTCAAAGGCTGAGAATGGGTATTATACAAGTACATGTACAATCCAGATTTATTAACTCATCGCTCCCCAACTCATCTCGGCCCGTGGGCAATTTTCTTTACACGTACGATCGATCGGGACGAAATGGGACGAGGTTCTGTCAAATGTTGCCCGACGAATAAAATTACTGGGTCATATTTATTTATAACGTGACATTTTGATTCTCGGCAATGAAATAATATTATTTCAAGTTGAAAAAGTAAAACTACTTAATTTTTTAATTTTATTTTTAAATTTTTAATATTTTATTAACACGTTTTCATACTGTACAGCGGGGTAATTCCGACACAATTTTTTATTTTCTCTCAATGTATATGCCACGTCAAGTATTGATTCTGATAGCATAGATTTAAAAAAAGTTATAACCAGTCAACATTTGATGAAAAATTTGATCCGAAATGTACTATAACTCCCGGGCCGTAAAGATCGTTTTTACTAATGTAGCTGGTCCGTTCGTTCTTGGTCTTCAGGATATTAACTCTCAAACATTCTGTTGAAATTAAAACTCTCGTCACAAGTATCCACATATTACAGCAAAAGCCAATGAAAATGCGAACTGAACCTTTCATAACTACTAGTTGTATTTACATTTATACGATACATTACAGATACCAGTGTATCCATCGCAATATTCCGGAAGTATTATTTACGTTATTATTCGTATTTCATTTTAAAAATATATTAAAACAATTATATTAATTAAACATTAACTAATTCTTGTACTTATTTTTTTACTTTATTTACAGGCATAATATACATAGTTTACACACACACTTATATACTATGTATATTATGCCCGTAAATAAAGTAAAAAAATAAGTACAGGAATTAGTTAATGTTTAATTAATATAATTACTTTAATATATTTTTCTTATGTAAATCCGCAATTCACATGATTTAACCCCCTCATACATTTAATTTTTTACTGAAGTAGAACAATTTTTGTAGAATCAAGAAAAGGAGCGATGTGAAGAAACTGAAGTAACAACATGCGAACATAATAAACCTTGTGAACAAAGTTCAAGCCCATTACTTCAGATTCAAGCAAAAAATTACAAATACTGTAAATTTTTAACTCTTGTAAAACCGTATTTAAACAGAACATAGGAGTTTATAAAACCTGATTGCTCTTCCAGTGATAATCCAAAACTTGTGTGTGTGGATTATTATATTGTTGGTTGGAATTTTCTGGACGTGCAAATAATATTGACTGAATAGAAAGGACTCTCATGACCTTGACGAACCCTAAAGCCCCACAAAAAAAACTGAATAGAAACTTTTCGTTTAATGGTATTCTTAATTTAACATTTATATTTCTTTTAAAAACTAGTAATCTCAACTGACACGCCTCCCAGCTGTAGCTTGCGGTCACACTGCTCTATTCATTCATCCCCTCCACCCTAGGACGAACTCTTACGAAAGAGATTCTCTAAACACTCGCATCCACACTCATTCCACTCAGACATTCCTAAGACGACGATATGTGTATGTATATGTGTGTGTTCTTAGGGAACGTTAGGGTATTTTGTCACTTTACCATTTTCTTCTCAGTCACATGTATCACTGATTAAGAGAAGACTACCAACACTCTTTCCAACAAAGGTTGCGCTACGCAGAAAGGTACAAAATTTTACAACAACGGTTGAAGAGAAGGAAAAAAAACTATTGGAAATCTCAAGGACATAATAGTTCTCAAAAATAAAGTTAAAACACCAGAGCGATTATTACAGGTACTGAAGAATAATTTTTCAGGATTCCCTTTAAGTTCGTTAATTATCAGTCTTAAAAACAAAGAAAAAAATAAGCATTTAATGAAAGACACGTATTTAATGAAAGAATTTTCTTTATATTTATATTCATCTGAAGCATACAAGTTCTTAAGAGAAAATGGATTCATATTAAAGACAAACAGACGTAAAACATAACGTGAGTGGCTCCAGTGTTACTCGGAGCCCTTATGCCGACCCGACCACTTGCTAGTGGTGGGAGGGCATCTGAGCGGCCGGCTCGCATGCGCTGCACGCACTCAGCATTCCATAGCTAGGGTTCTATGGTTCCAGCCTCGTCGCTGGTTATTCATCAGTGTCGCGAATAAAGAGTGCAGAGGAAAATAATAATAAGATTGGAGCGTTGAAACAAGCATTGTCATGAGTAGAAATATTGAAACCGTAGAGGATAGTAACGCAGCGGTTAAATTGTACGGTACATGAACAAAAAGAACCCGTATTGCTGAAGCTATAGAAACGGGGGGATCTCANAAAAAAAAAAAAAAAAAAAAAAAAAAGTGACATAGGACAAAACTGGAAGTAAAGTACATTATACAAGGTCCTTCCAGAACATAGCGGGTTTTGCCATGGAGTGAATAGGGAGGGGTGGTTAGAAAAATCCACTTTACACTTCAGCCCCTTTTCCACTGATCCTAGAACAAATCGCAAAATAATAACCATGAACCTCACTATTCTCAATATTTTTTTCTTTTGTGGTTGACAAATAAAACTATTTAAAATGAGAGACAAAGGAATTCCCTTGTTGAAATGGCAGCTCATGAAACTAATTAAAAAAATAAAACAATCGTCCATGGTGAAGCTGCAATCTAAGTAAAAACGAACTCTCAGATATTCATTAATATATTGTTAATATAATAAGTTATTTAAAATATTGGTCGAGATTAACATCAATGTCTTAGATATTTCTTGATACAAATCACTAAAACCTCAACCATCAAAATTACATCCATATTTACATATTTTCTCCACTTTCACTTTCGTCTATAGCATGTAGCTAGAAACTATTGGCGATTTTCATTTGCTGCTCGGAGTGTACACTGGTGCACATCGAGTGCAAAAATATTGATCCATTTGACAGAGAAGTTGCACCAGTGTGGAGATATGGTTGTTCCATTTGTCTATCGAGGCGCACTCTCCACACACTGTGAGTAACCGGGATTGCTCTGACAATATGCTCAGTGGAGGGACTACACTGGGCATTGCTGAGGTTAGATTAGTCAATGGATAACACATCCACGATGGACGCAGCGAGTTTATTGCAAATATTATCTTCGTCTGAAAGTTTCTTATAAAAAAGAGCACTACACTGGGCATTGTTGAGGATAGGTTAGTCAATGGATAACACATCCACGATGGACGCAGCGAGTTTATTGCAAATATTATCTTCGTCTGAAAGTTTCTTATAAAAAAGAGCACTACACTGGGCATTGTTGAGGTTAGATTAGTCAATGGATAACACATCCACGATGGACGCAGCGAGTTTATTGCAAATATTATCTTCGTCTGAAAGTTTCTTATAAAAAAGAGCAGGAGTTGTACGTCGAATTAGTCCTTTCCAAAAAGAGAAAGAATGATTAAGACGGATTTCGTTCCCTTAATCTGATTTTATGGTGATACGCAGGTAATATTGTATTATATACACGTGAATATGAAAAGGCCATTCGTTGATATATTAGTAATTGTTTATATTTGGTCATTAAAGGTTCGTCAACTTTCGCGCCTAACAATGGCCAAGCCCGCATCGTGCATCCTGCTGCAGCAAAGATGTTTCATTTACTTGCTACAGTCAACTTACACAAAAGACATATCAACCTTACAGCTTAAAAGGTTTTTGCTTATTTCGCTCCAGTTACCACGTGTTTTTACTCGGTACTTCCTTATTTTGCGGTTTGTGCCACATGCAGTTTCTCATGATAAAAGTGTTTTCCTAAGTAACCGCTTCCATACCGGACTTGATGATTATGTTATAAAGATCACCCTGGTTGTTTAGTTAATCTTCCTTATTTTTTATTTTAAAAAACTAAGTTACAACGCATTTTAATAAATCTGGGGAAATAAAAATTTAGAATTTTTTCTATCTTTTCAATACTGAAAGAAGGACCCAAACCAGAGCCGGGTCAGTTAGTAGTTGACCCATCCAATATGTCAAATATTTCGGTTTAACATTGGTTTAATTAATCGTATAAGAATATTTTACTAGATATACAAATATATAAATCCTTGTCACATTAATTTTGAACAGTGGAAGAAAATTTTGAAAATAATTCATTTTTACTTTCTTCTATCAACCAGCAAAATGTCGTACTAGAGAGTGTATAATTATCATGAAGTATATCAATAATTCAAAATTCTCAAGACCAACATTTTACGTTCATTTTAGTAGTATGTGTAAATGGGAAATGCAACGTGCTATTGAAATTATCTTCATGGAGCGATAGGAGGTAGGAGTTGTTAGAAGGTGGGCCGGTTAGCTAGGTTTACCAACAACTTTGCCCACGTGAAGGGGTTAGTAGGAGTAATAGTTAAGACACTTGGAAAAGGCGGACTGAGGAAGGAGGGTTCGCTTTTCAGAAGTCACAGCTATATGAACTGGAACATTAATGTGAATACCAACACATTTTTCTGATTTGAAGAGCAATAACGCTACCACCTTAGCCGCCAAGGAGCAAATAATATACATAGAAAGTAAATAAGAGAATGACGTTTATTTTGCTTTATTATCTATCATAAATATGTATAAGCACACAATTATTTAAATTTTGTTTGTATAGTTGTCTCGTGCGTATCGGTTTTATCGGATGCAAAAACAATTTAATATAATTAAATAAATATAATTGAATATAGTCTAATCTCTCTAAAAAATTGTTTAGAATTATCATGTGAATTTATTTACTTAATAGTTTTTCTTGAGTAGTTAATCATTCAGTTTCATGGTGCTTTTATAATAACCAATTAAAATACAAAATTACTTTTTTAAATTTTTAATCACATAACCTCAACGGGTCAGTTGAATTATCTTGCACAATTCATCGACCTTTATTAGACAATTTCCATATTTTGCTCGTTTCAGCCGGGATTCCCATCAGGTTTTCACATAAATAATGCATTATTCTAGTAATATGTCATGTATGACATTGTACCAACAACAAAAATAAAGAAAACGACAGAAATCGTATACAAAATTATCATAATATTCATAAGTACCCGATAATTTCTTTGTGTCCCCATGTAAGTTCAAACTCCCCATTGTGTTTACGTGTATTATTTCGGACATGTAATGTTTAAAAGAATTTCGTTACCTGATTTACAACCTGGTATTTTTCGAGTCGACCAAATTGGGAGTAATTTGTTATGACATTAGGTTCTGCTCCACTGAAGTTTCATTTGGGTTCTCGAATTTTCGTTTTCAGTCTTCTTTTCGTCTGTATTTAGGAACGAGCATTGGAATCTGCGTAATATCGTGTAACCCACAATTTTCTCTTTTATAATATTTTTCTTTAGTTATTAATTAATTTCTATATTAGTACGTCGATTCTAATTTTATGCTTTCCTATTTTAGAATTCCCTGCAGAAATGAAGTGACAAATCTATCCCATTTATAAATAATTAAAGACTTACGACCTTAGAATAGATGAATACAAATCTATTCTAAGGCAGAATTGCAAGAATTGTTTCCTCCCGTTGTTGTTGCTGCCCCTTTAAAACCAGCGGGAAGTAAATTGCCAAATTAATACTTTTAAACCGACCTTTTTATGCGACATTTATTTTATGTAACAATGTTTCAGCAGGAGATTGCTGCCATCGTCAGGTAAACGTAAGTGTTTGAACATAGAAAAAAATATTGATTTATCTTTATTATTAACAAATTGCCAAATTTATTTTACGTACAATTTGTAAGTTATCTTCCCTAAATTGTTCACCCGAAAGTACGATGACCTTGTCAAATTGATTACACATCCTCGAACTTATTTCATTTATCATATTCTAAGCATGAACATTTAGTTTAAATTTTTGAACTATTTATGGATTACACGATTGACGTCAAATAACGTTCCAAGTATTTTTCCCTAAAGTTATTTCTAACATCTATGGACACAATATGATGAAAATAATTTTTCAGAAATGAATTTTATGGTGTAAATGTGCCCGATGAGCCTATGAAAAGTACTGGCGAAGAACTAAAGATGTAAGATTGAATATCATTATTGCTGATAAAGAAATGTAACTTCGAAACCGTGGTCATATTAATACTTCGAATTTTATTTTCTCGTAGCTTCATGAGTACAGTGGCGGATAAGGTCGAGTATGAAAATCACAAAGAAATGTGACTTTCAATACAGGAGATTCTATGTGTGTAAAGGAGGGGTAAAATATCGTATTTCAGTCCAAAAACCCCTACGAATCGAAGTAAACTTGAAATCTAACATTGGATATGACACTGGCAAGACCACGTGTATAAAACACTATTGCACGAATGAGTAACAAAAAATTGTAACAGCATGATTTTATCAGGGAATTCCAACTTAACGAAAGAACAAATATTTGAAGATCTGAGTCGAGTTTATCAGAGAGATGGTCTCCTTTCGAGTCGCCTAAATCTAGAGATATTCGATCTAGTGATATTCGATTTCAGATTACATAGTGCGTTAGAACTCCGAGACCCAGCATTCAATATTCGAGACAATTTATTATTACTTTTTTATTTCATATCTAGAAATAATTTTCAACGATTGTTCAAAATAAAAAACTTAAAATTAAAACATTTCTTATAGGTGGAAAAATAATTTTCCAGAAAACCATCTTTCATTAGTTAATATTACAGATTACATTTTATTGTTCTCTGGTATGTTGTTTAATATAGCTTCAATCGTCCCCAGATCTCTATTTCTTGCGAATTCGCTCACGAGGTTGGGCCCCAGACACTCTTTGGGGCTTCGCCTCAGCAAAACTACAAGAATGGGCTCCGACTACAATGCGCCGTTGTTATTCATAATCCAAAGTTTTCTTATGGGGTTGATATCCTTTTCTTAAGGTGAGACCAGCACTCCAAGTTAGTCAAACCACTGAGATGTATAATAGTTTTCTTTATTATTATTATGTTTATTATTATTATTTAATTTGTATCTATCAGGTAATAACATAGTACAAACAATATTCAGGAACTCGCTTGACTCGTTTGAATTGCATCATGGCGGCCAAACACAAACAAACATGGCGGCCGAGCACAACGGTTCCGTGATTTACGCATCTCACCTCGGAAAAAGTAAAATATCTTTCTCAAACGTCCAGTGACCTATAGAGAAAATTGATGTAAAATACTACGGGAAATTTACTACAAATTGAAATAACAGTATTACTTTCGTGATTTAAAAGTTGATCCTGTTTTGAAAACAAGTTTTTTGTCCATAGGACACTATGAATTGCACCAATTATTATTTCAATTATTTCATTTATATGGCCGGTGATGTATGTTTTCCGAGTTGTAATGACAATAAGTACATGTTACTCTTTATTTATGCTGATTTCAGGTATTTTAGTGATTTTATCTACGTTAGTACCACCTTAACGTGGTATAGTACACAGAGTATAAATAAAAAGAGACAAGAAGTTAGAAACTTCGTATGACAACATAGGGGACAAAACGCTACTTTATTGTACGAAAGCAAGCAAGAGACCATCCCATCAATTTCGCTCAAAGGGACCAAAAGCTGTATTGGGAATAACATTTCTGTAAAATTGTGCCGCGAAGCGAGTGAAAAGTCAAACTGTCCCACAACAGACCTCGAAGGTGCCCAAGGGGTTGGCGGAGGGCTCAGCCATTTGGCCAGCATCTCGCTCCTGTCGGTTTGACCCCAGGTACTTATTTTACAGACGGCTAAATGGTCCTGGGAGTCATTCTGGTGATGAAAAATCTCCACCCAGGAGACCGTATCCCGGCCGTACAGTCAGCTACTCAGCGGTCTACCAACGGTGTCACGCTGACTCCACTACAAAGTTATTAGTTTTCCATTCAATCATTATGACCTTAATCCCAGATACGCATCTCGCTGCTCGTCTGCCTCTGACATCACATGAAACAAGAGACGCGTGCCTGCAGTACAGCGACCGAGTGGCAGCGCGCGGCGGCGGCGTGTTTTGTATTGTCGACGTCGTGTTGTATCGATTGGCAGGCAGGTCGTGCGAACGTGCTTCAAGCCAACCACCACACGCGTGTGCGCAGGACTCGCACTCACCTCTGGGTGTGAGACCATCCACATATCATCGGAATTACATGCGAGAGAGAGAGAGAGGGAGACTGAACTGCAGGGATTCACATTCGGCACGCATCACATATCACTTTTACGAACTTCTGAAAAAGAGACATGGTATACTAATTTCATGAACTAGTTGATATATCGTTTTTGTATGGAAAGATTGTTAAATCAAATATCTACGAGTAAAATGCAATTTCTTTATTTTTTTTTCTATTTCATTTCTTCATGGTTGAAAACGAAAGAAAATATTTGGTATATTGTCATAATTGACTAAAATCAGCATGGACAGAAACATATTGATGATAGGAAATTTCAGTTTTCATGAAATGTTATATGAAGTATCAGACTTTGTACGAGGATCGGGATTGTTTCCGTTGACCATTTACGTAGAGAGCTATTTACGACTATCATTTCCTTTTTCATTTACTTGACCATTGACCGTTGGTCACCTTCCCTATTCCTAATTCATTTCAATGCTCATTTACATTTTGTATTTTCACATATTTACTGTCTGTCACTTCATTTTTCCACAGGCCTCCTATACAGCGTTCGTATCCCTATCCTGGAGAACACTCATCTGTTTTCATTTCCGGTCGAAGTCTTCTATTCGTCCTCGTCTTACGTCATCTCCGTTTCAGCCATGTCTCAATGTTCAATATCCTCTACTCAATCATTTCATCTCTTACCATTCGCAGCAGTGTTACATATTTTCGAAATTTTTCAAATAGTCACCTTACCATCTTTAGGAACATTATATATTCACCTCTTTCTTGTCCATAAATATCACATTCCCATCCAGCATTATAAGTATTGACGTATATCATTATCATCTTCGAAAGTTATACAATTTAACGACAATAATAAATTTTTTTATCTTTAATCACACAACGTTACAGCTAGTGTTTTGGCCTTGATCTGGTAATCATAATTAAGGTAGTATCCATGTCATAAATGGGATGGTATAATGCAACAACAGCTGCACTACATAACTTGCAGTCTTGCAATGATTTTGTTACCTTTTCCCACATTTCAAATATACATTATACAATTGATGTTTAAGCTGAAATAAAATAAATACTGCAAACTGTTTCAGTGTTTGCTTTGGTCTCAAAATATTTTTTTCGGTTTGTAACCTTGATATCAATAAATAGCACTCATACTAAACGATTAATACATGTGGTCCCGTTTGTACGCGGTATTGCTGTATAGAGTATGAGATGATAATCGTACTTATGTGGTTTAGAAGTGGGATTAGTCTGCTGGGGTCACGAACTCCGTTCCGGGAGACCGAACCAACGTCGAGGTAGGAATCGGAGAGGAATTTTGAAGCAAAATATACGGCGAGGTTCCAATTTCACAGCACTTTATTACATAAGCGTACTCGTAGAGAAAAATAATACTATCCCAAAAATTTTAAATTTCCTTGTTCCTTGATTTCTGAAAAGAAGTGACAGGAAATATTCAAGGAACATGCAAAAACTACGTCAAACGGAACCGGCAATCTTCTATTAAGAAAAGAAATACATAGCTCATCTATAATTGAAAATTAGCTTATATATTGCCATATATGAAATTAAAAATTAGGATTATAAAGTTGAGCAAATTTTCGTTCCCTAACAAAACACAAAGCTGCATCTTTTGACTTACAGGTTCATCGAACCACTCTTTAGGGGACAAATCTTTGCTCAACTTTTGAATATTAATCATGTCCCCTAGTGACAAGGTCTATCAGCACGGAACGATGTCTATTATATCCGTCTAACAATGTGATTTGCGTTAACGATGTGGACTGATTGACCACAGAATGAAAATCTGGGTAAGGGGTCGTGAAAATAAAAAAGTTAATTAATTACTCTCAACATCCGCACTGTATTTCTCCATGTTCCTCCTACACACGACTGATAATGTGTTATATACGAAATTTTATTGAGTCCCAGGGAATTTTCATGGAATTATCGAGTTCAGTTGCTCAGTCATGCCGGTGATCAGTGAAACTATATTCTTTGGAATATTAAACAAATTTCAAAAGTAATATGAGACATTTAGAAGACATAACGTACTCAGTTTTCAATGTAGTTTACCTCCTACATTTTAAAACTGTTCTTTTAAAATATTGACTCCCGAAGATTCTTTCTACACAAAGTTATTTCTGAATTTTTATCGTCAATTATACCGATAATTCTGTGAGCTATAATTCTTAATGCTATCAATGTAAATGAAGGTAAAAGTGGAGCACCAACCTAAATTCATTTGGTTCTATTTCTTTATCTCTCAGATATCAGAGAAAGTTGTTTCACATATATATGAACAATCTGTACATAGTTTGAAGGTTTAGCGAAAAACCAATGATTTCCTTAAAATTTTATATTTCTTTACAGTTTTAAAATGTAGAACGTTGATAAAAAAATGTTCTGCTCCTAGGTATAGTAAGAAAAACCCTGAATTTCAAAGAAACTAAAAAAACATTGATCATAAACTAATCATTAACGCAAAAAATCAACTTTAGTTTTGAATTCAATAAATGTACGAATTTATAAAATAATTTCGCGGAGAGGTCTGTTTCAAGATTAATCGATATTTTCTGACTACATTTTAGTTGTTTACATCTCTCGAAGTCAATCTCATGACTAAGTCGATAAAGTAAATTTTCAATATAATTTTTTGATATAAAATTTATTTTTCATTTATTTAGCCAAAGTGAAAATGCATTTCAGTCGTCTTCTTAAAAAGGAAACTACATACAACTCATAAAAAGATAAAAAATGTCTACAGAAGGATCCGTAATGCTATTTCCTTTTCATCACACAAATATTGATACTCATTTTCGTATAATTCTGTATTTGAATGAATTTCGAACCAATGCAAAAGAGATAATGTATAAACGTAATTCCATTTTTTTTAACAATTTCTTTTCCTGCGCGCGCGCAAAGCACGTCTACAGTTACATCAACGAAACGTAGTTTCTCTCTGGAAATGAATCTCTTTCAATTTCCGGAAAATGGAAATGCCATAGATTAACCCTGTATGAAATTCCCTTTGGACAGACTCGTTTCAAGGGACTGTCCATAGTAATCAATTCATGCTGTTCGCATAGCGAACATGTAGCACAGAAGAGTGTCATTTCATTTTCATCTACGAATTGGATCCGGGAGGATCATTCTGAGTATGAGTTGTTTATAATTGTTTGGTTGGAGTCGTATTTTGATTGATCTACGATTGGTTAAAAAAAATTTGGAATGTTTTTGTAGTGTACGTGATGTTTTACATTTGTTTTGACACTATCCTTTGTGTTTTATTTATGTATTATCCTTATTGTATTTTAAGATATTAAAATATTTAGAAACAATTGTAAGAACACATTAGAATACATCAATCATAAATTTTAATTTTATAAAAGTAAAATTTTATGTGATATTGTAACGATGTCATGATCTTAGGCATTTTAAAATAGTTAATCATAAACTTTCACAGACTTCAATGAACAATAACTATTACCCATAACAATTCAACAGGTTAGTAAATGTATTGACATCATTGACTCACGCTTGAAGTCTCAAACCTGTTGAAACGTTGAGAGTAAAATACAGTTACCTACAAAAGGTTTATAAGTTGCTAATTATAATTCTATTCTGTGATAGTTCTCGATATAAAACTTCATTTTAATACAACAACGTACTTTTACAATTTCTATGTACTTAGTATTTCTCCTGTAACATTACGTCATACTTTTTTGAGAAGCAATATTTCAGAAAATTCGTTGGTATAGTCGAATGCTTACAACATAATGCAAGGCATTGAATTTTACTGAGAATGTTGAATCATATCATTTTCTCGAATGGATTTTTCACATACATATTATTCACGCTCTTATTTGTCATCATATTCATAAATTTAGTCTTCTTTGTGGAACAATTTTTTTGTGGAACCAAAAAAATAAAATAATCCACTCAGTCGACGATTCACCTCGTTTCTTTATGTACACGCTGAAATTATGAACTTATTTTTTGTGACATTAATTAATTTTTCCAATTAATGACATTTCTGCTTAAATTTTAGAAATAAAAGAACGATGTTACTAATGAAAGTACAGCACGATGATTTCTAGCGCAAAACCACGTTCACGAAGCAGTTTTTTATTTTTTCCATTTGCGTACTTTTCTCCACTTGACCCTGAGCTCCCCTTAAGGGCGAAATTTTGTTTCTCGTTTTCTCAGAATTAGAGAATATTAAACAGATTTCACAAAAACAGTAAATTATTTAACCAACACTCGCTTTTCAATCACTGCGAGGTAATTTTTTTTTTATTTACGCTATTCGAGCAACTATCGAGTTTGAGTCAATCAATATCTTATAATAAATTATGACTTTTGAAATTGGTGTCTTTTCGCGAAAATCCCGGTGAAAATACTTTCTCTACCTATCCTTTCCTGAAGAAGTCCCATTAGAAATAAACTATTCATAAATAAAAAGCGTTAGAAAAGTCAACAGAGCAGTTATAAAAAAATACAACTCACCTATGCAGCATATGCTTCTTGCATTTCATATAATTATTTACTCAGGTAAATTTTTGCATTACGAGTGCAGAATATTATTGTAAAAATTGTAACATTATGCAAGGACAGTGAAAGTTACGTAGTCATGTATATATCGTTCTTGATCCAATTGCGGAGTTGATTTCTCTTGCATAATGATCACTTGTGGTTTCACTTCTTTTGCGAAAAGGATATGGAGAGAAAAATTCATATGAATATGATGTTTTCAGACTTAATTCACAATATTTATGCTACACTAAAGAGAAATATAATTGTTTATTTATTTAATTGTTTTTTTTTCTCTCAAAATTCGTTCTAACAATTTTGAAGTAATTCATAGAATAGATATATTTCTGAATGAACAAGACACCTAATATAGTCCCATTTACCTAGTTTTTTTTAGTAATAACTTTTGCCTTTTTTATTAAGATTAGAAAATCCGCGTATTAATTATTCGAGGATTCAATTAAAAAATATAACTTTGTTTTCAATGCAAATGATTGAATGTATTGTCAAAATCTTCTTAAGCAATATCGATCGAAATGATCGATGTAAGTTTCGTACCTCTTATTTACTTTCTATGTGTATTATTAACCCCTCTGGAGGCTCAGGTGGTAGCGTACTTGCTTTTCACTAAGTCATAAAAATTTATAGCTTTTTACTTTAATGTCTCAGATCATATATAGCTGTGGCTACCCATGGCAGAAGGGTCTGAAATAATTTTTAGGTCGAGCCCTGTATTATTGGTCTCGGCCCGAAATAACTTTAGGTCGGCCCGAAATAACTTTACACCGGCCCGAAATAACTTTACGCCGGCCCGAAATAACTTTGGATCGGCCCGAAATATGTCGGGTCGGCCAAAAATGCAAGAACTTCTCTTGAGGTTGCTCTGAAATATGTGCAAATTATATTGTTGGTTATTTAGAATTTATATCAGAAGTGCGATACCCAATTAGTTAATTATCCTTAGTAAATTAATTTATTATTCTCCACGTAGTCATACGCAGTTTGTAACTGCTTTTTTGACAATAAAGTTTATTTATTTATTTAATGAAATAAATATTATGCACAAATAATATAAAAAGTTAATTAAATAGATGTGCGATTAAGGTTTTGTTATGAAGCCGACTACGCTGTATAACAAGGAACAACTCATCAAGCGGTCCGATGAGGACCACTGACGGCTGTACAAGCGTCAACTAGACGAATGAATTCTTAGTAACTCCGGTCCGCTGCAGTGTTGTCAAGTACATACAGCATGGTTTGGAAATGTTGGTTAGCCACGCTACTACCGCCCGGTACAATTCGATGTATCAATTATCTCTTTGAGTTCGGCAGTAGAAAAATTACCAGCGAATGGTAAGGACGCAAAATTACTGGAAAAGTAATGTAAGTAATATTGCGTATTTCTCTTCCGTGTATTTACGCGTATGGAAGATTTGTGGTAACTTTCGACGAGATGAATATGGTGACGAGCCTGGAATCGAACTCCAGTTTTGATTGCAGGATCGTAAACCACTGCTCCATTCGTTTACCCTCTACAACTGTACACCATTCACAACCAGGTGGTGTAGTGGTTAACACTCCAGCGTTCATTGTAGGAGTTCCGGGTCCGATTCGCCATTTTAACCTGTCTGAATGGTCATTTTTGTGTTTGACCTATACCAGGAAGGTTGTAGAGATGGAGTGTGTTCAGAGGTTATGACTGGAGGTGATTGATGATGGTGTGGTTTAATAGCATACAGCCCTGATGAAGGCAAAATAAATTGCCGAAACGTTGGCGTTGTAAAAGAAAGAAACCTTTTTTGATTGTTGACCAATCCTCGAAGATATCTTTTTGTTATCGTGTTTTAAATTGTTTTTAAATGATGTTATTAGTGGTGTGAATTTGTAATAATGAATCAGATGTATGTTTGTCTTCTAAAAATGGGAATTAAAAAAAAAAAGAAAAAAGAGTGTAGCAGACGCTAGAGGAAAATCAAATCATAAACTTTATTAAATTGAGGACAAATATTACAGCTCATGAAATAATTTTTCGGGATTTTGTTGTTTTAAACCACGGAAAATAAACATTAGTCTGGCAAATTTTGAGAAACTATTACACCAAAACAGGTGTCTGGTTCATCGACCGTCAGCGGGAAACGTCGTTGGCATTTCTCACAAGCACGTGTTGCGTCTTAAGTTTGAAACGAGAAAATCCACTTCATGCATTTGTATGAATCTGATGCTCAAACAAGATATTTTATACCTAGAAAATGTGGTATATGTATGTCCCTTATGGAATAAAATCCTTTATCGTCACGAACATTTACATTGCTTTATATAACAAATAAATTAAATAGTTAGTAAATAATACACTTAGTAAATTAGTTTATTATCCTCCACGTCCTCAAACGCAACTTGTAGCTGCTTTTTTTACAAAAATTTATTATTATTATTATAATATATTTTTCCAAAACCAGATAATTTTTTTAATATATGGAGGACAATAAGCTAAATAAATAAATTACACGATCTTTTTTAAAGACGATTACAATACATTTTTGTGCGTTTTCAATACACTACGTTTTTATAACATGATTGTGCTATTTCTGTTTTTTTTGTATTTTCATTTACGTTTATTATCTTTTAAATAGTTCGGTTGCAACGATTGTTTCTTGTTACAACTTGTTAATACTTGACGACGACTCGAATCCCCAATCGAAACATTGAATATTAAAAAGATACGAAAATATATTTATATATTGACGTAATATTGCGAGCTTTGTTATAAAATAAAAGATTTATTAACTATGCCAATGTTTCGGATATTTTGTTTAACCATCATCAGGGCTCTAAAATACATAACGAAATATCTCTAGATTACCAGAATAATGAAAAAAATTTCACAATGTACGCAACATTAACAAAATCAATCAAGTACTCTAGAGATGGTATTAGATACTGTTATGTCTTTTATAGCCCTGATGATGGTCAAATAAAATATTCGAAACATTGGCATAGTTAATAAATCTTTTATTTTATAACAAAGCTCGCAATATGACAACAATATTTACAAATGTGGTCCTAATCCTAAAGATAGAAAAATGTAACGTAATCATCCATAAGAATTAATTATGTTATGTTGAATGAAAATGGGAGACGGGACCGAGATTCAAACTCGGGACCGAGCTCACCGCGTTCATGCGCTTTACCGATTGCGCCATCCCGAGACCAAAAGACCTCTGAGGATTCACGTATTCTCTCAAATACTAATTAGTATATCGTTCTCTAGTCAGATCTATTAGGGGAATTACTAATTCTTTTTACTCCAGATCTGATCGATCTTTCATATCAAATTAAAGGGATCAAGTTCATAGGCAGAATATGATGTCGTAAATATGTGAAGATATAAAGTATACTGAGGGACACATATTTTAAGAAAATTAATTTATTTTCTTTCCTTTAAGCTTCTGCTGAGCGGTAGAGAGTGGGATCTTATCTTGTTTCGCCGAATTAAGAGAAGTTTTCATTTGGGGTTTCCCTCATCTACTCCAGACACATGTCGGTTCGCTACCATTCGTTCCCCGGAAACCCCACAACTCTCCTTCTCAATCTCCTCACCCCAGTCACTGTTAGGCGGAAAAGCAGGCCTCGCTATACTACAAGAAATTAATAAATAAATAAGTCAATTGCTAATAAATAAGCCAGTCGATTGTTATCGACAGTATCAAATCTGGGATGGCACGTTTTAGGGGTCGATCAATTTTGACATTTGTTTACACTCCCAATAAGAAAATTTTAGAAATTAAAACATACTCCCCAATTGATACGATACGGAATTTCAAGAAGAAGAAAATGTTAGTAAAAAATGCATTTTGTTAGCTAGAAAACATTTAATAAACACAGAAAATATGTTTGTTCTTCCGTTCTTGACAGCGTATTCGGAATTTAGTGAATTGAAACGGAAATTTATGTATTATTTTACTTATTACAAGAGTTCGAATGAAAGAAATTTTGAATCTTATCTTTCCATATTTCAATACAGTACTTTAAAATCTGTCAAGAAATTATTATATTCAGGGGGTATTTAAAAGGAACTCAGTTTTTATAACTTTGTATAAATAATTCTGATATACTATATAAATATTGACCTAGTATCTAATTATATAATAATTTTTTCTTATAGTAAATGTTTCTAGACTACCTTCCTACAATGATGTACATATTCCATTAGTTAGTACATTAGTTGAAATTAATGCTTTATTTTGAAAATTACTGCTAACGATCACGAGAGGTGGAATTAATTTTGCCCTGGTTGGGAATAAGCATTAGAATAAACATAGATAGAGGGGAAAAAATTCAGAAAGGGGGAGATTCAATGCCCCCCTTCTTTAAATCAGTGAACCTGTCAGTATAAGAACACTGTTGATAAAAGTTGTAATACGGTCCCTCGGCATATTATTTAACAGACAACGGTAGCGTCTTCGCTTCCTGGATCCCGCTGAGCGGTAGAGCGTGGGTTCAAACCCTGCTCGGCCGAACTAGGTGAGGTTTTCAGCTGGGGTTTTCCTCATCTACTTCAGAGTAATGTCGGTTCGGTACCAGTAATTCCCTGTCAACCCAACACCTCTCCTTCCCAATTCCCTCACCCGAGTCACGGTTAGGTGGAAGAGCAGGTCTCATGGCCTGAACCTCGCGAAAAAGACGTAAAATAAATTTATATTCGATCTTTGATTCTAAACCATTCCCGTCCACATCTCGTCAACGTCGACAAGATCCTCTCATCGCTGGGCGCGCGAACAGATCTTGTTGAACGGAGCTCCCCGCAAACGAAAACTCAGCTGTGTTCGCTCTCAACTTCCGCTGCTTCAGAATAGCACTTCCGGGAAAGTTTCCTTATCTCGCGTCGCGTCGTATGCGTTCTCGTCGAGCGTCCTGCCTCCACCACCATCATCCTAGAGTCCTAATAAAAGGAGAACCGCTACACGTGTTTACATCTTAAGAGAACATCTATACTAATAAAAAGAGGCATGGAAATAGAAATCGATGAAAATATTTGAAATTTCCAAGGATTCTTCTTAAGGGTTAATGCAAATAAAATGCAAAGTATTGTTAATATTGATGAATAACATGAGCAGAAAAAACAGTATATGGGAATATTCACTTTCATGTCTGTTGAGTATGAATTATAGTAACGTGTCCCTCAGAGTTACATGAGAACGACAATTAACTGAACATCTACGAGACCGAATCGTAGAAGCAAAATTACTTTCAAAAATGACTCAAGAGCATTGTTTTCAAGTACATAACATAACAGTGAAATCAATACTAAATAATTCAGAGATCGTATCTATACACTTTGTTTACTAAGCTTTCTGTGCAAAGTTTATTTTCCTTCTGTCTGGATTTTAAAATATTTCGTAATAACACACACATTAGTTTACGATACTGAAAACTGAGTGAATTATTGTAAGTTTTCTTCGTGGTATTTTATTTTTGAAATTAACAAAAGTGAAAATTTAATACCGCGAAACCCCCTAGGGGACATACATCTAGTAAGTACGTGTTTGGCAACCACGGGGCCCCGAGCTCAGTCTGGCATTACTTCCACTTACTTGTGTCATGCTCCTTCCTTTCTCTTTCCTGACCTTCCTTGGTCACCTCTTGTTCTTTTCGATCCCGACGCTAGGGTATCTTTCATTTTCCTTTCTCTTCTTCTTTTTAATGAGATATGTTGATATTTGAGTTTTGAGTTGTAATTCAGGAGGGTTTTTAGTGGGTATGGCTGAGTCATTCGGCGTGTCTCACACGCGGGGAGTTTCATGTTGGCTCTCCTTAGTGCGTAACTGTATTTTCCATACCTGTACAGAATTTTAGGGCTCTAATGACCTCGATGTCGAAGAGCCGTAAAACCCCACACAAAAAATACTGCGAAAGTAGAGAAATATGGAAAATGCGAATTTAGATTATATGACAATACCGAGAAACGTCGGGAAAAAAGAGCAAAAAATCGAGACATGTTGACAGGTGTTTTAATATCAGATATTGCAGTAATGATAGTTTCTTTTGAAACCACGGGCGATGTCGGGTGGCTCTGCTGATTTACTACTCACAACTTCTCAAAACCCCTTTGGATACAGCTGTCACTCAATACTCTCCTCTCATTGGTCGAGTAGGGAGACACGACACAATCACTTGCCTAACTACAGCTGATCCAACCACAATGAAAAACTGCGAGCACATTTTTTTTCTTTCGGAAATATGAGAAATTTTGCATAACATTTCTGCCCGTGGCGAATCTCTTGCTATCGAGGACTCAGCATAAACGCTGTAATACCACCACTATCTTCATCGCCACCGAACGGAAGATCGTCGCCGGACTCATCCATCGCAAAGCGACGAAGCTTTAAAAAAAACAGGTTGGAGGTGTCCAGATTCATATTTCATGATTTTTAGCACATGGTCCACCGTGTAATCAAGTTACGATAGAAGAGAAAGTGGCGCGCAACATTCTGTGGCCGCAGGTGGTCGCCGACGGATCGGGACGGATGAGTGACGCAAATAACGTGTCAGATTGGAGGGAGAGGTTGGACACGAATCTAGAGTTTACTTCGCACAACTCTCCGATTATAAAATGACGAGAAATTTCGAGTCAAATGAGGTGCATAATGACTCCGTTAGATAGGCGGCGGGTAAAACTGGGTGGGTTTATCTTCGGGGGCGCAATGGAGATATATCCATCTCCGCCTTAGGACACTATCGGAATTGATGAGATGGTCCCTTGCTTGCTTCCGGAAAGAAACTTATTGTCCTTCACGTGGTCAAACGCAGTTTTTTAATGCTTTTTGACAATAAAATTATTATAATGACAATTCATACTAAGAGCTAGTAGACTTTAAACAATTATCATGGTCGGCATAGAAAAGTAGACTCGAAAATAAAATGGAATTTTTCTATTTGTCAAATTTTCAAGTACGGCATAGCTATCTTACAAACCCCCTCTGGCCGCCCCTTGACTGTGGGCTTTCACGTATTGTGAAACGTATCTCGCAACCAAGTTTTCTCATTTCCTCCCGAATTGTACATTCAATAAACTCTAGCTACGTTTGTTTCCAAGAGTCAAGATAACCAACCAATGAAATGAAATGAATACCATGACGAAATAATTAGTTTCGCATGCATACAAAGTAAAGTCAACTGCAATGAGAAACATTATACCATTACACGTTGAGTCGGATATTTTCTTCTGCAATCCTGTATATATTTTAAACCACTTTGTTTCATTTATTTAATTTTATAATTTGTTAATAAATTTGTTAATTTTTTATAAGAAATACATTATTCATAAAAAAGTACGTGACTTTTTAAGATACGTTAATCTAAACGTTAGTTATTTTTTAAATATCTAAAAAAATTATATTATATAGAGATAATCTAATCTATTTAGATTTCAATAGATTTGTTTTTCAATCGACCCAATCAATCAGTCAAAAAATGATTTTTTCTTTACTTTTCTGTCAAAAATCTGAGATTCAAAAATTAATATTTGACGAATTTAATTCATTAAAATCAAAGATGCGTACTTTTTGCTTTATCTTCCCTGGAGTCTTTCTTCAAGGATCGAGGGTGAAAGAAAATCCCATAAATACTTGAGACGATATGAAAATACTCATCCAAAACTATTCAGGGGTACTAAAATATATTTTCCCATTCGCTTATCAAAGCGATCAGAAATGTTTTCAATAAAGGAAAAGATTTCGTTTGTTAACTGAAAAATAATCAAAATTAATGTTTCAGTTTCTTTTAATTATTATTATTATTATTATTATTATTATTATTTTGTTCAGACACGTTTTTATTTCTTGAACAGGCTTAATTTGTAATATGATAACCCTTCAATGTATGTTAATCAAGTATTAATAATCAAGTTTTTAGATATTTTTATCGGTGAGAACCTTGGAATAAATTCTTTTAAAACCAATATAGTTTAATAAATCGAATCACTTATAAAATATTTATTATTAGTATTATTATATTTCCCGGAAAAATCAACTGTTCCCAAGCGACAAGCAAATATTTAAGGATTTTTGTTGCGTTTAATTTGCAATCATATTGTTTGATTGCACTTATAATTGAGATTCAAATATTCTCGATTATATCCCATAAAAATGCTTAAACTCGCACGGTATATCGAGAAGACACTCGACTGAATAAAAAATAATGCAAATATCAGACTTCCGTATTCACCACTATGATCTTCATTGCAAAAGTATGAGACAAGATTGCACATTAGCATGTCAGAATCGAGGCAAAGAAAAAGTATTGTGACAAAGTACATTTTTACTTTCAATAGTACAGAGTGCTCAAGAAAAGTATTGTAACCGATCGAAAAGTATTTCTGGGATCTCTTCGAGTCTTTACGAATTGTCTCCCGGAGAGACTTTTTTCTAATTTTGACGATGATGTCCAATGTTGTATGTGTGTGTATGTGTATGTTAAGAATTTTGTTTCCCTGATAACTCACGAACAAATTGATGAATCGAAACCGACCGTGAGATTTGACTTTGAATGCATTGAGAATAGAAGACTATTTTTGGACAGCTCATTCCGACTTCATTCGTACTCCACGCTCCACTTCCTGTTTCTTAAAATTCAAAATTTTGAAAATATGCAAAGAAGCATATTGTTGTTGTGTTAATTCAGCGTACAGATTGCTAAACCGTATTTCCGTACCGCTTTGGAGATAGAGAGAATATTTATTACGCAAATATAAGTTATCTTGTAGGCTTAGATCAGCTTATAAAGCAATTGCAAAGAGTTTAAAGTGGGAGATGTCATGCAATTTGTACTTGAATGTGAAAATATGATGTTCAGGAGGGTACTACGTAAGGTTGTGGTGATAAATATGTTTAAAGCAATTGATCTTTTAAATATATCAACTATATATAGTATGATAACTATTATGATTTCTTTTCTGCAAGTATTTTTCTGTTTTCTTATATTTTTATTGCAATATAGTTTTTTAGTGCTCTCGCTATTGTGTGCATTGTAATTGGAAAATTGAGTGCGGCACACTCCAGAGTTTTTCATTTTCCGCAGGCACTAATTAGAGAACGAATCTGTGCACCGAAGGTGTGAATCCCGCTTGGGTGTGGCGAGTGATTTCATGTTCCGTTTCGTTAATCTCAACACTCTTCCATTGCAGTCGTTATTGGCCGAACTACTTTTTTGAGGTGGGAGCTTAAGTTAATCAAATGTTCACACCAAGAGTTCTCGTTTTTTCGTAATGATTGGAAAGATACTAGTTTCTATAACTAGTTTAATCGTGAGTAATTTTCAAGTTAAAATACATATAACTTTCGTGTAATAAAGGAGACAGGTGTCATGAACAAGTCGTATTATTCCACGTTTAAAGTGGACATATCTTTAAGTGAATGAAGCAAAAAATTAAATAACTGAAAAACAAAATTTTAATGCAACCAAATTAATTGCATATTCTGGAGATTTACAGGCATGAAGAATCGCACAACTTTCTTTAAAACTCCCGAGAAAAATTGGAAAAAATATTATAATAGTTTATTCATATTTTTTCTTTAATTTTAATGATTTTCGTTAGTTTGGTTATTAATATAACACATAATTAGATTTATAATTTTATGAAACATGGTGGAATAGTATTAAATGTCATATTTACATAAATTTAATTTAATTCATTTAAAAATATTTATGGTAAATTTCGCATAAAAGTTGAGCAACGAATAAATTTCTTTTCTGCATACGAATGTTTGTCGCATCTAAGGTTGACGCAGACAAACTTCTTCAATAATGCTCCACCATATAAGTCTAAAAGCGTGTCATGACCTTCCGCATTTTACTGTGATGTGGAAAAGGATAGTATAAGCATGGCAATAAGGGTTTCTTATGTTTGTTTTTGGGGAATAGTTCGCGTATATCCAAGCGTTCAGATAAATTCGAAACGGGTTCTGGTTATCTTATCGTTTCTACTAAACCAGCAAAGACTCTTCGTTGTTCGTACGTGTCTGTGTGGAAGACAGAAGAAACCTAATACAGTAAATCCCCCTTTTCAGAACTGATTGGGGTTGTAGCCCAATCGGATTCGGAAAAGTTCGGATTAGCCAAATAATATAAACGCATAGTATTACGAGGTTCAAACCCCGTAATGTTGCACTAGGGAAACCAATGCTGGTATAACTGTATACGCCCAGTAATTTCGCTCTGGGGCTGCAATAGTGGCTCAACCCAAAAAATACGATTTTTGGACGGGTCTCAATGCGAGAATAAACATTCTTTCCACCACCAATACTGGCAAATCTCATAATTCAATATTACACAATAAGAAGGCAGAAGCGTCACTAATGTATTCTGAAAATAGTCCTTAATATTGACTGCAATACTGACTCTACTCAGTATGTATCCAACCTTTGACAGAAACACCACGTTTTACAAACCTCTTGCAAAACAAATAGATTTTTAAACTGTCAACATCAAACTCTCAAGATCTAGAAAAAATATGGAGTCCTTCGAGCAAGTAACATTGAAAAAAAAGATTATAGTAAACCTACCCCAATATATTAAACAGAAATTTAACGGCTTACAAAGTTTGGTCACCAGCAATGCAATGACAAGGTGCTACTCTAATTTCTAAATAAAAAAACGTTTCACTTTAAACCCATCAAAACCATTTTGCTGTTCTCCTTAGTACTTTATGTTCATTGTTACATTACAATGTTAATGTTATGATAAATATTCCACGTTTCTATATTTTAAGTTTAAAACGTTATTAAACGTAGCGACATAAGTATTACTATGACAGCAAACATGATTAAATGTTATAAAATGTTTATTTTAATTTCCCTTTTACACAATATTATGTAAAATTAGTTTTCAATAAAGTTTAATTTCGAGTTAGAATTTTTTTTGTTACTAGAACCCTTATAATGCCTAATTACCCCAATTTAATAAAAAAGAAAACTTTGTTGCAATAGTGGCACAACTCAAAACATAATCTCAAAAATGGAAAATGAAGGGCGAATTTCAACATACTTAAAAACATTATAATTTATCAGTGAGAGAAGGTACCAGTTTGAACATACTCTTTAATTAAATTAGGGCATGTTTTATGTATTTTCATAGCAATGAAAACTTTAAAACCGTTTACCTCAAAACTTGATTTTTTGAGTTGTGCCACTAGTGCAGCCTATGAGCGATATGTTTATTAGACGTTGGCACATTGTACTCTCAGGGAGGTTAATGTTTTCTGGAATTTCATAGATATTGTCTCGACATGAGCAAGAACCGCATGAAAATACCATTTTCCGTTTAGGAGGAGATAGTGAACAAACTTAGCGAGCTCCGCGGTTTTATTACACGCGATAATGTCGTGTGCAAATAGTGTTATTAAATTATTATGAAAAGTTTACTAAACACTATTTATACAAAGATATATATTCCATTAAACAATGATGTTGGAGTGAGAATTAATTTTCTATAATTTACTGTCAAGCAAATTTGATTAATGTCAATAACATAGTGAAATAACATTCGCATTAAAATGCTTAGTAATAGAGTATTCGCTATCACTCGGTGTCCCCGTCTCCGAGTGAACGATTTCACGAGACAGAAACTACGATGAATATTATTACAGGGTATACATGATCCTGAAATCTGTTAGACCTCTTTGATCAGAGGTTACCGTGTACCGTGTATTATGATGATTTTGATAAAAATATCTTGAAACATCTCTGTCTCATTTCCTTTTCAATCAGTGTAGTAAAGGTGTCGATATTTCGACTTTTTTTCTCGTTAATGTATTGTGTGTTTACATGAAGGATCATATCAATTTACGTTCCCGTGAGTCATACTGGGAAATATCTAATCTTCATACCAGAAAAAGTATTTTTAAAGATAGTATGAAAAATTCTACTACAAACTTTCATTATACACCGCCCCACAAAATTGGCGACGTAGTAAATTCATCGTTCCATAGCTTCTATGTTTTTAAATGTATGAGAGTGAAATTTGGGCTGAGGAAGCTCCTATGTTTTATCAAAACACTTCCTTATTGTGAACTGTCTATGCCACCGCCATCGCACAGGGACACCCTTAAAGGGAAGAGAAATGCAATTTTCGAGAAAATCGAGCAAAACGTGAGAAAACCCCAATTTTCCAAAAGGGGTGAAATGTTGAACGGGGTGGCTGGCAGATGGTTTCTTCCAAAAACACGTAAACCATGTTCCTTGGAGAAGCGCACACAATCCTGAGTAATTGTGGAACATCTGAAATACACCGTTTTTAGAGGGAGTGGGGACGACAGGAGTGGGTGTGGATCATCACATGTGGGTGATTTTTTAATCTCAGCTACTTGAGTGAACATTATTGAGTCTGTATACGTGAGACTAGCTGTCTTCGACATTTTAAAGTGCGATGTTTTTGCTCTATTTTCTCGAAAATTGCATTTCTCATCACTTTAAGGATGTTCCAGGGCGGTACGAAGAGTGTCTTAATAAACCATAGGAGCTTCCTCAGTCCAAATTTCATTCTCATACATTTAAAAAACATAGAAGCTATGGAGCGATGAATTTTCTGCGCCGCCAATTTTGTGGGGCGGTGTATTATCAAGAAAAATAGATTATAACCTACGAACTATTTGTGGACTGTTAATAATACATCTTAAACGTCCATGAAAAGGTCATAGGTTTTAATTTACTTATTTTTTAACAAACAATAATACTTTGACTTTACACATTATTTTTTATGTAATTTAACATTCGGTGGTCCATTTTTCAACAGGAACCCGTGAAATTTTGAACCTTCTACTTCAATAAGTTACTTTGATAATATAAAATCATTGAGGCTATTTCGAAATAGATGTGGTAGATGACAACAGCGCAAATTAAACATAGCCTTATCATTCATATCTAGTAGATATAATTAACCTGTATGTTCAAGCCCTAAACCCTGCATTTCCAAGATAATTGAGTTAAAGGATTTCTTAGCGCACGCACGGCATGTTACGACCTTGAAGTCGAAGTGAAATCGTTAAGTTCCATCGCTCAATACGTAGGAGCTAAATCCGACTCAACTCCTACGAACTAATTCTCTTTCATTTATATTCATGTAAGTACAATGAACTTTTTGAATTACCCTAAATCACTGAAATCTTCAAACTCTAAATTTATTACTCTTCAAAAATTAATTTGTTCAACAATTGTTTTATATGTAATTCCATACAAGTTAAATTGTGACGAGTAATAAGGGAGTGTTTGCAGATGTTTCGAGATTTTTGAGTTTGTCACATCACACCCCTTCTTATATTTTTTCCACTCAAGTCAGTGTGACCCTTAGGTCAGTCATTAGGTCTGCCTGCGAATGAGATACTTAGTTTAAGTAAATGCACGATCAACTGAAATTTCGTTGTGGGTTTTGCAGTTTGCGTTAATATGAAATTAACTGAATTGTAAAATAAATCATAAAATGTTCCGAGGATTCAGAAAACATTTTCTCTGCCATGCTTGAGACATGCTCTGAAATAGTGTGTTGCTTTATATGCAAAAAGAAAAAAATCAATTCTTGATCAATGCACCAGGTGTAACATAATTAGTATGTTTGAGGTAGAAGATATGACTTAATCGACTCTTATGAGACATTGCAGATATGACCCTCACACCATTTCTCAAACCCCGACTGTACGATGCAATATGTGTACATCTCCTAATGCTTTACCTAAAAGCAGTAGTCTCCAACCTGACGTTGCCATATCACCACATTAACATAACAGAAAATGGCGTACTATGACAAATGATGGATTACCATGTTAGTTAAAACGAAGATGTTCATACAGAAACTGAAATCTGAATTAACGTAATTCATAATAAATTTATTTAGCGTATATTTCCGCAAGTAAGACGATAGTTGAATCATAAAAAAAGGCTCCCAAAATCCGGGGTCGTCTTATAGGACACAAAAAAAATTGGATTGAAATTTATATAAATTAAAACCATTATAAAATAAAAACAAATCACTCATCAACGTATTTAAAATCCAACAAAATCCTCACATTCATTATATAAGGGAAACAGCTCCTCAAGTACATCTCCAGTTTCGAACATCGCTCTCTGTGGCCTCGCTAAGAAAAGAAACGACACGTTTACATCGGAGTATCACTACTCATGTAATTGGATAGTTTTCTTTGAAATGATGGTGAGTGTTCGATAACTACAAACTATAAATATTCATTCTAATTTAACAAATTCTACAAGTTGCCCTACTGGGCGTCTTATCAGCGACGCGTTGCGAGTCATCAACGACGACATAACTGGAAATATGGAGTGTTCAAATAATCTCAGTCTCCTACAACAACCAGAACTGCTACAGCAATATCAATGTTATTACAACAGCAGCAATGGAACGAGGTTCAAAGTGGACAGTATCCAAATCCAAGTTAAGTACAGCTGTCCTTCACGACATCGAATGAAACTTGCACTTTAGGCGATAGTAGTAGCGCGACTGTTCCGCAACCCCAGGAGCAACCTTGAATGCAGTGTTTATCAGTGGCAGTGTACCCCAAAACAAGACGGAACCTGACTGGAAAGTTTACAGAAGTAAGGAGAAAAGAAAGATGAATGACAAACCTCTAGAAAATACTTCACGTAAGAAGCAGTAAGCGGAGACATCCAATAAAAAAATTCCTTTGCGATTTTCAATGAAAATGCGTGTAACAATTTTACAATGAAATAAACCTTGTTGAGGATCCTGTGCGCGAACCAATGCCTCCACCTATATTTTTTCAGGGTTAGAAAGTGTTCCAGGTTTAATAGCATGTTTGGAAGATGGTTAGTGTTACTGAATTTACATATAAAATTTTATATAACTTAGTCAAAATTCTGCCAAAAACTTTTTTTTTGTGGGGTTTTAGGGCTCGTCAACATCGAGGTCATTAGAGTCCTACTGCCAAAACTGTAAACCCGTATCGTTTTCTAGAGAGTTATTTCAATGACGTTGGTGCAGCATATCATATGTATCAACTAAAACGAGAGAGCATTCAAAGTTGTTCTCCGGAATGTACATCCATCAATAAGTACTGAAGATATTACAAATGAATTAGAAGCTATCGGACACAGTGTTCGTAATATAAGCAACATCAGGCACAGTATCACTAAAGAGTCAATGCCACTCCTTTTCATAGAACTAGAACCAAAAACTAATAATAATAAAGAAATATACCAAGTAAAATCACTTATGAATGCAAAAGTACAATTTGAATATCCGCATAGAAAACGTGATATTGTTCAATGTAAAAGATGTCAATCGTATAATCATATGCAGAAATATTGTAATAAATCTCATAAATGTGTTAAATCTACTCCAGCTACCTGTTCCCTTTGTAAACATAATCACCTTGCGAATAATAAAGGACGTGAAGTGTACCAAAACATCATAAGAAGTATCCGAAGGTTCGCAGAAAAATCACTCCTACAAATATGAATTCGGTTGTAATACGTTTTCAGTTGTACTACTACAAATATGAATTCAGTACGTGCTTCAAGCAAGAGACTTTCCCCCTATCAGTTCAGCAGCCTCAGTGTATCGGAAACCGATCAATGAAAGCTATGCCGAGGTTGTCACAAATCAAAAGACAGTCAGACATCGGGTGTATAATACAAGAGTCATTTTTAAAATTTGAAATTATTGAACAAAAACAAGCAGAGCAAATCAACTCGTTATTGCGAGTCCTGACTGTGTTAATAACAAAAATACATTAATCATGACAATTTATAGAGTAGGGACATGGAACGCCAATGGTCTAATCCAAAATAAACGGGAATTAGAAATATTCTTATTTGATAAATATATCGAGGTAATGTTGACACGTTTCCGAGACACGTTTCACAAACAATAACTATGTGAAAATAGGTGGATATAGAATATATGATACTAAACATCCCGATAACACGCCTCGCGGGAGTTCTGCACTTATAATCAAGGAAGCGTGATTGGACCTATCCCGTATTTATCGTACACTGCACATCTTTCATGCAACGATAATATTATCACAGCTCCTTACGCTGACGATAAGAACATCTAGCTTTACTATGTGACTGGTTTAACGATTGGAGAATAAAAACTAATGATGACAAATCCATTTACGTCACATTTACTTTAAAACAGAAAACTAATCGTATCAAAATGAACAACAAAACCATACTTCAAAAAGAACACGTCAAGTACCTTGGCATACATCTGGATGCCCGAATGACATGGAAAAAACAAACAGAAACTAAAAGAAAAGAACTTGATTTTTAAAGAAACCAATACAACTGACTCCTTGAAAAAAGATCGGCACTATCTCTAGAAAATAAGTTGCTCATATACGAGTTGTCCTCAAACCCATTTGGACTTACGGAATTCAGCTGGGGGGAACGGCATCGCTATCCAATATAGAAATCTTGCAACGTTTTCAATCCAAGACACTTATAATGATAGCAAATGCTCCATGGTTTGTCGATAACAAAACACTTCACATCGATCTACACGTACCTTATATACAGGAAGAAATCTCAAAGATTTTTAAGAAATACTAATCGAGACTTGAAATGCACGAAAATACTCTAGCCCTCAGGTTACTGGACAATAGTGAAGAATTTCGAAAATTTAAAAGATACCAGCCCTTGGATCTCAGATTCTGATTTCAAGAATAAATTACACTATGTTATAACTATTATTTCTTATTGTTTATTTTCATGTTTTTATTTCTTTGTTTTTATCTGATAAATGCAAATAGTTTGTTTCTAAATGTATAAAAATAGTAAAATCAGCGTAGTATAACTAAATAGGATTGTCAATGGACAACTCCTCGTAGTCTACGTAGAATTTTTTTTCTGTTATAAAATTTGCCCATTGTTCTCTGTAATTATGAACAAATTGCAAATAAATTTTTAATTTAAAAAATCTCCAGTTTCATTGTTGAGAAGCTCGTCATACAAGTCCCATTCTTTATCTGCTGGGTCTATTTCCTCTTCGTATCCCATAACAAATCGTCATTAGTGCCATCCATAGCATTAGGAATCCCATACTTTTCGGTTTCGTAGGCCGTTGATAGTTTGGGGGTCGTCTTATAGGATAGATATATGATAAAATTATAAAACTAACGAAAATGTTCAACTCGTCTTATCTGCGAAAATCGGTATATCTAGTAAATACTTAACCTTTACGTTCAAACCAAGAATATTGAATTTTTAAGAGAATTGAGGGAATGAGAACATTTGAAATTTCATGTCCAGCTATTTCGTTTGTTCTCCTATTCTGAACAAAGAAATTAAAAAATTCAATGTCTTTCTTCCGTACACATGTCGCAAAAAGAACCATCTTTAATATGGACTCATCAATCTAATGACTCTTTCATACGAAATTAAAAACAGAAACAAGGCAAATCCGGATCTCATTTTGATGCTGTTCTTTTAATAAGCATACATGAAAACCAATACAAGGAACTAAACGAGAAACCACAGAGAAAACTCAAGGGAATTCACTGATATCCGAATACGACCAGGTCACCACGAACATGTGTGCGTTGAAAGTGCACAAAACATAAGTCAATATCGAAGTAATCCGACCACTATGTCAAGATTTGTTTTTCAATTCTCCTAACTCCAGCGTAAATTGGTTTTGAAGGTGATAGAATTACTCTGATACGAGCTACGAGCATTTGAACATTACATCACTCTCAAATTTTATACATTCAATGAATAGGATGATCAACGAAGAAAAATATTAGTGTATTGAATTTGATATGGTATTGCCATAGTTTACGGTGTATAGTATATTCTTGAGAAATATAGTATTTCATAGCTTTAGCAATCTTTTTCAATGAATAACCCATTTCTCTTAACAACGATAACAATTTACGGAAATATGGAGATATACTTCTCACTATACAAAAGAAATTTGAATTTTTATCACGGTAAATTCAAAAGTTGATCAAAGAAACGATCAAAACGTCAAATATAAAATGATCTTGTTCCTGTCCACAAAATCTTAGTAATGATTCCTCTATTTTAGCAGTTAAATTGGGCAGTTAGTAACAGGATGAGACAATTAAACTGGCCCGGAAAAGAATTGTAATCCTCACGCGGAATTGACCCTTGTTAAAGAACGAGAGACCTGCCCTTCGCAGAAAATGCTGGAAGTGTTCACTAGTGCCGGTGTTCACTAGCTAGAAAATGTTGGAAGTGTTCAACACCGCCTTGAGAACCTTGTCACGTTTGCGTGAGGTGTTCGGAGATGTGAGGACAGTCAGTAGAGGTAGTAATATCTCCTGGCCTTCTCGATCGCCTGATCTCTCCCCACGTTATTTTTACCTGTGGAGCAAATTGAATGGTCAGGTGCAATCAAATAATCCTCACACTTTGGAAGAGTTACAGCAGAACATTGAAAACGCTATTGCTGCTATCCGTCAAGCAAAGCCGCAACGCGTGCCTCGCAGTTTGATAAGTCGACGTCAACGGTGGCCATATTCAGCATTTTCTTTGAAGAGCAGTTCTCCTTTGCATTAACAAGTTTCAATGTCCGTGTTGGTCTTATTAATATCTTCCAGGCCAGTTTTAATTGTTCCATAATGTATGACAGTACATAAGGGGATATTTAGAAAAAGTTATTTTCTAATAAATGAGGTACAGCTTGTAAAATTAAGTTTCGTAAATTCTGAACTCCTAAATCCGGGATGGAAATACGCCTCTTCACTTTGAAATGGCGAGTTTCTTTTCTTTCTCGTGGTTGGTTAGGGTTTGTTTACTCGTTAGCAATTTCTGATTCCTTAGAAGATTCACCCTTATAATAATGTGCTTCAGGAACAAAAATTATAACCAAGGCACGAGTTCATTATTTTTAATGATCAATTTACATCAAGGCAGCGTTACCTGAAGATAATTACATGATCGTCCAGAGCAAAGGAGCAGAAGATTGAGAACAAGGAAGAAATTGATACTGTCAACAATTTAGTTAGTACACTGAAACAAATACTTGAGCTGATGTATTGACTGCCAGAAGGACAGACAATACATGAGCTCGCACAGCTAATATCCTTTTGCTACAACGTGAATTTTCGACCTTCTGTATCAACAGCGTACAGCATTAGCTCTCACAGCTTAAGTAGCTAATCTACAAGATGAGAAAAGGAAACCTATAGTAAATGTTGCCAACCAGTAAGCATGTAATATTGATTCAAGTACACAACTATTCATAGTAGCATAGTGTAATTTTCAAGTTAACAACTATTCATAGTTGCGAAAGCCATGGTCGATTTGACTCCGTAAAACAATTGCTGAGGTTGCGCCACCTCAGACATGAGTCAACGAACCGAATACATAGAAGGCAGCGCAGCCGAGTGTCATTTAGCTGCAACTATGAACGAGATCAGGGGCGAGGAACAAACAATTATTGTAGCTATGTTGGATTTTTGAACGGGGCTGAGCTGTTGCGCGCAAAACCCATAAGCTATAGCTGTTAATGTAACTTTCTTCCTCCCGGACAAAACAGCGTTAGCTTCCGCAGTGATAGAAAATTTGTCTCGAACAAACAAAAACTGTTTTAGGGCAGCTACAGCATAAGCTGTGGCAGCTAATGGTATTGTCTGTCCGCTAGACAGTCAAAGTGTGAGTCATCACAGCTAACTTTATACTGAGATATCTAACTTTTTTTTCGTGTAGAACGACATGATTGGATGAAAGGAGAAATTATTTACTGAAAACAATAAAACGATTCCTTCCGAAAAGAAAACTCCTGAATTCGTCTCAACCTTGGTTAGATCGGTAAGACACGGTCATATTTCTAAGTCATATTTATGATCAAAGATTTGATGAAAGATATAATCAGATATATAATCATAGTTAAACTATGATCAAAATTCGTGCATTACACGGCATATTTTTGATCATAAATACATGACATAGAAATATGACCGAATAATACCGGCCATAATTCTGAACGACGCTTGTGTATCTTCGAGAATTGTGTTAAAATCAGAGAAAGATCTATGAATGTAAGAAAATGATATTTGGATTTTCTGAATCTTTGTTTAGTTACTTAATATATTCCCTCCGAGTTCATACATGCTCGACTCAAGATTGGTTGGAAGCAGTATTTCCTTTCTCTCTATAAAACTTCTCGTATTTTAACACACAAATGATACGAGACTTGAGATAGTATACATGTAAAGATAAACCTTATTGTCGAAAGAGCAGTTGCACATTGCGTATGACCACGTGGGGGGCAATAAACAAGCAGGGGACCATCTCATCAATTCCTATCAAGGGCCCATGGGCAGTGGCGGACGTAATATTTATCAAAGAAATTGTTTAATAAATACGTACTGTTATCCAATTATTATTCAAAATAAATTGTAGATATTTGTGCAGTAAATATTCGAGATTAATAAAACAAAGGTATTAATGACATTTCCGCTCAAGGAAAATCAGCCACTACCCGGAGGAAAACCGGAATAAATTCGTAAATGTGTAAATTTTGGAAAGTTTTAAATAATTATCCAAACTGACACAGAACTCGTGGGTACGAGATTTTACGTATGATATAGCACCTACAACCCAAACAATATTATTGTACGGGAATGTTAGGACAAAAAACGAAAACAATGAGCGCAGGAAAAATAAATGGTGTACCAACAGTTGACAGGTGCTTTTTTACAGTATTACGAGTGTAGCATCTCCAATGGAGTCATAGGTGTACAATTTCAAAGACGTCGGTTATTTCTCGCTCACGTGCAGTGAACACTGATACAAGACTGCTGACTACAGTGTAAGTCAATTTCTCCATGGATTCTGCCACGCACATACTAGTGTTGGTGGTGGCATTTTCTAGCCATTATTGTGTATACATTTCTATAAAAAAAAAAGTCTTCTTTTCCCCCGTGTTCAACTGTTTGAGACTAAGTGATTCGTATATAGGCCTAGTTTTCTTGGTCTTGCATTTTTTGAAAGACTTAAGACCCAAGATTAAGATTAAATACACAATGCAAGATCAAGACCAAGTCCATAGTAGCAAGAACATGACGCAAAAACAAAACCAGGTCTGCAAGATTTCCGAGAAAAAGTTTTGTAAAAAATATCTCCCTAATGAGACTATTTAGATCACCCAAACCCGAAATAAAACCCTAGCTACGTCACTGGCGATTTTGAAACCTATATGATATTTTATTGCATTAATCAAACGAAATTATTCATTTTAAAATTGAAAATTATATGCATTACATTTAATACCATTTCAACGACAATAATTTAGTTATATTTTTATCATTCTTTACAAAAAATAATTCCAATTTAAAACAATACAAATAAATCCTTTGAAGGGATATTTGGTGTTGACAATATAAATAAAGGTTATTTATTTCTTGTGGATATTAAAATGTTTTGTTCAATAAAGTGACACGTGTATCTAAAATTTGTATAATTTTTTATCACCAAAAGGTAAATGTTGATGTGAAAACAAAATGAAAACGGATATTAAAAAAGAATTTTTCATAATCATCTTTTAATATAATATCTAGTTCAAAAAATGCAAAAGTAGTTAAAAAAACTCACCTAATTGAACAAAATTAGAAAAAAAAATTATCGTAAGACGATATATTTCATTCAACAATTAAATTTTCTACATAGTTCTTCAATGACCAAGGTGTGTTATAATAGATTTATTATCGCATCAATTAACACAAAATTTTAGACGTTTACATAATTTAATTTTCCGTCGACAGAACTGACGTAACTCGTGTTTCCAGTAGAAAGGCAACAACATTTAGGTCCTGAGAGTAAACCTCCCGAATTATCTCATATTTAATGCCGACGCTCTACGCGCATGACCTTGGAACAGAAGAGAAGCGAGGGTACCTTTCCAAAAAATATTGACTAACTATCGAAAGAAAAATACTAGATTTGTTAGTTCGCACTTTCGAAGAAAATGGTCCACATGAAGGCTAGATGTACGAAATTTGGATTATTTTATCCTTCAATGAACGAAAAGAAGAAAAAAATAATAAGGAGACGTTTGTGGTTGGGTTAGTAGCAGGCGACCCGCGTCTGCACTATACTATCAGATCTTCGGGTTTCGTGAAATCAGATCGGGGAACATACCCTTCGGATGACGTCATGCATACCTTAATCGACGACGCCTTTCCATCTCCACCTCACGTCACAAGGAAGGAAGGACGGAAGGAAGGGAGGAAGAGAGGGAGAGGGTGACTCTGAAGGAGCGAAAGGGGGAAAACGTCGACACAAGGGATTCGCTCCCTCGCCAAGTGTCCACAGCAGCAGCGACGACGACGGAAGGTGTGGAACACAGGGGTGGCGTGCGCTCCAGACATGGTCATGATTAGTGATCGTGAGGGGAGGAAGTTGTTGCTACAAAAGGACCACTGAAAGAACAGTCCACATCTAATAAGAAACAACTTAAGTTACTTTATATTATTAACGTATTTTATAGTATTTTTATATTTATATTAGATGTATGTAGCGTGTATATATATATATATATATATATATATATATATATATATATATATATATATATATATATATATATATATATATATATATATATATATATATATA